>VBSM01003212.1:10979368-11013133 GCA_008086735.1 Cheirogaleus medius
AAAAAAAAAAAAAAGAGCTAGGAAGAAGATAGGAGGGGTTGAGGGTGGGCTGTCCCAGGGACCAGCCAGGGATGAAGCCTAGGAACTCAGGAGCCTGTCTGTGGGTGGGGTGCTTTGCTCACCTGGAAGAAAAGCCCTGAGCTCACCACCTTTGTGGAAAAATGCACTTGGATGCCTCAGACCCATCCGTGCTCTTAAAATCTCAATGCTGCCTCATCATCTTCTCTCCTTTCATCTCCAGTGGGTAGTTTACCATGACGCTTTTGTTACTATCTAGCATGGTGCATTCCTTATTACGTAGTTGGGGCTGCCCAGCGAGATGTTTCATTGTTGTTGAGCACTTATTACTAGCCAAAGTTCTAAGTGCCTTACAAGTATTGCCTAACTCGTCTTCACTGTGCACATGAGAAAAACTGAGGCACATATAAATTAATTTGTGCAAAGTCATATGGAAGGTAAATGACAAAGCCTGGATGTGAATGTGGGTGGCCCTAAGCTGGCACTGGCCTGTGACAGTCTCTACATTAAGATGCCTCAGAGACTTCATTTGGGATACGGTTCTACTGTGTGAGTTAGGATGACTTAATTTCTTTGTACTTTTTCATGACCCCCGTGTTGGGGTCCTGTGGCCACATCCAGCAGACACTCCATCGTCCCTCTCCCATTGTGCCCAAGCCAGGTCCATGGAAGGACTGACTCTATGCTCCGAGTTGGAGATTCACGTCAATCAAAGTCAGGCCATCCCTCTAACAAAAGTTATTGATCAAGGGGCAGGCACATGATCTAAGCTAGTCCAATCAGAGTGATGCTCAGGTCTATAGCTTAATGGCTAAAATGGAGGAAGGGAAGTCTTCATTCTCTCCAGATGTGGATGTGATTAGGAAATTGGGTAGACTGAGAAACTTCCCGTAGTCAAATAGATCCCAGGAGGGAGACCAGCCGGAAGATAAATCCTGCCCACAAGGGAGGCACTAATGAAGTCCCAGAGAAACCAGGTCAAAGCTTTGGTGGTGCCGTGAACTCCTAGATGGCATGAGGTCCACCCTATCTCAGGGAGTGCTTTGAGTAAAACACAAACAAAAACTTCTTGGTTAAAATAATAATGGCCACCACCACCCTCTTCAGTGACTTATCCCCTCAGGATAAATTCCAAACTCCTTGTGATTTAAACGTCCTTTGAAATTTCAGCTCTGCTGATATTTGCTGCTTTAGATCTCTCAGGGTTAAGAGAGTTCATCCTCAAAATCTGTGCTTCAACCACGACAGTTTGTCACACAACTCTCAGATTCCATTCCGAGGTGAGTTGGGTTCTGAGGGCCGTGAGGAACATCATAAAGCACAGACACAGCTGTGCTGATAATGAGGTTGTTAGAGAAGAATGGAGGATGGAAATTTAGGACGGACCTGAGAAATCCCCATTCACTCCCCTAACCAATCCCATGGGATGCTCGGCTTCTGGTCAACTGCCTCCCCCTCCTGTGTGCACAGCCTCCATCAGGGCACCTCGAAACCCTCTCGCTTTTCCACTGTGAAGCCTTGCCTGCCTTTGAGTCTGCACCAAACACAAACAATGCCAGTTGACTCCTTGTTGTGGCAAGCTCTGAATAATAGTCTTTGCTTGTTCTCATTTGGGCGGTTTTCGTTTATTTCCACTTTGTTTCTTCTCCTCATTACCACAGTCCTAATTTTTTCTGTTTTTAATAGAGATGGCTTGTGCAGGCTGGTTTCCAACTCCTGGCCTCAAGCGATCCTCCCACCTTGGCCTCTTAGAGTGCTAGGATTACAGGCATGAGCCACCGCGCCTGGCCAAGAAATGTTAAGATTAGTAATAGGAGTCAGTAGAAAGATGAACTGTGGTGTAATGTGCCCCTGAACCTCTAGTGATGTGGCTGCAAACAGGCTTAGAAGCCCAACTTCGAGAATGTGAAGCCTAGCTCTCACTCTTAACAGTCATGTAAGCTTGAACACACTACTTTATCTGTCTGTGCCTCAGTTTATTCATCTGTAAATTGGGGAGGAGAGTAGTACCTTCCTCATCAGATTGTGGTGAGGGGAAAAATTGCTAATTCAATGTGAAGTACTTAGAACTGTGCTTGGCCTACAGTAAGTGCTAAACAAATAAATGCTGGTTGTTCTTATCACCACATCCTGGTGATGCAATGACATGCCGCCATCAAAAACATGATGTGGAAGAACATTTGAGGACACAAAATAATGTTTACCCTTAATGGTATAGTGCACGAAGTAATGCAGTACAAAATAACATCCCCGATACATCCCTTATTGGTAAACATTTTATAATAAAAATATAAACACAGAAAAGACTAGAAGGAAAGATTTCGCAACCACGGCAACAGTTGTCCCTGGATCGTTGGCATGCTGATACCAGCCGTCTTCTCTGTGCCCTCCGTTTTCTGCAAAAAATATGCTTTGCTTTTTAAAAATTAACAGCTTCATTTTTTAGAGCAGTTTTATGTTCACAGAAGAACCGAGCAGAAAGAGCAGTGTTCCCATATACCTTCCCACGCACAGCCTGCCTACTATTAACATCCCACATCAGTGAGGTACATTTGTTACAACTGGTGAACGAATGTTAATATGTTATTATTAACTAAGTTCATAGTTCGCATTAGGGTTCGCTCAGTGTTGCACAGTTCTATGGATCTGGACAAATACATAATGTCCCCCATCCACCACTATAGTATCATACAGAAGAGTTTCCACTGCCCTAAAAACCCCCTTGCCTCACCTATTTATAATGAACTTCACTTTTATGATAACAAAAATTTAAAAATTGTGCTTACAAAACTTTAGAGTCAGTGAATATTTGAATCCCCGGAGAAATGTTCAGTATACGTTGTACATAAATAATAAAGTAGTTTAAATACTTGATCCATGAAGTAATCATGTCTTAAGATAAGCAAGCATGTTAGGTATCATATATACATATATATTAAATGAGTATACATATGTGATATACACATACTGTATGTATATTATATTCTTAATATGTATACACAGAGAATATGGGTATTGTTCTATGTGCTTTACAGATAAAATACAATTAATTTTTTCAACAATTTTATGGGACTGGAAACACCGTTATCCCAATCGTATAGATGAGGAAACTGAGTTGCACAGAAGTTAAGTGACTTGCTCAGGGCATTTGTTAGTCAGTGCCAGAGACAGGTATACATATAGACACCTTGGAAGGGAATACACACAAAACTGTGAAAATAATACTTATCTCTGAGTAGAAGTGTGATAGGTGCTGTTGTTTGCTTGCTTGCTTTGCTGTTTTCCTGCAATGTTTAATTTCTCTAGGACAGAGGCCCACAAACTTTTGCTGTAAAGGGCCACACGGTAACTAGGCTTTGTGAGCCAGACAGTCTCTGTCATTGTTAGGTCCGGAGCCGAGAGACAGACAAAGCCTAATGTGTAGCGAAATGCTGTTTAATTTGAGCATCTGGGTGCAGATGGGTGGAGGCGAAAAAGCGTCCCTGAGAGAAAAGGAGAGAGCCTTGGGTTTTATAGAGGGTTTTTCTGGAGGGAGTAAGTGGGCCAGAACAGCTGCTCGTAATAAATTCTTCTTCAAAGAACCAACTCCTAGGACCCCCCTTGCCCCAGTCACATCCATCCTTCTGCTCTGGCGTCATTCTTCTCAGGAGAGCTGGGGAGGGATAAACTTCGTCTCTATCAGGGAGGCAGGGAATGCTGGCTGCAGTTGTCTGTTAGATTTACAAAGTCTGGGGACTCTCCAGACTCCTGCGGCTGTTGTTTTACAAACTTAAGTTTTGCATTAACCACATTCTGTCCTATACATACTTCTTGGGTTCCCACCTGAAACAAACCTAACCTTCCACCCTTTTATTATATACCTATAAGAAAAGGAAGGGCAAGGTATGGGAAAAGGGTAAAACTTAAAAATTAGAAAGATTGGGAAGCGGGTGTAGTTGTCTTTCTGACTGCTTTTTGTTTTTTCTGTTCCTGGAGATTTGGTCATCTCTGAAATGCAATCGGGCCCATTGCTGGGGATGTGATCTTTGTCCCTGAGATTTGGTTTTGGGCAGGAAACTAAGGCCTGGAGTTCACCCCTCTGCAGTCTGTCTGGGAGCTTATCAGGAACATCTTGAGGCTGTAAAACAAATTCTTTAAAAGCTGTGAGCTGGGGAAATGTAAAGAGAAAGATTTACATTTCTTTTCCGGGCTCTTTTAGGTGTTTGTGAAAACAGAGTCCAGCAGGTTGCCTGCTAGTTTGGGAGAGAGACAGCAAAGAGTAGGCAGAGCTCAGAATTGATTTTTAGCTGCTATTAGAAAACTGGGAGATTCAAAGCCACCCTAACAGTCATCACTGCTCAACTTTGCCTTAGTCGCCTGAAAGCAGCTATAAATAATAATAAATGGACGGCATGTCGATGTGCCAAAAAATCTGATTTATTCACATTCTGTATAATTTTCATGTTATAAAATATTTTTTCTTTTGTCTTTTTTCCCAACCATTAAAAATATGTAAAAATCACTCGTAGCTCCTGGGCCCTATAAAAGCAGGATTTGGGATCGCGGGATGCCAAGCGCCACGCTCAGCATGAAATTGTCCTGAAGTGTTGCTTTAGGATAAATCAGCAGGTGACGTGACAAGAAGCAGCTCTTGGTCAGCGGAGGGCAGTGTGGGCGCAGGTCTGGACACCTGCCGGCCTCCAGGCAGGCTGGAGGGTGTGTGTGGGCAGCCGGTTTTGTCCTTGGAGCCCAGGGAGGTGCTGAGTGGCCAGAGTTCTGCTTCTCCCGGGAGGACGACGTCCCCCCAGCTCACTATGCGCAGATCGGAGCCAATTCTGAAGATGTCCCTGTGGATGCTGCTCTTCCTGGGCTTGGCGGAAGCCTGCATTCCTCAGGAGGGTAACGCTGCCCCACGTCTTGTCTCCCCTGTGTTCCTTCTTACGATGATGGGAGGTGGGGGGCTCCGTGGGCCAGATTCAGATTGGGCCTCATGAAGTCTAACCAGACTCCTTCTTGCTTAAGGTTTAGACATTCTCTTTTCCCTTGGTGAAGACAGTGGGGTGGAGGAGTACCTGGTTGGTAGCCCCTGCCCTTGGAGACAGACGAGTGGTGTCTGCACCCTGGTTTTTACCCCTGACTCTTTGTGACTTTGGGGGAGAGACATTGCCTCTCTGAGCTTCACTGTCCCTGTCTGACGGGAGTCGCAAGAATCCCCAATTCGTAGGACAGTTGTGTGTCATCGGTGAGGCTAAGGTTGGGGTTAACCTTGCTGTGGTTAGAGAGTTCTAGTGAGACGTCAGACCACTGCGATGTAAAGACAGCAACGAACATATTGGGAAGAGAGGACTTGAGCCTTGTCACAATGCTGAGTTCCTGTTTCCTGGTTTGATCCACAAATATTTGTTCCTGGCTCCTTCCGTGTGCTTGATGGAAACAAATAAACACATTCTAGTGTGGAGATTCAGAGAAGGCCTTTCAGGAAAAGTGACATTTGAGGCGAGACCTCAACAAAGCATTGGGAGCCAGCCAGCTAAACGGTTGGGGGAGACTGTGCCCAGCAGAGCGAACTGCACATATAAAGGTGCTGGGGCAGAAGGCACTGAGTCCCTTTCAAGGACCTGAGAGAAGCCAGCGTGTCAGGAACCTGGTGGACAGAGGGAGGGTGTCGTCAGTGGGGACTGTTACAAATAAGAACAGGGAGGAGGCAGGAGCCAGAAAATGCAGGGTCTTGTGGGTCATATGGAGGATTTGGGATGTTATCATCCTAAGGCAAAGGGAAGCTGTTAAAGGGTTTTGGCCAGGGAGTGTCACGTTTATGGGTTTATGCACGTGTATGTTTGTGTGTGTTTGTATATGTGTGTGTATTTAAACAATCAGTGTTGGCGCTGGAGAAAGAATGGATTAGGTGGGAATCAGAGTAGAAAGAAAGACACAAGTTAGGACAAGTCATCGAGGTGAGACGGGGACAAATGGAAAGTTATGGGACATTGAGAAGGAAGAGTTTATGGGACTGAGTGATGGATCAGGTGCTGGGATTAGAGACACAGAGAAGTGAAGAAAATCTGTATATCATTTGCAATTGGGTGATTGAAGCTGCCCTTAACCGAGATGGGAAAGCTCTGTAGAGCAACAGATTTAAAAAAAAAAAACAACAACTTTATTTTGAAATCATTTTAGGCTTATAGAAAAATCACAAAAATAGGGTTTTTGAATATTCTTCACTCAGTTTCCCCTGATGTTAACATCTTACCTAACCATAGCACAGTGATTAAAACCAGGACCTAACACCAGTACAAAACAACTGAAGAAATTAGAGACCTCATTCAAATTTCACTAACTTTTCCACTAATGAAAAAAAACTATCCCATGCAAGGATACACTGCAGGCAGGATCCCATGTTGCATTCTGCCATCCTATCCCCCTCAGTCCTGTGACTTGTTCTTAGACCTGGTGATTCTGGTGGGTCAATCTTTCTTTGGATCTTTCATGACTTGGAACATTTGAAGAGTTCTGATCAATTGTTCTGCAGAACGTCCCTCAGTTTGGGTCTGTGTGGAATCTTCTCAGGACAAGATTGAGGTTGTGCATGTGCGGCAGGAATAGACACAAGTAGCGTTCAGCTCTTCTCAGCAAACGACATCAGGGATCACATGGTGTTGATGCATCTTATTACCCATGATGTGAGAGCTTTGATCCCTTGGTTAACAGCGTGTCTTCTAGGTTTCTTCACCAAGTTACTATTTTCCCTTTGTAATTAATAAATATTCTGAGGGAGATACTTTGAGACTATGTAAATATCCTGTTTCTCCTCTAGCGTTTGCTCACTGATTTTAGCATCCATCTGTGGATCTTCCTTGAAGAAAGAATTATTATAGTGTTTCTCCAATGGTGATTTTCTACTCTCCTTGTTCCTTCTAAATGTATTAATCAGAATTCCTCTGTAAGGAAGAGATGACTCTCCTTCCCCATTTATTTATTCAAGTATTGTATTTATTTATATCAGTGCAAACTCAGATACTTATTGTACTAATGGATTACTTTTTGATGGATAGGAGGGCGATGACCATAAATCGTTTTTTGGACAGGCTAAGTTTGAAGTGCCTATAAGATGTTTGAGACACCCATATGTTGAAAGTTCCATGAGAACAGGGTTTGGAATGTCTTGTTTGCTCCTGTACTGCACCTCCCTTCCCAACCAGCCTTGCAAAGGCCTGCAGAGCAGGGGTTGAGTCCAACTCATCTGTGTCTCTAGCATCAAACATGGGCCAGTGCCCATAGGATTTACCAAATGAATGCTGGTTGGATGGAGAATGGATGGGTGGGTGGATGGTTGAATGGATGAATGGATGGGTGGATGGATGGATGAGTAGATGGATGGATGAGTAGATGGATGGACAGATGGATGAGTATGTGGATGGATGGATGGATGGATGGAGGGTAGATGGATGGATGGACCCAAGTGGCTTTATTGATTCAGTCAGTGGTTAGATTAGCTGGTCTCCAGGTACATGTCCAGCTCTAGTCTTCTTGGTTACTGCAGTGATCTGAATCTAATGCTGAATTCTCTCCCTACTCCCTGCTCCCTGATCCTGTTGTGATCCGGATGGCTGATGCTTTTGCCCCCAGTCGCAACTGAAGAAAAAAGTAAGAACTGTGGAAACTCCAAGTTTGTATTCCCATAACTAGCTCCTCTCAGATTCCTTTGCATCTTGAGACACCTCTGGGAATTCTGGGGTAGGGTGGGACTTAGGTTCTTTGGCTGCCATCTTATCTTACATCAAGGCTCATCTTACAAAGGCTTATCTTACAAAAAGAGCTGCCCTCCTTCATCCTTTTATCTGGGGAAGGAGGCTCAGTGGGAGGATGGAAGGTTCTTATCAGGGAAGAAAGATGGTGGGAGATCTAGACTAGAATGAAACCTTGACCCACCTCATGCTAGCTGGTTATTCATAAACTTTATGGTCTCAGGGCCTCTGAACACTTTTAAAAATTATTGAGGACCTTAAAGAGCTATTTTTTTTAAATCAGTGTGGGTTATCTCTATTAATGTTTACCTTATTAATTATAAATTCTACATTTTAAAATTTTTAAATGATGTATTTATACTGATGACAAATAAGCACACAAAAAGATGACCAACATCATTAGCCATTAGGAAAATGCAGTCAAAACCACAATGAGAAACCCACTTCATACCCACTAGGATGATTATATTCAGAAAGATACATGTAACAAGTGTTGGCCACGATGTGGATTAATTAGAACTCTCATATACTGTTGGTGAAAATGTAAAATGCGACAGCTGCTTTGGAAAATAGCCTGACAGTTCCTCAAGATGTTAAACACAGAGTTATTAATCAAAACACTATTCATAAGAGCCAAAAAGTGTAAATAACCCAAGTGTCCATCAATTTTTGAAAGGATAAGCAAAATGTGGTCTATCCATACAATGGAATATTATTCAGCCATAAAAAGGAATGAAGTACTGATACATGCAGTTAACATGTATGAACCTTGAAAATATAATGTTGAGTGAGAGATGCCAATCATAAAGGACTACATATCATCTGATTCCATTTACCATATATGAAATATCCAGAATAGGCAAATCCATAACGACAGAATATAGATTAGTTGTTGCCAGGAGCTGAGGGTTGGGAGAATTGGGTGGCAATGGCTAAGGGGTGTAAAGTTTATTTGGGAAGTGACTAAATGCTCTAAAATTTTTGTGGTGATGGTTACACAAGTCTGAATATTCTAAAAACCATTGAAATGGGTGAATTGCATGGTATATAAATTATATCTCAATAAAGCTACTATTAAAAGATTTATTCCTTAAAAAAGCAAGGATAACAAATACATAACACATTAACATGGATAAAATATTTTGATGAAATGACCAAAATAGTGAGAAGAGAGGTATTGGTTTACATTTTTGCAAATCTCTCCAATGTCTGGCTTAATAAAAAAACAGCTGGATTCTCATTTCTTCTGCATTCAGTCTGTTGCGATGTGCTAGTTTGGTTGAAGGAAATGAAAGTCCAATCTCACACAGATAGAGATCTGGAAAAGGGAAGATCATGCAGATCCTCTGTTCTAGTTAGGGTTCTCCAGAGAGACAGAACCAAGGGGGTGTAGATATAGCTATGGATACAGATACACGAGAAGGGATTTAGTAGGGGAACTGGCTCCCTCGATTATGGAATCTGCAAGCTAGAGAACCAGGGAAGCCCATAGCCTGTCTCAGTCCAGGGCCAAAGGCCTCAGAACTAGGGAAGCCGATGGTGTCACTCTCAGTCCAGGGCCAAAGGGCCAAGAGGCTGGGGTGGCTGGTGTGAGTCACAGAGTCCCAAAGGCTGGAGAACCTGCAGTCCTGACATCCAAGGCCAGGAGAAGAAGGGCGCCCCAGCTGCAGAAGAGAGAGCAAGAATTTACCCTTCCTCTGCCTCTTTGCTCCATCTGAGATCCCAGGCAATTGGACGGTGTAGCCCACAATTTCAGCGTGTTTTCCCCACTCAGTTCACCAACCCACACTCCAATCTCCTCCAGAAACACCTTCATAGACATGCCTGGAGCAATTATTCCCATCAAATGCCAAACCCCTGGGGTTCCCTTTCAACAGAAGAAGAATGGACTTATTACACTGACACTTAAAGCCAATCATTGCACCCCTGAAAGGGTCTCAGGGACCCTGCAGTGGTTCTTGGGTGATACTTTAAGAATCACGGCTCCGTGTCATATGGTAGGAAAAACGTTCTCTCTCTTCCCCATCCCTGCTAGACTTCCAGACTGTAAGTTCCTAGAGGGCAGGGACTCTATTTCACTCATCTGTTTATTCCAATAGTCTAGAAAATTCCTAGCACTCAGTAGGACTGAATAAATGGAAGGGGCTTTGCAAAATGGAAAGCCCTGTGCAAACGTAAGTTAATGTTACTATTTCAGATTAAAAGGAGATGAAAGAAACCAATATAAGTTAAGCACCTAGCATATCCTGAGCATTTAAAACATGTCACACCATTCAATTTTCAAAATAGTGAATGTCCCATATGGGGTCTGAGGTTGCCAAGGCTCCGAATGCTCACACTGGACCATCCATAATCAGAATCACTTGGGAAATTTAAAATATTTCATCCCCATGCCAGACCTGGCAAATCAAAATGCCCTCAGATAAAACCATGGATTCTTTATACCTAAACAGCTAGTTCCTTCCTGTTTACAAGATCTGAACCTTTAAACCTAAATAAATGCAAACATCTCATGAATCACACTTTATTTTTGTTTCAAATTAAAGTAATATGCTGTTGTAATTTAAAATATTTTGTTAAATTATTATTTTATTAATATTTAAATTAACAATTTAAAATGCCACTTGCATTAACTTTAGTAGTGTTTAAATTAATAAATATTTGATTTAAAAACATTATGTTGTTTTAATTTAAAATATTGTATTTTCATTTTTTAAATAAGATCTTCAAGGTTCAGAATTCAAAAAGTTCTCAGGGTTATACTGGAAAGAATTTTCTTCCTAACCTATTCACCCAGTCTCTCTCCCAAATAGGATCCAATATTACCTATTTCTTATGGCTCCTTCCAGAGATAGCTTATGCTAGTAGAAGCAAATGTGTATTTATATATTCAAACCCTTCTTGTTTCTATTTTTACACAAAAGACAGCATATTATGCACACTGTTCTGCATGCACATCGAGTTTTTCACCTAACATTACATCCTGAAGATTACTCCATGTCAGTCCACAAAGAGAACCCTCAATCTTTATTTATATACTTTTGGCTGCATAATATTTCTTGTATAAAAGTCTGTAATTTATTTAATCAGTCACCTACTGATAGGCACTTAGGTTGTTTCCAATAGTTTGCTGTTTTAAACAATGCTTCAAAGAAAAAAATGATCTTATATGAAATCAGACATGTGAGAGATACATCTTCGATATGCATCTGTATCTGTAGGATTATACATGTATATATGTAGAATTATATATATAGAGATATATTTATTTATCTAGATACCTATATAGAGACACATATGTTTAGATATACCTAGTGTCTTAGTCCATTTGTGCTGCTATAACAGAATAGCTGAGACTAGATAATTTGTAATGGACAAAAATTTACTGGGTCATGGTCTGCAGGCTGGGAAGTCAAAGATCAGAGAGTTGGCATCTGGTGAGAGCCTTCTTGCTGCATCATCCCATGATGGAAGGGCAAAGGGGCGTGGGGAGAGAGAGAACGCATAAGGCCTCAAGGCCTTTCCTAATCAGTGTTAATCCATTTATGAGGGTACAGTCCTCATGACCTAAACATCTCCTATTAGACCCCATGTCCCAACACTGTTACAATGGGGATTAAGTTTTCAACACTTCCTTTTTGGGGTACACATTCAAACCAACTGCCTATATATACAGTTGACCCTTAAACAACATAGGAGTTAGGGGTGCTGACCTCCCATGCAGTTGAAAATCTGTATATAACTTTTGACTCCCCCAAACCTAACTACTTAATAGCCTACCATTGATTAGAAGCCTTACCAAATTGACTGTTTATATTAACAGTCAATTAACACATTCTTTTTGTGTTATATGCATTAATACTGTATTTTTACAATATAGTAAGCTAGATAAATGAAAATGTTGTTAAGAAAATCATAAAGAAGAGAGAATATACTTACTATTGATTAACTGGAAGGAGATCATCATAAAGGCCTTCATCCTCATTGTCTTCACATTGAATAGGCTGAGGAGGAAGAAGAGGAGGAATTGGTCTTGTTATCTCAGGGGTGGCAGAGGCAAAAGAAAATCCGCATATAGGTGGACCATGCAGTTCAAACCCATGTTGTTCAAGGGTCAACTCTGTATGTGTGTGAGTGTATATATATACACACATATGTAGGTATGCATTTAGTTAAATAGATATATATTTTTGTAAGATTAACTTCTGAAACTACAAGGCTAAAAGAAAGGTTTCCAACACCCAACACCTGTGCCAACACAGTCTTATCACTGTATCAATCTTAGTTAATTTATATGTGACAAACTACATAAAAATAGTCTCTTCATGAAAATCCTTCCCCTTACAGTAGACAAGTAAATGTTCCTTGAAGGAATAAAGAAATGCATGTGGAAATTGATTGTGATGGGCCATGTTAGTATTAATTCTACTCTCTTCCTTGCTTTTATTTTCCATGTTGATTCACTAACTCCTGGTTCTGCTGCCACTTCCAGTCAGCTGTGAGTCATCTCTCCTCCTTCTCCCTACGTAGATGGGGGCCCTTCAACCCAGAGAAGGAAGGGAGGGAGAGAACCACTGACCATCACTTTCAACCCAGGGAAGACTCAGAGAGATGCTCTCAATCCAGATCTGCAGAGCATGGAGGTGGGGTCAGGAGGAGATGCCACTGGGTGGACTTTGAGGAGGCCAGTGAGCCTCTGTAATCATGTGTAAAATTGGGTGTTTGTGAGAGAGAAAGAGAACAAGCAACTGTGTAGTTTTCTGGGGCTATAGCTTTGATCAGATTTTCAGTGGGATCAATGACCTCACACAAGTCAGGAACCTCTGCTCTAGAATATACAACTGGATTAGATTGTGCATATTCATTGGTGGGATTAGACGAGAAAAATATGGTTCAGGGTGGATAAGACTTCCCCCTTTCTAAGAATCAACCATGTTGTTCTCTGGTTGAGAAGCAGAGATGATGATGGGTTGTCATAGAGACCCTCTTCTGCTAACCTCCTGAATTTCAGGTGTGGGTGGGTTTGGATTCCCCAGGCCACTGGAACTCCTGGGGTTTCTGATTTACAGGACAGATATGTCTCCAAAGGGGTCCAGCACCCTTAGAATAGGCTGCAGCTCCCCAGTCCAGCTCCCTATCCTATCTCAGGACCTACAGGGAGCAATGAGTTACCAAAGATGACTTCACTCACTTCATATTATATATTCTTTCCAAATTCATTGGCAAAATGATCCCACTGGATACTGCTGGTCCTCTCCTTCCTGCTGTTTCATGCTGACAGTGTTAAAAGGTAAGATTCTCATTCCATCTCTTTCCCTTTTGATTCTGATTGCCTTTGTCCAAAAGAGATCATTTCTGTTGACCTTCAGCTTGTCTTTCTTCTCTTGGCTGTCCAGCTTCTAATTTAAGAACTAGAAAAATTAAATACTGGAACTCTCCTTTGATGCAAAACAAATCCCCCCTCAGTATTCTCCCCCCAAAAACCAGCTGCCTGGAAATTAAGCACTTTGTGGTGGTCCAAGCTTCAGGATGGTCCACATACAGCTCAAGGAAAGCCACTGGGTGGAAGAGCTAAGCTCAGGTCTATCTGAGATCTAAGATTGGGTCAGGAACAGTGATTTCCAACTCTGCTTTCTGAGGTCAGGTAAAAAAAGCCACCACCATCACTATCTATTTAATTATTTCTATAGATGGCAATCTGGGGCAAGTTCAGTGAAACGAGACCATGGCTTTGTAATTGAGTTTATAAGTTTGGGAGGCAGGAAGTGATATGACGACTTGCAGAAAGGGCTCAAGGCCCAGCAACAGGTACCTCCAAATCCAGAGCCCAATTTTGCCCCTTCCAAGGTGGGCAACCTTGGAGAAGACACTTCATCTCTCTGGGCCTAATTCACAAGGTCAAACACAGTTACAGATGTGAAATCGTCTCAACCCAAGAAATCCAGGTTCAATGGCTCTTCCTAATTCTGTGCCCCTCCCCTACCAGACGCACATCCCTGTGTAATAATGCAATTGCCATTATCACCATCATCATTATTATTACTTACCTCATATCACTATTTCTAACATTCACTGAATGATAACTTGGGAGCTAGGCTAAGTGCCCAGTATTCATTATCTTCCTTCATTGTTGACACAGCTCCAAATGGGAGATAATATCTCCATTTTGAAAGGCACAGAGAGTTCAGTGATTAGCCCAAGATCATCTAGTTAGTGCAATGCATAGCTTGGATAGCAACCGTTCAACCTCCACACCAATATTCCCAACAACGTTAAGCATTGACTACCACATGAATTTAAGCAATTGGGAGAATGGCTTTGGGAGCTGCATAAATACAGCACTTTCCATCAATAAATGCAGTGGGATTCCTCAGTGTCTAGGAAGCCTTACCCCAATTAACATTCCCATATAATGGATGAGGAAATGGAGATTGATAGAGCAAGTCAGAGAGATCTGGGTTTGAATTCCTGCTCTTTCACTCATCAGCTGCATAGTCTTTGCAAATCACATAATTCCTTGAAGTTCACCCATCCTGATGGGCAATGTGGGGACAATATCTGATCTCATAGGGTTGGTGTGAAGCATATTGAAGTAAGGAGCTTGGCACCTCTTTCTAGAGTCAGTAAAGGGTGGTCTTCCTAGCTTGACTGAAAAACGGTTCATAATTGCCTTCCCAACTTCTTTCTCAGCTCATTTAAGCTCTCACCTGCATCGAATGCAAAGGGGCTCTCAATAATCTCACAGGGGTCTGGGTCTCAGTCCCTAACTGCTCACCACGACCCATTACGGATTCTGTTTCCCAATCTGTTCCCAGCCCCCAGCATCTGATCTTGTTTTTGGTTTTCTAATTATGGCTTCATCTTCTTGACCTCGCTGGGCACAACATCCCGCACCACGTCTGTAACCTTGGCCACGACATCAACTCTCCTTCTGATTCGGCCGCTTTCAGGGATTGTAGGTAAATAAATACCTTGACACTTCACAATGCCTTTGAACTGTGAACTTTGGTGGGCAACTTTGAGCAAGAATTTCTGAGCAGCTAGTATGTGCCTGGACTCATGCTTGGGTGATGGAAGCCCGAAGATGGGTCCAATATGCTTACTCTTTAGAAACAAAATCTGGTGGGAAACAGAGACAAATAAACAGAAATTAAATTAGATTAGAGACAAGTGCTGCCCATCTATGACAGAACTAGAAAAAGGGACTGGGTGGAAATATTGAGGAAACCAAATCACACCCAAGGCATCATAGCCACACTTCCTGAAGAAGTTTGTTAAATCTATTGAACTGAGAGAAATCCATTCATTAGGACTATTTCTTTCTATTGCATTTGCACATCATTTGTTATGTCTTCTCACTCAGGTCTGATGAGCAGACTGTCACCAGATGGTAAGTGTCAGCATTATAGCCTTTGGGTCTGGTCTTTCTTTTCTCCTGTCTACAAAGTAATGCAGACTTGTTGAGTCATTTGTACTTTTGTTTAGTCTAAAGAACATTTCAGATATTATCCAATCATGTTTTATTTGAGTTTCAATGTAATGAAAATCTTTATTACTATATAAGGTTACAGCTAGAATTTTACCTAATAATTATCATGCTGTGGGTTTTTAAGTTTTAAAAATAGTGTATGCACATGGGAAAAAATTGAGGGAACTTAAAATGAAAGTCAAAATCATCTTCTTCATCACAACCCCAGTTCTACTCTGCAGAAGCAAGCACCATTGCTGGTCTCCTGTGTATTTTCATGGGAACCACTCATACATATATATGTCTATCCTTAACTTTTTGAGTTAAAAGTATTATGTCTTTTAGCAATATAACTTTATCTCTTTATTTCAAATACCTGAACAATACTTCATTCATACGTAATTTAATGAATTTCCCTACATGGACATTCAATTTCTTCCTTAAAACATTTTAAGTTTTGTTTTGGTTTGTTTTTATGTTATTACAAATGATGCTACAATGGACATCCTTATACAATCTTTTTTGCAAATACTTATCTGTTAAGATAAATTCCCAAAAGGGAACTGGCTGGGTCAAAAGATATTTGCATTTTAAACTTGGACAAAGTTTTAACACATTTAAACTCTCTAATGAATTTAAACAGCCCATGAGACTGTGTATTTCCCTACACCTTCGAAAACACAGGATATTATCTAACTTTTTAATTTTTGATAATGTGGTGGCTGAAAAAAATTGGCTTCCATGTTTTTCACAGACAGACCAGACCCCAACAGGAGTTACTGTCATCCACGCACGGCCAGTATTACCATTTCTATTTCTCTTTAAATGTGCTCACAGTTTTTTTCTTAAATAGATAAACTTGAAAAGGAAACTTTACAGCATGTGAGTTAGTGGTAAGCCAGAATTACCTGTCCTAAGACGACAACTGTGAAGATAAATATAATGAAACAAAACACTATTACATGTCTGGAGGCTGTTCTCTCTCTGGTAGAAAGGAAGGTCAGCACGGGTTAGAGAGGTGTTAAAGATGAACTGGCACCATTTTGAGACTTTCTCTCTGGTTGAAAGAATTGGAAAAGGAAAAGTTTTCCCACCACGTGGCACCCTCGGAGTTAAAGCTCAATCTGTGTCCACCTGAGGTCTTCTCGGTCGTCACCAAGAGTTCATATCCAACTACTACATACACCTGGCAGGGCAAAGGCCAAATGGGCTTCCAGAGTTTCAACTAAGGTCCATTATTCACCAGCTTATGTGACCAAGGACAAGTCTGTTTTCTTCCCAGTGAAGCAGGGTTAGGAACACATACTACACAGGATGGTTATGAGATTATGATAAAATATACGAAGGACTCAGGTATTGGGGAGCTGATTAAAGTCAGTTCATCTCCTCCTACCTCCACTGTACCATGGATTCTGGAATCCAAAGCCCTCCTCCTGGTTTCTGCTACCCCTAAGACGATAATTCCTCAGTTCTCCCACCTTGGTTGTCTGAACAGCTGTGCTCTCTGTTTTCCCATCAACCTGGAAGTAGAACTCTCCTCTTTTGGTCCCCACAAAGAAATCTGTTCATACCTACAATTATGGAGTTTTGATGAAGATTAGAAGGAGAAACAGTCCACCTCTGAACAGATAGTTCCCACCCCCGTGTCAGCAACTCTGCTCATCTTTCCTCCCCTTCTCTTCTCTCCCCTCCTCCCTCCCACACTGCTGTGGAGATCCACATCCTTCTCCTTCTAACAAGCTGAACAATTCAGCTCTCCCTGACTCCTAGCCCCAACAAATAATCCACCTACCCCATAAAAGCCAGCCCTCTGTGTTCCAGAACCTTCCTCCTTGGAAGGCAGCTGGACTTTATTTAAAAAGCAAAATGTTCTTCCTACTCTACCTGTGAAGTGCCCACCATGAAGCCCAAGATAAACCTAATCTAGCTGTCCATATTTAGGTGTAATAACAGTTTGGCACGGAGGGTGGGTGAGGTCTGAGTCACAGACTCAGATTACAGATGTGGAAACTGAGGCCTGGGAAGAAGCAGAGCATCAAAGGCAATGTGGCCACTAACAGAAAATCCATTAAGCACCTGAAATGAGCCAACAAATTTTCAATTCTTCATTGGCATTGTTTCTTTTAGTTTTCACAAGCCCCTTAAGAGGGCAGGCACCATTATAAATCCAGAGTGACCAACCTGTCCTGGTTTCCCCAGAGCATTTCCAGTTTTAGCACCAAAACTCTCACAGCCTGGGAACCCTTCAGTCTTGGGCAAAACAAGGTGGTTGGTCTCCCCATTGTGGCTCCACTTTTATGGTGAGGAGACTGAAGCCCAAAAAGGTAGAGTAAGTTCCCGAAGGTCACAGAGCCAGGCTCAGAACACAGGTCCAAATTGCTCAGTGATGCTCCATTGTTCTTAGGATAAAGTCCGAGGTCCTTAAGATGACCTGCCTGGCTCTGCCTCTCCCAGCTCCTGAGACTCTTCAGCCATATCCCACGCTGTGGTCATCTTCCACTGTGCTGCCCCCGTAGTGGGCCTATCTCAAGCCTTCCAAGACTCCAGAGTCCTTCACACAGGTCCACGCCCATGCTATTCCCTCTGTCTGGGACGCTTTTCTCCCTCTTCTTCCAAATCTCTTCCCCCGGCTAACCCTGCTCATCTTTCAGGTCTCGGACAAATCACTTCCTCCAAGACACCTCCCTGGTGTCCCCATAAGGTCAGCAACCATTGCCCCCTTAGAGGTGCCCACTGAACCCAGCCGGTCTACCCAGAACGCTCCTCCTGCCTACACCCCGATGCCTGATGCCTTTGTCGCCTGCTTTTCTGACTAGAGTGTGAGCTCCCCAAGTGTGTGGGTCTTGCCCACCTTCCACTGTATCCTCCATACCTTGCTTAATACCCAGCACATATTAGATGTTCTATAAATATTTGTTAGAAGAAGGAGCATGACTGAGTCTGTGTCTTCACCTATAAAATGAGTGAGTTGCAATGCCTCATCTCTGGTGGCATTTCCACCTCCACTATCCTCTGTCTATTTGGAGATGTCTAAGATACAAAACTTAATGCTGATTTGTCTCTTTACTCCGCACCCCCACCGGCTGCCTGCAATCTGGCCTCCAGATAGAACAGAAGAAGAAAGTAAGTATCGTGACAGTTTGTGTCCCTGGAGTTAGATTCTCGTAACTCCCTCTGGGCCTTGGAATTCCTTTAAAAACATTCTGGGATGGGTTGGTCCAGGCCCTGGTGTTTAGCTATTGGTCTGGGTCCAGAAGCATCATCAGTTGAAACAGACTCCGCTGAGGAACCCAAGCCGTGTGTGCTGATGAAGTCTAGCAGCCATCCCCATGGGGTACAGCGGTGGGGAAGGGAGCCCTGCTTCCTAGTGACTGCCATTTTCCATGGTGTAAATACTCTAACCATGGCTGATTTCAAGCTGCTAATGGCTCAACAGCTGGCTTGTACCATTCCTGGAATTTTCCTAATCTAAGCCAGCTCCTGCACCTCACTAAGTTATGTCTTCCTCATCTGGTGTGTAAATTGTTCCAGTGAGAAAGCCCTTACCCCATTCATCCTTCCAAAAGGAAGAGGGGATTTTGGAGAGAGAAGGGGCCATGCCCATTACAGAATGGAGGGGAACTTTCAAGGAGGAAAGATGGTGGACGTCCCCTGCAGACAAGTGTCCCCAAGCTCCAGCCCTCCCTCCCTGTCTGTGCTGCTCCTCGGGGTCAAGGACTTGTCCATCCTTTATGTCCACAGCCTAGAAGAATGTCTGGCACACAGCTGGACTACACAAACGTTTCTTGAAGGAAAAGGGTGTGCCCACTACCACTAATCTGTGTTAGTTTTGCTTGTTGGAAGGAGTTGAGGAAAACTAACATTGGAGAACCTACTTCTGTAACATCACTGAATTCTCATAACAGCCCTGAAAGTCAAATGGAGCCCAAGTTAGGAAAGGTGGTTTCCCCAAACCGGCTGATCATCTAAAGCTCTTTTTTTTTTTTTTTTGAGACAGAGTCTCACTCTGTTGCCTGAGCTAGAGTGCCGTGGCGTCAGCCTAGCTCACAGCAACCTCAAACTCCTGGGCTCAAGCGATCCTCCTGCCTCAGCCTCCCAAGCAGCTGGGACTACAGGCATGCGCCACCATGCCCGGCTAATTTTTTCTATATATTTTTAGTTGGCCAATTAATTTCTTTCTATTTTTAGTAGAGACGGGGTCTCATTCTTGCTCAGGCTGGTCTCGAACTCCTGACCTTGAGCTATCCGCCCGCCTCAGCCTCCCAGAGTGCTAGGATTACAGGCATGAGCCACCGTGCAGGCCTAAAGCTCTTTTTAAAGGACAGATTTCCACATTCCACCTGGACCTTCCGCATGAGAATACCAAGGGTGGGATCTAGGCATCTGTTCTTTCAAACAGTTTCTCAGATGCTTCTGACAATTTGGCTCAGGTGGGTTGGGAACCACCAACATGAAGGAGGATTTAGCAAACCGCAGCCAGGCCCCCCGCCTGGTTTTGTAAATACAGTTTTACTGACACCCCATCGCACCCATTCATTTACACATTGCCTGTGGCTGCTTTCCTCTGGCAATGCGGAGTAAGCAGGCGTGACAGGGATCACGTGACCCACAAAGCCTACACTAGTTACTACCCAGCCCTTTACAGAAAATGTTTGTTGACCTCTGAGCTAGAGCAGTGCTTCTTAGGGTCTTTGCTTAAAATTCCGATCTAGGACCCCACCCCAAATCTAAGGAAGGGGGACTTCTATGTGAAGCTTGAAGTTATGTGTTTGTAACACGTTTCCCACTTAATAATTCTTTCATGTAGTTAGTGAACCTGCCCATGTGGACCCACTGAATTGAACTCAGTGTCAGATCGAGTGGGCAGGGTCCCAGCATGATTCCCTGGGGTGTGTGCCCAGGGAAGGGAGTGGTGCTGCCCAACCCCCATCTGCAATCTAAGTCCTACTCCCGCCCTGCCCTGGGGACAGAAGGTGATGGAGTGCTGTTGAACCACCTGCTCTGGGTCCTTGCTGGAACCTTCTAAACTTAAACACTCTCCTCTTCTCTATGAATGTCCCTTCTCTCATCTGTTATTTTAAGGCAGCCTCCCTGTGACTGTGAGATACGTAAGTATTTGATAAAGTGCCAAAAAATAACACGTATGCATGAGCTGGTGAAATCTAAGTAAGGTCTAGAGTCTAGACAATTGTATTGTGCCAGTGTCCATTTGTCAATTTACCTTTTTCCCAGTGTTTTGTGAGTTTGTGATTAGTGGTGTTTAAACTGAGGCACAGTAAAACTTTAAAGAGTTTATCTGAGCAAAGAACGATTCATAAGTCAGGCAGCTCCAAGACTTCCCCCAAGGGAATGCAAGGGCGCGGCGTTTACAGGACAGGCGCGGAGGTACAGCAAAGCCGGCGCTAGCCTGTGACAGCCCTGCAGTGCCAAGTTTAGTCTGTCCCACTGCAGGGTCCCTCGTTGCCTAAGTTTGTTGGCTGCTTCTGACTGGCTGAGCTTGAATTCTGTTTTTCTTTAATGTGGGCATTTCCATGAAATATCTCGAGTGAAGTTTTGCTTGTGTTTGCAAATCAAGCGAGGCCGGGGTCACCCCTGGGGCCTAACTCACTCAGGCCTGGTCTCCATTTGGGTTGACTTAATTTGAAAGTCACAATAAAAAGTTTAAAATAAGTTTTAGATATTTGATGAAGGAATAACTGAAAGAAACGCAGTGCTGACCCCACTCTCTTCTTGCTCACTTTCTCCCACGCCGACTCCCCTGAATGCCGGTTCTGCCGCACCTTCCAGTGAAAAGTAAGTTATTTTTCCTTTTCTGTGGGTGCCATGGATGTTTTTCGATGCTGGGAAGAAGCGGAAACAAGAAAGAGAAGGGGATCTTTGATAAGTCTTCTCAGTTTAGGACACAGGTTGAAAGAAACCCTCCCTCTGCCGTCCCATCTCTGGGGCAGGCTGCGGGCTCCACAGCCCCGCGGAGAGTCCCGAGAGCGGGTCTGGGGCTGCACAGGACTGGGTGTGTGAGCTTTTAGCCCATCAGGCTCCCAAGCTTCTGCCAAACGCTCAAGGCCTAAGGACCACTGCCCCAGAATACGAGAACCTATCGAGTTGTTGGTTGGGAGGGCTACTGGATGAATCAGGAAAACCAAAAAGCAGCTACTTGCTTCTTCCTCAAGCATTCTCTCTCCTGACCCCCAGGGGAGAAAGGAGAACAGTGGCGTGTCAGGGCATGTTCTTCTAATAATCTGTGGAGGATGAATTCCCATGGAAACAGGCGCCTGGGGACTCTAGCCTCTGGGATAAATGTGTCTCTAGAGTCGTGGAGGGGCATTCACCCTTTTCCACAGAATGCGGAAGAGACTTCTGCTTCCCTTCCTTGGGGGGTCTCTGAGCACCAGTGGGGTGGGGTGAGCCAGAAAGGAGGCGTCACTAACACTTCTCTTTCCCTCTCCTCCCTGTGCCTCTGTCGGTGCCCACTGACCCCGGCTGGCTGGCTTTTCTCCTCCTTGCGGTTTGAATCTCAACAGTATTGAAACGTAAGGTTCTTGTTTCATTTTTTTTTTTTTTTAACCTTTTGTTCTCATTCTCATCTCTGCCAAGGGAGGTCAACTCTCAGCCACGAATCACCTCTCAGCTTCTGACCATCTTTTTAAACCCAGGGACTGGAAAAAAAATAGCTATATTACCTTCACCTGCAAAAAGCTGGGGTGTCCCATAGAAGCCAATCCCTCCCCAAGTCACGGGTACCTGATGCGTAGTGATGATGATAATGATGACAATGGCTAGAATTCCCTGAGAGCTTCCCAGGTACCAGGCATTGGAACAGTACTTTTAATCTATCATGTTTGTTTATTCCCCAAGACTTCTTCACAAGGCAGGCATTTTCATCCGCACTTTTCCGGGGCATAGGACGGTGAAGTAGCCAGACGCAGGCTGCACAGCGCAGTGGTGGGTCACGGGTCCCTGCCCATCTGATTCTATAGCTTAAGCGTGTCGCTGTGCTGTGTGTCCATCGAAGCTTAGGTATGATCACTTGTTTCCCTGAAAACCAGCTCTGGCTATTTCATGATGCTGTTCCCTGGAAAAGGCACTGCTTGCCAAGAAGAGGTCACACAATTTTTTTTTTAATTGTGATATAATACACAAAATATAAACTTTACTATTCTAACCACTTTAAAGTGTGCGATTTAGTGGCACTTGGTACCTTCATAAGGTTGTGTAACCATCACCCCACCCATCTCTGGAACTTTTTAATCTCCCCAAACTGAAGCTCTGCACCCATTAAACACTAATTCCCCACGTCCTCTCTCCCAGCCGCTGGCAAGCACCACTGTACTTCGTGTGCTGAGTCTGACGACTCTGGGTACCTCAGGTAAGTGGAATCATATGCTGTGTGGCCTGTTGTGTCAGCACCATGTCCTCAAGGTTCGTCCACGGTGTAGCAGGTGTCAGAGCTTCATTCCTTCTTGTGACTCAGTGACGCTCCACTGTATGGACAGACATGTTTGTTTTTATCTGTTCATTCGTGCATAGACATTTGGGTTGTTTCCACCTTTTGGCTGTGGCCACACTCCTCTGACCCACATTCAAAGCCATCTAAAACCCAGCTCTGACACACAGACTGGCCCCGCCTCCTGCCAACTCCAAAACCCCGCCTTCACGCAGGCTGAGCCTTGGTCAAACCCAAGAGATTCTGGCAAGAAAAATCAAATTGAAAAATCATACCCCAGACCTCAAGGGCACATTCCAGGGCCCAGGCATGGTCCTAAGTGATGATGCATAGCTACCCTCAAGCTGTCCTTCTGCTTTTACAAGGGAGGCTACTGTGGCACAGAGATGGAGTAACTCGCTCAAGGTCAGAGAGCCGCTAAGGTACAGGGAAGAACTTGAACCCAGGCAGTCTGGATCACCAATTGCACTCTTAACCGACACTCACCTTGAAGCAGCTCAGAATAATGAGGTCCCTGCCTTGCTCCTTCGCTGGAAGTATTATTATTATCCTATTTTTAAGGAAGATAAAAATTAAGCTCAGAGCGGGAATCAGAACTGACAAAGAGGCTGGGTGCAGTGACTCACGCCTGTAATCCTAGCACTCTGGGAGGCTGAGGCGGGAGGATCGCTCAAGGTCAGGAGTTCGAAATCAGCCTGAGCAAGAGTGAGACCCCATCTCTACTAAAAAAATAGAAAGAAATTAATTGGCCAAGTAAAAATATATAGAAAAAATTAGCCGGGCATGGTGGCGCATGCCTGTAGCCCCAGCTACTCGGGAGGCTGAGGCAGAAGGATCGCTTGAGCCCAGGAGTTTGAGGTTGCTGTGAGCCAGGCTAATACCAAGGCACTCTAGCCCGGGCAACAGAGTGAAGTGACAAAGAGTGTGGCATTGTAGGGTCAGTCCTGACATCTGTGGACTTGGTGCCCTTCTCCTGAAAGGCTCCTCCTCTTCCGTAGGATGCAGGTCACAGTTTCAGCCTCACGTGGATATGAGGAATTAACAAGATCCTGCAACCTAGGAGATTTGCCCCTGGGGCCCATCTAGCAACACCTGGAGACATTTTTGGTTGCACAACTCAGGGAGGTGGTGGGGGAGGCTGCAGCATCTGGCGGGTGGAGCCCAGGGATGTTGCTGGGCACCCTACAGTACACAGGAAGATTTATCCAGCCCCAAATGTCACTAGGGCGGAGTTTGAGAAAACCCCGCCGAACAAAATGTCAGACACGGAATCAGTGCTCAGCGAGGAGGGGCTGTCAACTGAATTGTCATTTATGTTTGCTCTGATTACTCCTGTGTCTGAGATCGTCCAGTCTCTGTTCCCTTCCCTCGCCGCACTTCTCCTCACCCTGCTGTTAGCCAGCAGCGCTTCCCAAAGAGAAAGCAAGGCCTGCCTTGCTCCTGCGACAGGGAGAAACAAACGCAAACCAGAAAACAAATCCCAGACGCCACACCAAGGACGCCGAGCTCCATGCAGGCGTTTCAGGCAGGCTCTTTCTCTTTGCCCTTCATGTCAACTCAAGAGACATGTGGTTTGCTGGACAGTGTTAGGGTGCTGACTCATGGGGACCTCACAGTGCAGGTGGAGAAAAATTTCTCAAAGATGAGGATAGAAAGTAGTAAAAAGGTTTACTTTCTTCAGAGAGAGGGAGAGAGAAGGAAAATGGCACGGCACTAGGAAAAGAGGGGGACATGCCTGGAGCTAAGGAAAAGCAGCTTGGTGTTTTTAAAGGGTAAAAATGGCTTTTTTTTTTCTTTGCTGCAGACTGACAACACAAGGGGCTGTGTTTGCTTTTCCATTTTTTTCTTTTCTCTGTGAGGCTGGCTTTACCAGAGTCCTTGAAATGCAGTCCTGGCAGGAACTTTGTACTCCTACTGTGATCTAGGGCTCTTCAAGGCTGTGAAACAAACTCTTAGAGATAATGAGTTAGGCTTGAAGACAATGAGTTGAGTCCCGGGTGTTTAATCAAACAAAGGGGCAGTTGTGTTATGAGTTTTTCTCTTCTAAGGGGCAGTTATGTGCTGTGAGTTTATTCCTCTCACTTTCTGTTTGATAGCTTATTTTTCTCTGTTAGGTCATTAGTAAGACCACCTTTCAGAGAGAACCTGAGTTTTAAGGCAAACAGACCTGGGTTGGAACTTCACTCCCACTACCTGTAATTTGGATTTAACTTACCCAAACACCCTTGGAGATTCTATTTCCCTACCTGATAAATGGTGTTAATAATCTTTTTGTTTGGGGATTCAGTTTTATAAAGTAGGGGTCAATTGGCACACTTTTTTTTAGTAAAGGGCCAAATAGTAAGTATCTTAGGCTTTGAGGGACAGATGGTCTAGGCCTAAACTACTCAACACTGACCCTATAGCATGAAAACAGCCATAGGTAATACATAGTGAGTGGGCAGGGCTGTGTTCCAATAAAGCTTTATTTACACAAGCAGGCCTCAGGACAACCCAAATGTCCATCCACTGATGAATGGGTAAATAAAAGGTGGTCTATCCATACAATAGGTTTTTTTTTTTTTTTTTTAAGATAGTGTCCCACCATGTTGCCCAGGCTGGAGTGCAGTGAACAATCACAGCCCACTGTAAACTCTAACTCCTGGCCTCAAGCAATCCTCCCACCTCGGCTGGAACTAGAGGTGTGCACCACCACACCTGGCTGATTTTTTTATTTTTGTAAAAATGGGTCTCACTATGTTGCCCAGGCTGGTCTCAAATTCCTGGCCTCAAGTTGTGTTCCTGCCTCAGCCTCCCAAAGCACTGGGATTATAGGAGTAAGGCACCGTGCCCGGCCCATATAGTAGAATGGTATTCAGCCATAAAGGCAAAGAAATGAAGCACTGATAGAGGCTATGACGTGGATGAACCTTGAAAACATGATGCTCAGTTAAAGAAGCCAGACACAAAAGCCACACGGGGTGTGGTTCTATTTACACAAAGTGTCCAGAATAGACAAATCCACAGATAGAGAAAGTGGCGTAGTGGTTGCCTAGGATCACAGGTGAGAGAGGCAAGCAGGGGGGAAACGGGGGTGACTGCTCATGGGTACGGTTTGGAGGAGACAGCTAATGGGTGCAGGGTTTCTTTTGGGGTGATGAAAATGTTCTAAAACCAATCGGGGCAATGGTTGCACAACTCTGTACTTAAAAATATTGTCTTGTACGCTTTTAGTGGGTGAATTGTAAATTATGTGAATTATATTTCAATCAAGTTGTTACAAAAGATAAGTTCAGGAAACAACAACAGGTGGTGGGACGTAAGCTGCCACCCTGTGATGTGAAGTATGCCAGGTGCCCACGTCACAGTGACGTCGAATACAAGGGAAGGAAGGGCTTGGGGGAGGAGGTCCTTCCCAGCCTGAGATCACCCCTAGGCAAGTCCTCCCAGGGGTCAGCTTGCCCTCTAACCCACAGGACGGGGCTCTCAAGGGTCCACCCCAGTCAAGTCCTGACTATCTGCCATGGCCATGGGGGCTCCCTGTCCTTCACCCCCAGTCTCCCTCCTCTGACGGTGTGATGCTTCCCCTACATGTGGCCTCATCTTTCCTGACCCCTGGGACTCCACACTCTGGACTCTGCCTGCTCCCCAATCTCCGTCTTGCCTCCTGGATGCCCACTTCCCTCTGGGTGAACAACATCAGAGATCCTCGGTAAATGCCTCCCTGCATGCAGCCTGGGTTTGTGGGAAGCTTGTCTGTGCCAGGCCCCCGCAGGTGGCGCAGACCTGAGGGAAGGATCCGACATGCTCATTCCTCCACACCCACACGTAGTCTGAGGGGGGAGAACGACACATAACAGTTAAATTACAACATGCACCACATCCTGAGGGAGGGACAGCAGGGACAGGGCAAAGAGAAGATGCCAGGGGACCCAGCTGGGCTTCTCAGGGGAGGAGTGGCTTAGGGGGCTCTTGTTGAACCTGCCTGTCTGGGAGTCTTTATCATACTGCCTTTGGTGATTCGATCTGCATGTCTTTGTCTTCCTCAGGTTTGCTGAGCCTGCAGGTGTTGAACGGTGAGTCTGCATTCACTCCTGTGCACGGAAAGATAGAGTTATTAGCTTTTTTTTAATGCAGGAAGAACTTTTAGATATCATCAAACCTCATACTCTTTTATCACCATCACCATCACAAATGTTTAACACGACTTTATCCATCCAACAAATATGAATGAATGTAGCTACTCTGTGCTGAGTCTTACTCTCAGTGATGGAGATACAGCAGGGAATAACACAGGCAAATCTGTGCCCAAGTAGAACTTGCATTCCAACGAGAGAAGAAAGGAATCACTGGGGAAGTAGGTTCCAACTCTGCTAGATGTTGCTGAAGACACTAGAGTGCGGGAGACTGGTGTGGGAGAGGTGGGTGACTTTTTAAAGGGTGATCAGGGAAGGTCATATTTGAGCAAAGACTTGAAGGAGGTGAGGGGGGCGGATGTGGGTACACCTGGGGGAAGGGTATTCCAGGCAAAGTAACAGCATGTGCAAAGGCCCTGGGCAGGAGAGTGCCTGGAGAGAGGGATGCCAAGGAGGCCGATTGCGTTCCCTTCTCCTCTCATTCGAAGCTCCCAGAAGCAGTTTACAGCTTGGTCTCCATCCATTTCAAAAGTCACTGATGCTTTCATTTCTTTCTTCCTTCCTTCATTCCTCCTTTTCTTCCTTCCTTTCCTCCTCCTCCTCCTGCTTCTCCTTCTCTACTTTCTCCTCTTCTTCCTTTTTAGAACAAACAAATGGCTGCAAGGAAGAAGGTCAGTGCATGGGATCGTGCCTTTCCCTGTCCAGAGGACAGTGAGTGCCTTCTGCCTGGGTCATAACAAAGCCTTGTAGAGAGAAGATTTCAGGGAGTCAAGGCTGGGGGCTTCAGTGTGAGAGAGCCTGTCTTCCTAAGGGCATCCAAAGTCTTCAAGCCACCTGCCCCTCCCATACTGCTCATGGCTACCAAGGAAACCCAACATCCTGAGGTATGAGAGGGAAAAGGGCGCTGTCTTCCTAGATATTTGCATTTCCAAGAGATGGCTCCAAGGTCCTTGAGAAAAAACATCCCAGGTCATAAAATTAGTGGGAGGCTTATTTAGCTTTTAAAAAGATTCACATACACTTCAAAGAAACAGAGACTTAACAATAACACATTTTCTAAAATAAATCCTCTAAGAACAAAAGACAAAGAGTCATCTCTTCCTGAATTTTCAGCAGGGAGAAATATTTTTTTTTTCCACTTGTATTTACCTTTACACTGGTAATGTTGCATTTTTGGATTTGGGACCTGTTTAGATAGGTATGTTTACCTGTAAAAATTTGAATTTTTTGGAATGTAATACTTTTAAAACAAAAATACAAGGGAAGAAATGTTAAGTAAAAACAACCTTTGTACATCACATGAGGATTGAAAATAAGAAAGTGAAGTGGTCTGATCTGGGTGCTAGAAAGATCCTTCTAGCAGCCATGTGGAAGATGGGTAGAGAAAGAGGAAGCCTGACACAGGAGGCAGACACAGTCATCAGGAGAGCTGCCAGCTGTGGATCAAGGGGAGAGAGGGTCTGGTGAGAAATCTAGGCAGACTAGTGATGTTTTGCACATGAGGTGTGGGAGAGCAGGACAGATTCCCAACTGTTTGTCCGGGATACAGGGTGGAAACCAAATGAGGAAGCCCCAACAACTATGGATGTGGACCAAGATTTCAGCCCAGGGGGCCGGTGCAGATGTGGGTATGGAGCTCAGAATGGAGATTCAGAAACGGCAGGAACTTCTTGGGGAGAAGGAAAGGCCGCCTGCCTGAGTCACCACCCTCTTCCTCTGCAGTTAAGCCCGCCCTGGCCACCAGCCCGCCCAAGAAACTGCTTCCCAAGAGGAAGAACGGATGGAACTTTTTGAAATGTGCCTACATGGTGATGACCTTCCTGTTCATGTCCTACAACAAGGGGGACTGGGTAAGAAGGAGCCAGTGCCAGGGAACCTGTGTGCTGCAGAGGGAGGGGGTGAGAGGGGGGATTAGAAGGGGAAGGGGAGGTGGAGAGAGAGGGAAGGAGGGGGCCTAGGAAGTGCCAAGTACAAAAGGCCGGAGAGGAGACCCCTTCTGTAAACCTCTCTCTTCTCCCCCACCCCCAAGCTGGGAGAAAAGCCCTCCCTCCTGTACTAAGAGCCCAAGTTTCCTATAAAGGATTCCACTCATCTGTTCTCTGTATGTACCCCCCACCTGCCATAAGGGAGGTTCATAAGGACCAAGTCTTCTACTGATTGCTGGGGACTGCGATGGCTGAGCTGGCTTCAAGCAAGTCCTAATCTTGCTAGGGAGACAGGCAGGAGAGAGAGCCGGGCTGCCAGGCGAGGGTGGTGTTTCATAGGCCCCTCTGGAGGTGTGCTAGCAGGAGGTGGGCTCTCAAGGGAAGGGTGGGCTTCTTGAAGGAGACAGCTCCCCTGTGTCTTAAGGATGAATGGAATTGGCCAGTTGGAAGGGGGCAAGGGGAAAGCATTCCAGGAGGCGGGAACACCACGTGCAAAGGGTTGGAGAGACGACGGCAGGGCAAGGTGCTGGACCTGGCAAGTTGGCATCTATCCATCCATCCATCCATCCATTCATCCACTCACTCACTCACTCCTCAACCATTCCTGTGGGGTAGCGGCCCTGTGCCAGATGCTGGGGGTGCAGAGGACAAAACCACAGGGCCCCTGATCCCACAGGGCACACACAATAAGTACAGGGAGACCAGGGGGACACGAGCAGCAAGCTCCACAAAATGAACTCGGGGTGACACCACAGAGCACGCAGCAGCTGCTTTCCCTGGGCAGGCGTGTTTGGATGGAGAGAGGAGTAGGAGGGGCCTGCTGTGGCAACGCCTGGGGACCACCGCTGCCAGAAGCAAAGCAGATGTGCAGGGTAGACCCTGAGGTAGGAACAGCTTACACCCTCAGGGACCCCAGGAGAATCAATGCGATCTGGGAGTCCAGTCACGTGGGGTTGTCATAGACCACAGCAAAGACGCTTTTACTCCAAGTTTGATGGAAAACCTCGGTGACCTCCAATTTGAGTGGCGAAAGGGTAACTCTGGGCGCTGCGTGTGGGGAGGGGGTGTCCACATGGCCAGAGTGGGAGACCAGGTGGCTGGTACGGATGAGAGCTGTACAGTGAGTGGTTCTAGAGCAGAACTGCTGATGGATCGGGTACGAGGGGCAGATGAAATGGACAAACCAAGGAGATGGCCCCAGACTCTTGACTTGAGCCCTTAGTAGACTGGTGATTCTCAAACAGGGGTGACTTTGCCACCGCAGGGGCCTTCGGCAGGGTCCGAAGCCTTGTTTGGCTGTCACACCAAGGGGAAGTGACGCTGGCACCCAGGGGGTCAAGTCCAGGGATGCTGCTCAACATCCTGGACAGCTCAGCATAACAACGAATGGTGCAGGTTGAAATGCCAGAAGCGCTGGGTTTGAGAAACCGCAGCTCTGGGGATGGTGCTGTTTCTGGGGCTGAGGAGGAGCGGGAGCTGTGAGGGGGAGGTGGAACAGACCAGCAAGACCATGGGATGCCACAACAGGAGGGAAGGGGTGGAGGAGGGCAGGAAGGAAGGAGGAGGAAAGAGTGTGGAGAAAGGGAGAAGCTTGCTTGCCTCATCTCTGCTGTTTCTCTCTCTTTTCCTGGTTCGCTCCCTTGTCTACCTCCCAAGTGCTACTGCCACTACTGTAACCCGGACCTGGACGTCAGGTATGCTGTGGAACGGGCGTGGGGGTCGGGGTGGGGAGAGCTTCATCCCTATCACCCAGCGTTTGAGGTCGGGGACCCAGGTGGGTTTGGAAGCTGCGATCACAGAATTGCAGAATTGTGTGAAAAGTCCCAAGTTGAATTTCAAGCCGCTGCCTGAGACACGGCCCATGGAGCACATTGCACACAGTGGGGTCATGCAGAGCTGGAAGAATTCATTCATGAATCTCGATAAATTTTCTTTTGGATTTTTAGAAATGGTGGCAAAATATGTACAACATAAAATTTACCATTAGTGATGATAAGAACACTCACGTTGTCCAACCATAGCCACTATTTCCAGAATTTTTTTTGTCATCCCGAGAGGAAACTCTGTATCCATTAAATATAGAGTAGTCTCTCCCCCTAACCCCCAGCAACCACTAATTCACTCTCTGTCTCTGCAGACTTGCCTATTCTGGACTCTTCACATAAAGGAATCATGCAGCCTTCTGTGCCTGGTGTTGTTATGTCTAGCATAGTATTTCCAAGGTTCACCCACGTTGTACCACATTATCAGTACTTCGTTCCTTTTTACGGACGAATAATATCCCATCGCTTACCGCATTTTGTTTATCCATTTATCAGCTGAAGGACACTGGGTTCTCTCCACCTTTTGGCTATTGCAAATGGTGCTGCCATGAACATTCCTGTATGAGTTTTTGTTTGAATACCTGTTTTACATTCTTTTGGGTACATACCTAGACGTGGAATTGCTGGGTCACGTGACAATTCTAGGTTCAACTTATCGAGGAACTCACTCAATAAATTTTTATTGAGCAGCTACTCATCGATGGATCCCGGATTCAGCGAACGGGGCAGACAGATATAAAACAAATAAATAGATGATTACAGGTGATACTTAGAGCTACAGAGGAAAAGCGCAGGATGTTGTGAGAAAGAAAACGGAAGAACCCCACCCCACCGTGGATTGTTGGGTGGTCAAGGAAAGCCTCTTTGGAAAAGCAACGCTGATCTGAGAATGGGAAGTAGTCGGACAGACAGAAAGCAGGTACAAGAGATTCTAGGTGAAGGTACTGGCTTGTGCAAAGGCCCTGTGGTGGAAAGTGGCCCAGGCATACCTGGAGTCAGAAAGAAGGATGGAGGCTGGAGAAGGAGGAGAGGATTGGGTGGTGTGTACGAGCAGACCCCTCAGACCTGGACAACCATGCAAGCATTTGGGACCCAATCCTAAAATCCATGGGAAGCCACTGAAAGATTGTCAGTGGGCGAGGGACAGGTTCCAGATATTTGGAGTAAAGTGCAGAGGTTAGTTAAGAAGCTACTCAGTTTCCATGAGATGACTGTAGCCTGGATGAGGCTAAGGTAAGTAGTAGACAGGTGTGAGATTTCTCTTCCCTGGATGGCTATAAACAGCCTCCTCCCTGGCCTCTCTTACACTGCCCAACTTTCATCCTTCATCCTCTCCCCACCAGCCAGAGTGCTCTTTTTAAGAAATGCCAACTCAATTATGTGACTCCACCCCCACCCCAATGAGTCAAGCATAAATCCCAGCAGTGGAACCTCATCAGTTATATCAGTGGTTTTTAAACGTTTAAAGAAAATAAAACCGTAACACTTTTCTAATGAAATCTTACATGGAATCCCAATATATAAAAGATTCAAAGTTGCTTTTTATTACCAAAAACACTTTTCAAAGCTGGGTGTGGTGGCTCACGCCTATAATCCTAGCATTTTGGGAGGCCAAGATGGAAGGATTGTTCAAGCCCAGGAGTTCAAGATCAGCCTGAGCAACATGGCAAGACCCCGTCTCTACAAAAAATATAGAAAAATTTAACCAGGTGTGGTGGTGCACTCTTGTAGTCCAAGATACTCTGGAGGCTGAGGCAGGAGGATCGCTTGAGCCCAGAAGTTTGATGTTGCAATGAGCTATGATAAGGCCACTGCACTCTAGCCTTGGGCAACAGAGCAAGATCCTGTCTCAAAAGAAAAAAAAACTTTTAATAAGATTAACTGTGTGACATTTACTTATTATGAAGCCAGCTGATGAGATCTGCAAGCAGAGATTACAGATGGCCTTTGCTGTCTTATATCAGTCTATATTGCCCCATTTCTTTCAGTGTTTTCTTTTGTTTATTCTATAAAGAGGACAATCTTACCCCACAGAGATAAGTTGCTGCAAATGGTAACAGCTTGCCTTCAGCTCATAGATTCTTCCAAGGTGTACGTGAAAAACATGCAACAGGTTGATATAGGTGTCCAATAAATGAAAAATTTTAGTGCGTGTGCTGTATTTTAATCACAGCTTTTAAAAAACAGTTTCATTTTTGAAATGAGAATCAAAGCAAACCTTTGTGGAATCTGTAAAGGATCCCAGGGCCTCACAGAACATGGTAGGAAGACGCTGCAGCACGTGGCAAGTTCGGCTCCTTGGTACCCGGGGACTCTCAGCCTCCAGACCTTTCCTGCCTCTCCAACCTTTTCTCCACATCTCTGTCCCCCTCCACCCCACCCACATTCCATCCCCATCCACATTAACCCATTTGTGATTCCCCCTGAGAACACCACATTTTCCCACTCCTTTAAGCCACTGCACGTGTTGGTCCCTCCGATGGGAACAGCCTTCACTGCCTCTTGTCTGCCTAGAAAACTCAAGATTCACCTCAGCATGGTTTTGGTTCCAGAGTTCTTCAGACCCCACTGGGAGGACAGCTGAATAAAATGAATGGTGTGGAATGGTGTTTCAGGCTCTCTCAAACCATACGTTAAAGCATTAGTCACATCACATTTTTGTTTTCATATGACAGTGTCCATCTGATCCATCAGGCCAAAGTTTGGCAAACTTTCTCCAAGAAGGACCAAACAGCAAATATTTCTGGCAAGCCACCTGGTCAACGCTACTGCTGTAGCCCAAAGCAGCCACAGACAATATACGAACGGATGGCTGTGGCCCTGCCCATCAACTGATGAATGGATAAACAAAACGTGGCACATTCCTACATGGGATATTACTCAGCCATTAAAAAGGAATGAAATGCTGACGCATGCTGCAACGTGGTCGAACCCTGAAAGCTTTATGCCGAGTGAAAGACGCTGGACAAGAAAGGTCACATTGTGTGTGATTCCATTTGTACAAAATATCCAAATTAGGCAAATTCATAGAGATAGAAGGCAGATTAGTAGTTGCCAGGGGCCGAGGGGGAACGGCAAGCGGGAGTCACTGCCTAATGAGTTTCTTTTTCGGATCGATGAGAACGTTCTGCTATTAGATGATGGTGAGGGTTGTACAACCTTGTGAAGGTACTGAAAGCCATTGAATTGTACATTTAAAAATGGTTAAGATGGTGAATTTTATGTTATGTGCATTTGCCTCAACAATT
>VBSM01003212.1:11016490-11034196 GCA_008086735.1 Cheirogaleus medius
ATTTGGGGGGGGGGGTGTGTTTGGCACAAGAGGTCGAGGAAGGGCCTCAGCGCCAGGTGCGCACACCTTCGTAAAGAGGTGCAAGCGAGGCCCGGCGCGCGCTAGTGTGCGCTGCCGCGGGGAGGTGGCTGCGTGGCGGCGGCGGTGTTCCCTCCCGAGGACGCCCCTGCTTGCGTGAACGTGCTTGCGTGGGGCTCCGCGTCGCGAGAGGGCGGGGCCTAGCGGACCGGTCCCCGAGAGGCTGGAGCGCGCGCGCCGCGTGGCCTTGTTTGGGGTCCCGGGCGTGGCGCGCAGGGGCGTGGGGGTGCGAGAGCGTGCTGGCTCCTCCGCAGCCGTCACTGTGGGCGCCGCCAGGGCCAGACCCGGGGACGGGGGCGAGGGCGACTGCGTGGGGCGTGTCTCTTGAGAGCGTGGGGCTGCGCGCCCGAGCACGCGTGGGTCGTGCACCTGCGCTGGGTGGGGTGCGTGCGGTTGTGCCTCTGTGACGCTTTGGGCTTGTGCGCCTGTGGCTGTGATTGTGGGGTTGTGTGTCCGTGATTGTGTAGCGGACTCCACAGGTTGAGGCGAGATGGGGTTGTCGGTGTCTCCGTGTGTCACGGAGTTGACCTGTGTGGTGAAGGGAGCTGTGTCTTCGGACCACGTGTTATAGATCACCGCGTGATCGGTGGCATTCGCATAAGTAAACAGTGGAGCCTGCAGGCAGCTGGGGGTGGTGTGTGAGTGTGGCTCTTAAGATTTCTGTTGTTGGGAGCGGGTGTGTGTGTGTTGCGGACTGATGTGGCTGTTTATCGTAGTGGGGTGACTGTGATTTGACTCGGTGTCTTCACTAAGCGTCAGTGGCTTTGTGGTTGTGCATGGCAGTGTGTGACTGTGATTGTGTCATCCTGGTGTCTATCTCACCGTAAGTGTGGAGACGAGGGTCCTTGTAGGGATAATGGCTGTACAGGTGTGGTGGGCTACTCTGCAAACTTTATTTGTGCAAGATTTTCCTCCTGGGTGAAATAGAAACATAATAGCATATGCCTGGGTGCTATTAAACTGATTGCACAGCTGAAATACCCCACACAGAGCTTGGCATATATAGAGCACTCTCTGTGTGGGTGTTAGTTGTAGTGCTGGTGGTCATTTTTCTTTGATGCAGTACAGAGGTGGGGGCGTAGTGGTGAATCCTGGAAGAGTGTGTGTCTCTGAACTTGGGACTGGGTGTTCTTCGTCCTCGTAGCAGAGGATATGGCCATCTCCCAGTTGAACAATGGTGCCCCCTATAGCCAAGCACCTGCATTGTCTGTTTCTGCATGAATGTGCATTTGAGGGGAGGGCAGAGCCCACCTCGCCTCTGGGATCCAAGGCTGCATATAGTTGTGTCTCCATACACACGATTAAGAGCATGGGCTCTGGGCCCCACTGCCTAGCATTGACTCCTCACTGCACCACTCACTAGCTGTGTGACTTTGGGAGAGCTTACTTAGATCTGCACACCTCAGTTTCACCTGCAAACAGGGTTAATAACAGAACCAGCCTCAGGCTTATGGTGAGCATTAAGTAGAACAGTGCCTGGTAAAAACGAAGCGACATATAAATGGTCATTGTTTTTATTATATTACCATAGTAACTGCAGGGACCCCACGCGTAGAGAATAAAATCTATAGATAGAAAATAAAAAATATAAGTGCCAGAGTAAAGGTTTCAGGTCCAGAGGTCAAATAAAGTCTAGATCAGGGCTTAGATTTAGAATTTTCTAGGCAGGGCACCAGGAGGGCAATGGTGGGACGGAGGAGGTGGGGCCAGGAACAGAAGGTCTTCCTGGGTGGAGATAGCTCTAGGGAGCCTGGGGTGAGGACCAGAATTGAGAAGTGGCAGGGACTAAGGAGTGTTTCCATATGACACAGAGGTCTGGGAATGTCTCTTTGCAGACCAGGGCTTCTCAGCCTCAGCACTAAGGGCATTTTGGGCCAGATAATTTTTTGTTAGGGATTGGGAGGGGAGCTGTCCTATGTATTATAGGATGTTGAGCAGCATCTGTGTGCTCTACCCACCAGATACCAGTAACATCCCCCACCCAGTTGTAATGAGCAAAAATGTTTCCAGACACTGCGAAGTGTCCCCTGGGGGGCAAAATCACCCCAGTTGAGAACCACTGCTGTAGAGGACATAATGTAGGCACACGCTGGACAGACTCGAGGCATAAAGATAGGAGAGCAAGGGGCCTGGGGAAAGTGGGAAGGGAGGAGAGGATAAAGGGATAGCGTTCTGAGATGAGAAGAAAGGTGTCCATGTCCTGCAGCTGGGTAGGCTCCGAGACACATTGATTCATTCAGCAGTTAAGTGCCTACCATGAGTGGGGCACCATGCTAGTCTCTGGACAAGACAGACAAGGTTCCTAACCAACTGAGCTTGCATTTAGTAGGAGAGACAACAGTAAAATCTATAATAGGTGGTGATAAGTATTTTGAAAAATAAACCAGGGTGAAAGGATTACAGGGCGATGGCAGGTGCTATTTTCAGAATCAACATCTAAACTTCCCATGGGCATCTCGGTCAACTCCTGAGCCAGGAACGGCCACCATTGGTGACTTCTTTGGAATCCCTTGACTGGGGAATCTAAGAGTTTGGCTTTGAGCTTATCAAAGACTTTTCCAATGGTGAGGTGTGGGCCTCAGCAGAGAGCGGTCTGATCTCCAGTCCTGCCCCTGAGACAGTGATTCTAAACCATAACTTTGCATTGACATCACTTTGGAAAGCTTTTTAAAAAAAATAAGAATAAAAGGCCCAGACTCAGTTCCCAGAGATTCAGATGTAATTGGCCTGGCATGGTACACAGCCATTGCTATTTATTAGAAAGCTCCCAAGAGACTCTACTGGATACACAGGGTTGAGAGCTACATCTCTGAGTGCCTGCGGCACCCCTGGCTCCTTTAGAGCTTGTGGAAATGAGAAAAGTTGTTTGGATCAGGGAGGGGAGGATGCAGATGACCTGTGCTTGGCTATCTTCCTGAAAGCACTCTTCACAGCTGCAATTCCCTACAATAGGGGCACCTGGAGCCCTGCCCTACAAGTGAGGGAACCACGTCTGCTCCCGGGGAAGTGGCAGGCCTAACATGCACATGCAAAGCCCATGTTCTTTCTGTTACAGACCAGAGAGATAGGCATTAACCTTCCTCCACTATTCCGGGATGTTAGTCAAAAGTTTGAGAATTCCCAGGCAAAGAACAGCACTTCAGTCTCCGAGGCCCTGTGGCTGGAGTGCTGGCTCATTTGAGTCCATTGCCACATCCCTCTCCAGCCCTATGTTGGTAGCTCACAATCAGCTGTGGTGGGAGATGTTTACACCATGGAGTTGGCAAATGCTATAAATCACCCCCCAACATTCCTCATCCAAGCTGCTTGTTAAACATTCACCAGCATACCACTGCCCTGGTGTCTAATACAGAGGGCTCAGAATTCAGGAGTCCAAAACTCTAGGCCAGGCCCTTTGGTCCCAATTTCTGCATGAGGGAGGCCCTGCTTAGAGCAGCCAGAAAATTGAAGGCCAGGCCACTCAGATTGTCACTGAGCCACAACTCCTCAACCTGAACATAGTGAGCTCTAACTTTCCCCAAGTCCTGGGGCCCTCTGCTATAACAAAGAGAAACTACGGGTATGTTCTCAGGAAGCTGTTCACCACACTGATGCCTCTTGGATCCCGCCAGGGAGGACAGTGGACTCCTATCCTGCACGAGGAGGGCAGAGTGTGCCACTTGTGGATAGGGGCTCAAATCTAGGCTCCATCAGTCAAAGCTCTGTCACAACGGGCAGGTCATCTTCCCTCTCTCATCCTCAAGATGGAAAACGAACCCTGTATGGCTGGTTTGCTCTAAAGATTAAAGGAGATTATATATCCCATTCAAAATATCCAGCACAGCTTTCCTTTTCATTATTTTGTTTTGTTTTGTTGAAACAGGGTCTCACTCTATTGCCCAGGATGGAGTGCAATGGTGCAATCATAGCTCACTGCAGCCTCAAACTCCTGGCCCCAAGCGATCTTCCTGCCTCAGACTCCCAAGTAGCTGGAACTACAGGTACGCGTCACCACACTCAGCTGATTTTTATATTTTTAGGAGACAGGGGCTTGCTTTGATGCCCAGGCTGGTCTTGAACTACTGGTCTCAAGCGGTCCACCCACCTCGGCCTCCCAAAGTGCTGGGATTACAGACATGAGCCACTGCGCCTGGCCTCATCATCATTATTAACTGAGGAGGTGATGTTGCCACTTGAGCATTGAGCGCATGCAACACACACACCTGAATGCTCACACCGCATGTGGACAGAGAACAGTAAACCTGGCCTTTTTCCCAAACTTAGCCCACAGAACTGGCCCCACCCGGCACTTATAACATCAACAGCAATGATGATATTAGTACATACGGCTTACGTTAATGGAGCACTGACCGATATGATTTCATCTCATTCTCACGACGGCAGCCCTGAGTCCTCCCTTTGCAGATATAAAGGAGAGTGGTAAACGCTCAGCAAGGTTCAGTAACTTCCCCAAGGTCACAGCTACACACACAAGTACGTCGGTCAACGCATGGCGTCCAGCGGAGGACAAGAGGTGAAGGTGGAAGGCAAATGTGGTAACAACTGGATGTATTTCCCACTTCAAGAAATGGCACCTGGTGCCAGTGGAAGAGGCACCTACCCTGGCCTAGGGGCGGGGGTGAGGAAGTCTCCTTGAAGAAGTGATGGTAAAGAAAGTTAATTCCTACTGTGCGGCCACTGAGTCCTTCAATGAGCAGCAGTTAACCAGCCCCTCCCCCATGCCTGTTGCTGGTCCAGGCACCTGGGATCCACGGAGCCCCATCCTGGAGGTGTGTACTCGGGTGGGTGGAGACAGAAGACAGTGATCACTACATATAATAAGTGAGCAATTTCTGTGGCATGTTAGATCATGATAAGAGCTATGGTAAAGAGAAAAATCTGGATGGGGTAAAGAAGATTGGCAGTGGTGGGTAGGTGGGGCGAGGGCAGGTTGCGTTGTTGAAATGGCCAGGGTGAGGTGAGGCTCTCTGAAGAGGCGAGGTTTGAGCCACGGCTGAAGGGAGTGAGGGACTGAGGCAGCGTGTGCCCGCCCATCCAGGGACTAGCAAGGAAGCACCAGCTTGGGGGTGGGGGTTGTAGGATCTGAGTTTGACTCTTCTTCATCCTCGCAACCCCAGAAGTTAAGTTCTGTATTGTCCCTACTAAAATAAGTGAGGAAACTGCCGCACAGAGAGGTTGAGTGATTTGCCCAGGGTAACACAGCTAGTGGGATCAGTTTGGTCACTGCTGAGCTGGGGTGGGGGGGCCACCCCACCCTGCCCTCCAACCTGGCTAAAACTAAGCAGGGCTCCCAGCGAGCCTCTGTCTGACGTCGGTGTCTGGACCCATCGTGTGTACCTGAGACAGGGCTGGCATCGGGGCTCCTTTCTGCCTCTCGGGGGGACCTCCCAGGCCAGCGATTGCCAGCCAACCTGTCCATCTCGCCATCACTGCCCCGAATGAAGGACGCGTTTTTTCCAGCAGCGGGTCACTGACAAAGCAAAGGAAGCCTATTTATTGGGCCCGAGGACTGGAAGGAATGGCGGAAGGGTCGCCGTGTTCATTGCCTGCTGCTGCTGCTGCTGCTGCTGTGACAAGTGACCACAAACTCAGTGGCTTCCGATGGCACTCACGCATTCCCTTACAGCCCTGGGAGGCAGGGTATGCGTGGGGCCGCGGGGGCCCGGGGCCCTTGCTCCATCTTCGGAGCCAGACGCGTAGCCTCCTCCGTTCTCCGACTCGGGCCCTCCTGCCTCCCGCCGAAACGGAGCCCACTGGGGCGATCCGGGACCGTGGTCCGGCGAGATAACGCGTCTGGTCTCTGGCTCTATTTCCTGATACGCAACTCCTGGAATCCATGGAGTCTCCCAGTGGCGTATGTCCATATGCTAATGAGCTGGCCACCGGAAGGCCGGGGTGGGGTGGGAGGGAGGAGGAGAGAGGCGCTGGGGACTGAGCGGATCACCAGTGGCCCGTGGTCCAGTCAATCATGTCTACGTCATGGCGCGTGCGTGTTACGCAACGGCGCCTCCATAGAAACCCGAAGGGAGCGTCGGGCGAGCTTCCGGTCCGCCGGGCGCGAGGAGGATCCCGCAGGCTGGTGCTCCAGGGCTGGCGTGGCGGTGGCTCCGCGTTCTGCGCATCTCTTCGTCTTGCGATATCCTTTATGATAAACCCTTTGTCTTTGTAATATCCTTTACAATAAATCGGTAAGCATCCGTATTGCCCCGAGTTCCGTGAGCTCTCTTAGCAGATTAACTGAGCCCGAATTGGGGGGATTGGGGGAACCCCAGCATGAAGCCAGTCGATGAGAAATTCTGGAGGCCCGGACTGGCCCCTGGCGTCTGGGGGTGGCGAGGGGGGGGGACAGCCTCGGGGACCGAACCCTCACTCCGCGGGATCTGACGCCATTCCCAGGTAGCGTCAGAATTGAACTGGAGGACCCCCCAGCTGGTCTCCACTGCAGGATTGCGTGTTTTCTTGGTGCGTATGGTGACATCCCCACGTTTATGTGTTCACGGAGGTCTTTTGTGTCGGTGACAGTTGTGGTGTGAGAGAGTAGAGGAAAAACTAATTTCCTGACCTCCAAGATCCTTAACTTAATCACATTGGCAAAGTCTTTTGCTAGATAAGGGCCACCTTCATGGGTTCTCCATCAGGATGTGGCTGTCTTTTGGGGGCCCTGCCTCTGGTCCACTGCAGGCACTGATTCCTCCCTGCCCTTGGTCCCCCACCCCTGCCCCAGGCAGGCCAAGCCAGGCACCGGCTCAGCGTGGCGTGGCCTGCGTGGCGCAGTGTAATTTCAGGGCCCTCATGGACGGTGGCTCAAGGGCTGGGGGCTCCACCCTCCCGACCAGTGAGAGTACCAGAGGAGGGGGGTGTGGCTCAGGAGTGGCTGGGGAGCCCCGCCTCCAGCTGCTCTGCGCCCCACCTCAGCCCCATCTGTAGCAGAACCGGCTGCTCATTGGTCCTGCTGTCTGAGGCCCATACAGCCACCTCCCAGGTCGAGCCATTCGCTAGGACTCCCAGGTCACAGCCTGTAGTCATACTCAGCTGGACACAAAGCAGTATAGGCAAAGAGAAAACGGTTGTGGGACGGAGTCCTGGGAAAGCCAGCAAGCTCCCAGGAGTCCTCACCCAAGTGGAATCCCATGGAATACACTAATCCCCTGGGACACACTAATCCCCCCCCCAGTAATGAGTTAACACGTGTGAAATGTTGCCCACCAGGCACACCAGTTGGAGACTCGGTGTCCAGGCTCGTTACTGTGAGCTGGCCGCAGGTCAACAGCCTCTGCCTGGCTGGTGCCAAAGTTCCAGACTTCCAGAAGGAAAGCAGGCCTTCAGCATTGGGCATAAATTCTGTGGCAACTGGGCTCTTCCCACACGGCCCCCACCCCCTACATGCACACAGTGACTCACAGGTAGCCATTCATACCATTCAGGGAAAGTTTTATATCAGGGTAGGGAAGTGCCAGCCTCTCAGGACAGCAGTCTCGAGCCTGCTGCGTTGACATTTCTCAACTTGTTTCCTCCGACCCAGGCAGGAGGAAGGCGGGCACAGCATGATTAAGAGCCAGGCATCTGGGGGCAAATGCCCCCACTTTGAACCCTGGCTCTGCCATTTTGCTGCTTTGTGACCTTGGGTGAGTGATTCCTACCAGTCTGTGCTTCCACATCCTCATCTGGAAAATGGCGTTAATAATAGCGCTTGCGAGAATTAAATGATAAGGCTCAGAGTGTTGCCTGGCACATGTAAGCATTCAATATTAATCTTGTTAATAATTATTCTTAGGTTGGGGCCAGGCGCAGTGGCTCACACCTGTAATCCCAGCGCTTTGGGAGGCTGAGGCGGGAAGACCACTTGAGGCCAGGAAGTTCAAGACCAGCCTGGGCAACATAGCAAGACTCTGTCTCTACAAAAAATTTTAAAAAATTAGCCAGTCATGGTGGTGCACACCTGTAGGTCTAGCCACTCTGGAAGCTGAGGCAGAAGAATCACTGAGCCCAGAAGTTGGAGGCTGCAGTGAGCTATGATGGTACCACTGCACCCAGCCTGGGCAATAGAGCAAGATCCTGTCTCTAAAATAATAATCTTAGTATTACCTTTTACTGTTATTTTTCAGTACTGCTTTATCCTACAAAGAAAGAAACATAATAAAGCAAGCATTCTTCTGGCTGGGCTCCCTTAAACAGTACAAGGCCATCTTATGGTTCACATTTTACATCAGAACATACCCGTTATCTAACTCTGAACTTAAGCATGGCCTTGGTTTTGTTCTTCCTCCATCCCCAGGGGAGGAAAAAAAGCAAACATCTGTAGAGGGAAACCCGCATATTTCCACTTTCAGGCTGCATCCTGATGTACCTTTTTCATAGGAAAGTCACAAAAAGAGCTTTGGGGGATGTGTTCACTGTTGTCAGACCAGGGCGTGGTGATGATGTTCCTCCAAGGCACGTGCTGAAGGTTTTAGGGATGAACTGTCATCAGGCTACAGCTTTCAACCAACTCCATTTTTTAAAAGCATAAGGAAAATGTTAACATTTTTCTGAGTAATCAGAAGTTCATTTTACTGTTTTTTTTACTCTTCTCAAGATTTCAAGGTTTCCACAATAAGGGAAATAAACAGTATGTCCCCATTCCTGCCCTTCTGCAAATGACAAGCTTAGAGGGCAGTGGAATGGCTGCCAGGAGAACTGTTTCCCTGCAGCGGGGTTTCAGCCTAGGGTGGTCGAATGCCACCTTGATTTCAGCCCACAAGCAAGCGCATTGCGGTTGTGGTTACTGAGCACACTGGCTCTGTGTCAGGTGGGTTCTCAGCCCTGGGAGTCGAGCAGTGAACGAAACAGCCAAAGTCCCTGTTTTCCTCAAGCCCAAATCATGTGTGCGTGTGCGTGTGTGTGTACTAACCATGTAAACACATGCATAAGCAAGCTGTTCTCAGGAAGCAACAGGTACTATGAAGAAAATGAAGCAATACAGACTCCACAGTATGGAGTGGCTCTGTCCTACAGAAACATAATGCAAAATATATAATTTTAAATTTTCCTGTAGACACATTGAAAAAGGGAAAAAAAAACCCAGAAAATAATCATTAAGTTAATTTTAATAACACATTTTATTTAACTCATCTCTAAAATGTTACCATTTCAATATGTAATCAATATAAACAATCAGATATTTTACATTCTTTTATCATACTAAGTCTTCAGAATCCCATAAAGGTTTTATACACACAGCCCATCTCAAGCTGGACCCTTAATTTTCATCAGAGATACCTGATCTGTACTTAAATTAGTAAAATTCACCATTGGAAAAGTAGAGTCACATACCCAAGTTGTTCCAAACATACTTAAAAGTTTTAAAGTAACTGAATTATCAGTTTTTTCATTTTAAATTCTTAATAAATTATTTTTACTTTAATAATTTTAACTTTTATTAATTGTTTTAATAGTAAATTGCTTGAAATTAAATTCAATTGAATTCCTCAGTTTCCCTAGTCTTATTTCCAGAGCTCAGCTGTCCCGTGTGGCTGGTGGTGTGTGCCTTGGACAGGACAGGTGTGGACTGAGGGTGGAGGTGCTTTTGGACAGGTGGTAGAGGGGCCACCTTGAGGAGGTGAAATCTGACCACATCTTACCCCTTCCACTCCACCCACCCTAGTCCACCCGGCCAGCATTTCCCCCTAGATTTCTGCACAGCTATCTAATGAGTTCCCTCCTCAGCCCTTGCTCTTCCCCAAACATGCACAGTTTATTTGCCACAAAGCCACACACAAAACATTTGTTGAATGTTAAATGATGGCACTCCCCTGCTCAGCTTCTGTCTCCGTGCTTGGGATCAGATCCAAGCTGCTTACCACCTGCTTCACGATCCAGCCCCTCCTGCCCTCAGCCAGCTCCTCCCTACTGCGTTCACTCTGCTTCAGCACGCCTACCCCTTGCTTGCCTCCACACTCCACCCTCCACCCTCCACCCTGGGGCTTTGGTACCCGCTGTGCCTCTGCCCAGAATGCTCTCCTCTCGACACCCATGTGGCTCACACTTGCTATATTCAGACCTCAGCTAAATGTTGCCTCCTCAGAGAGGTCTTCTCTGACCACCCCGTCACTCTCTATCCCTTGCCCTGGCCTTTTGTTTCTTCGTATCGATGACCTTGGCTGTCATTGTGTTTTATATGGACTTGTTTTCCCTACTAGGATGTAAGGTGCGTGGAAGCTGGCACTTTTATGCCCTAATTCGCTGCTCTCTCTCTAGCACCTGGGACTGCATCTGACACCTCATAGGCACTCAATAAATAATAAATACTTGTCAAATGAACGACGAGGGCAGGGCACAGCGGCTCACATCTGTAATCCTAACACTCTGGGAGTCCGAGGTGGGAGGATAGCTTGAGCTCAGTTTGAGATCGGCTTGGGCAACATTGCAAGACCCAGTCTCTACAAAAAATTTTTTAAGTCAGCCAGGCATGGCAGTATGTACCAGTAGTCCTAGCTACTCAGGAAGCTGAGGTAGGAGGATTGCTGAAGCCTAGAAGTTCGAGGTTATAGTAAGCTGTGATCATGCCATTGCACTCCAGCCTGAGTGACAGGGTGAGACTCTGTCTCTGAAAAAAAAAAAAAAAAAAAAAATATATATATATATATATAAATAGATGATCAGGTGTCTGCACAGTCCTCATTTGCCCCCTGATTGAGAGCCTGCTGTGATCTTAGGAGCAGTGTTGGCGATGCGTTCCCTGACCCTGAGAGGTGGCAAGAATGCTCCAAATGTTCTGACTTCTGTGTGTGCGTATGTGTGTCCAGGGCCTGTGGACTCTGGGACCACTGAAGAGGCCCAGTCAGCCCCGTGACCTCACTTCTCCCCAGCTCTGCCTTCCCAGTACTCTGTCTCAGAATGTGCACCCCGAAGAGGAAGGAAAAGATGCCTGCTGCACGAGGGAAATCCAAACGCAAGGTAAGTGATGATGCCTTTCCTTTCAGGAATAGCCCATCTTGTCCTGTAAGATGTGGACCACTTGCCTCCCTCCCACGGAGACTTCCAGCCTGTCAGAGACCCATCCAGCACCTGGTCCCTGGTTTATTCCCATCACCATGGAGAACGGGAGCCTGAGAAGGGCCCAGTGGCCCTCTGTCCGTTCCTCTCAGTGTGCACGTGACCACTCAACTGTCTGTTCGGCATCTCCAGGGGCTCTGCCCATGCTGGGAGAAATACCCTCCCCAAGGGAAGATGAGAGCCACTGTGATTTCTCCAGGTGGAGATGAATGCCCGGTGGGGACCTGCTGAGGCAGAGGGGGATTCAATGTGTACCTCAGAGTTAATCTCATCGTGACACCTTGTTTACATGTAGGAAATCTCTCTAGCTAGGTCCCAAGTCCAAGGGGCACTGCGTAGCTCTTTTATTCCATTGAGTGTGTTGGTGCCAGGCAGTGAGGTGATACGGTCAGCCTCCTGTGGTCAGCATGTTTCGCGACTCTACACGATCAGGTGGTTTCTACAGCGGCGTCTCAAGTGCAATTTCCCATAACAAACTCATCTGCCTTCAGAGTTATGTGCATTGGCTCTCTCTTGCTGCTGTCTGTAAGAAATTAACCACAAACCTGACAGCTCAAAACAGTGAGTGTTTATTACTGTGCTGCTTCATGGGGTGGGGTCCAGGCACAGCGAGGTTTAGTGGGCTGAAATCTAGGTGTCAGCTGGCTGCTTTCTCATCTGGGGCCGGGGTCCTCTTCTGGGGTCGCTGGGGATTGGCCATATTCTGTTCCTTCTCACGCTTTCCACGTCACCCTCTTTTTGTATCTCCATCCAACAACAAGAAATAACCAAGCCAGCCAGGTCGAGGCCAGGCTAATCTACCTATTTTAAGGTCTCCCCATATTAAAATTAACTGGTCAGTAACCTTGACTATACCCTCAAAGAACCTTCTGCCATGTGTAGCGTCCACATGCTCTTCAGAGAGAGCACGTGGTTGGGAGCTGGGGTTTACTAGCTGTGACACCTTCAGTAATGGACTCACCTTCAGTGGGCCTCAGTTTCCTCGTCTGTGACATACTGTGATCCCATTGGCCGTGCCTCTGGCACCGGTGAGTGTGAACACTAAGTGAGCCAGTGTGGTTGGGTGCTTACAGAAATGCCTTGGCTCTGTAAAATGCCCATTAGTACCAAGTTGTTATGTGTTTTATGCAACGTGATCTTTAGTAACAGCTATATCATATTTATTGCATCGTATCGTGCTCATTATATTTAACATACCTGCTCCTTTTGGCCCCAGAACCCAGAATGCTTCCCGAATAATTCCTGGCACCATAACCTGTCTCCTGTGTTTGGGCTGCGTCCACTGGTTTCTCCAGCTGTATGGAAGCACGAGCCCCGTGGTGAACGGACATGTGATTTCCATTTCAGGCACCAGTGACGTTCGGGGACGTGGCCATCTACTTCTCCAAGGAGGAGTGGGAATACCTGAGCCCTACTCAGAAAGACCTGTACGAGGATGTCATGGTGGAGAACTACCAGAACCTGGCCTCAGTTGGTAAGGCTCTCCTCCCCCGTAATCCAGACCCATCCTGCGGGTGGACGTGCACGTCAGGGTCTAGAAAGGAAAACAAGTCAACTCCAGTTTTGTTTTGTTTTGTTTTGTTTTTTTCAGTATTTTTAACAGACTTATTGAGATATAATTCACTTAATATACAATTCACCCATTTAATGTACAATTCCATGGTTTTTAGTGTATTCACAGTTATGCATCCATCACCACAATCAATTTTAAAACATTTTTATAACTCCCAAAAGAAACCCAGTTCCGATTAGAAAAGTCTTCATTTCTCCCAGCCACTCACCCGCCCCCATTAGTCAACCACTAGTCCACTTTCTTTCTCTATGGATTTGCCTATTCCAGGCCTTCTTACAAATACAGTCATAAATATTTAATATGTGGCCTTTAATGTGTGGCCATTTAATATGTTTTTGAGGTTCATCATGTTGTAACAAGTGCCAGTACTTCATTCCTTTTCATTGTATGAACAGACCACATTTTGTTTATCCATTCATTAATTAATTGATGGGCATTTGAGTTATTTTCACTCTCTGGCTGTTAACTGTGTTGCTAAGAACATTCATATACAAGTTTTTGTGTGGATGTAAGTTTTCATTTCTCTTAGGTATATACTAAGAAGTGGAATTGCTGGGTCAAATGCAAACTGTATGTAACCTCTTGAGGATTGCCTAGTTGTTTTTAAAAAAAATTATACATCGATTTACCAGGTGCTGTTAAAAACGAATAGTGGATATTGATGTATTAGTGGAAACAAGCCAAAGTCTGTAAAATAATTGTAAGAGGTTTATTCTGAGCCAAGTGTATGTGACCAGTGGCCCAAAGCACATGTTTTCAAAAGGTTCTGAGAAAATGTGCCCGCAGCAGCCTGGTTACAGTTTGGTTTTATACATTCATGGAGATAAGAATTACACGTAAGGTAATAAGTCAGTATGTGGAGGGCGTACATTGGTTTGGCCCCAAAAGGCTTCCAGGTTATAGGTGGGTGTAAAGATTCTTTGATTTGTAATTGGTTAAAGAAATGACGCTTTGTCGGCTCCCAGTGTTTTAAGTTAAGGATGTTTGTTAATCAGAGACAAGCCACCAGACATTTACCAAAACTCAAGTGATCTGTTAAGTAAATTCGTGGCCAGCAGGTGTGGTTTAACCTTTGTCTTGCATGGCCTTAGGTCCTGTTAATGATTAAGTATCTTATTCTCAGGTAATTCCAAAAGGGAAGGGCATGATGAGGCATGTCTGACCTCAGGTCTAGCAACTCAGCTTTAAGGTTTTTCTGGGGTCCCCTTGGCCAAGAGGGCATCCATTCAGTTGGCTGGGGGGGAGGCTTAAGATTTTATTTTAGTTCACAGATGTAGTGCAGAGATAGTAACTGCAGGGCACTGCCACCACCCTGGGGCTGCAGGGACAGATGGAAGGATTTAGGGGTTTTAGGACTTGGAGTCGCCACAGAGCTGAAACTCAGACTTCTGTGTTCCTGTGACCCTGTCCTCTGATACAGTCATTTGCTAGAGCAACTCACAGAACTCAGGAACTCAGGAAAGCGCTTTACTTACATTTGCCAGTTCAGTATAAAGGATATCAGAGAAGATGAGCAGCAGCTGGGAGGGTGCAGAGGGCAGGTATGGGGGAGGGGTGCAGGGCCTGGGTGCCCTTGCTGTGTGGCTGCATGCTCTGCCCTCCGCTTGTGCGGCAACCCGAAAAGTCTCCCAGTGTAGTCCTCCTGGGCTTTTACAGGGCTTCATCACATAGGCAAGGTTGATTAAGTCACTGTCCGTTGGTGATCAGCTCAACCTCCAGCCCCCGTCCAGAACTCAGGAGGTAGAGCTGAAAGTACCAACCTTCCAGCCACAGGGTTGGTTCCCCTGGTAACCAGGAGTCCCCAGCCACCAGTCGTCTCATTATCATACAAAAGACTTACCCATTTGGAGATTGGAAGGGTTTTAGGAGCTGTATGCCATGAGACAGGAATGAAGACCACATGTATTTACCGTGTTTCCCCGAAAATAAGACCTACCCATAAAATAAGCCCTAGCAGGATTTCTAAGCATGTGCGCAATAGAAGCCCTACCCCGAAAATAAGACCTAGCAATGGGCGTGGCTACACAGCGTGTCTGCACAACCCATGCATTTCATCGCAGAGCGGTCGAGAAGACGAGCAGCCCTTCTCATCTGCCTCATGAGAGCTCTATTGCTCAACATGAGAGATTGGGGCCAGTGGTTCTAAAGGAAATAGAGTCGCAAGAAATTCAGGATGGAATTCGGGGTTTGGAGAGTGATGATGATGTTCCAGAAGAAGACAGCTTAACTATATTTGAATAAATGTAGGTTGTTGTACCGTACTTAAAAAAAATAACACATCCCCTGAAAATAAGCCCTAGGGTGTCTTCTCGAGGAAAAATAAATATAAGACCCTGTCTTATCTTCGGGGAAACATGGTATTATAAATCACAGTATCACACTCCCCTGTCTCCAGCTGCCTTCACATCCTATGTGCTCCCTTCCTGCTAATAAACCCTCACACCTACTGACATGGGGTGTGGCTCTGAATTCGATGGTGTCCACATTGTGGTCAATCCACGCGTTTGTCCCTTGTGCAGGTTTTTCCTGTCGGAGGCCAAATGTGATCACCCTGTTGGAGAAAGGGCAAGCGCCCTGGATGGCGGAGCCACTGAGAAGACGCCAGGGCCCTGGTGAGTGCTGGAGAACCCAGACATGTCTCTCAGTCCACTGTGGCTGCCGTGGCAGGACACCATACAGCAGGTGGCTGATAAACCACAGAAAGGCGTTGCTCACAGCTCCGGAGGCTGGAAGTCTAAGATCAAGGTGCAGACAGATTCGGTATCTGATAAGGGCCCAGTTCCTGGTTGGTAGATGGGGCCTTCTCACATGGGAGGGAGGGGACAAGGGAACTCTCTGGGGGTCTCATTTATAAGGGCACAAATTCCATTCATGAGGACTCTACCTTCATGACCTAATCACCTCCCAAAGGTGCTACCCTTAATACCATCACTTTGTGGGTGAGGATTTCAGCACATGAATTTGGGGGGGGACACAACATTCCGTCTATTGCAGTATAGAAAAGTAGGCATTCTGCATAGGGGTCCACGTGATTGTAAGGAGGGCAACCTCTTTAGGATATTATTTTAGAGCCTCCTCCCTTCCAAAGGCCCAGGCCTGTGCATAGAAGTCAGGTCTCTTTCATGTGAGTCCTTGAAGCAGAAGAACCAACATTCAAAAGCCCTCACTAGATGTCAGGTGCTCTTCTGAGTACAGGTTCCTCCCAGCAATCCTATAAAGTGGGTGCTATTATTACCCCCAGGTTACAGATAAGCAAACTGAGACCCAGAGAGGTTTGGTGACTCAACCAAAGTCACCCAGCGAGGATGTGGCAACAGGGCAGGGTTTGAAGCCCAGCCTGTGCCTGTATCCAGAGTTTGACACCCTCTGCCCCACCTGTTGCCACCCCCTCGGAGAAGGTGTATGCTGACCTCTGATTATGACCTTAATCATGATAATGTTCAAATTTGTATCATTTGCATCCTTAAAAAAATTTTTTTAAATCTTTTCTGTAACTATTCTTTTTGGCTACTCCTTTCCTGTATAAATAGATTCCTCTTTGGTTGGCAAAGTTCTATATTCTTTTATATGTTTCTTTAAGTAGCATTCATTGAATTTCTGCTTGGACAGACACTGTCTAGGGACTAGGAATTGGCAGGGGGAGGTGTGAGCCAGGAGAAAAGTGCACCAACTGGGCATCCGAATTTGGTGACGTCCGTGTCTGAGAGTGCGTGATGAGACCCAGACAGATGGCAGCCCAGTGCAAACAGAAGTGCCCGTCTTCCTGTGTACCAGAGAGGGGAAGAAATGCCCTTCATTAAAACACTGTTACAGAAGAAACTTAGCCACATTACATAAAATTTAGAAAAAATAAAAGATAAAAGTAGTTATGCAACTATGCTTGTTTATTTCATGAAATGGATTTTCATGCTTATTTTCATAAAATTCATATATTTTTGCTTTTTTCCACATTTTGCTTTAGTGGAAATGTTCTACATTAGTAGTCTCTTGTGTCCTGTTTTCCATTTACATTCCAATTTCTTATTAATATCAGCACGTTTCTATAAGTGGCTGGCTTAGCTTTTTTTCTGTCGTGTCAAGTCACAGAAGTGGGATCACCATGTCAAAGGGGAGGACCACTTTTCAGACTCTAGATGCTTCCGAATTGCTTTTTGGAAGCATTGTCAAATCACCAGCCTTCCATAAGAAGCCTGGCACTGAGTCTTTTTCAGTTGCGAAACCTCACAAATGGTGTATGTCTTGGTCACAATTTGTTTCTGGCAGAATGAAGCACAGCCTGTGTGACTCCATGGGGACAAAACCCCTGAAACTTGCACCTGGTTTCCTCTGGACTTCGCCCCAGTAACCTTTTTCCCTGTGCTCATTTGCCTTGTATCATTGCTGTAATAAATCATAGTCGTGAGAACAACTTGAAAAAGAGAATTATCAAATCAGCACCATCAACAGCAGTGGGGGGTAGTGTCAGTTTCATTTTCGTACTCACTAGTATTGGATATTGTCATTAAAGCTTTTCTCTTAATTTGGTAAAATAAATGAACAGCACTCAGCATTTATTCAGAACTTACTATGTGCAGGCTCCATGCTAATGCCTATGAGTTCGTTATCCCTTCAAATCCCCACAGCACTTGTAGGAACCTCTGTCGTTCCCCTGTGTCGGGTGATGGTTGAGTCTCAGAAAGGTGCAATACCTTGCTGGCGCCCTGTAAGCCCTGGCAGTCTCACTCTTGAGTGCCTGTGGACACACCGGACATCCACTCTGGTCTACACACACGGGAAAGACCACACAGTCTTGTGTATTTGCTGGCATTTGTTTGTTTTCTGTTTTTACTCTTTCTCCTGTGGATTTTCTCCTGATAATCTTTTCCCTTCTACCAGTGACTTTGTTTCTTCTTTTCAACTTCTATAGTAAGCTTTCATATAGAAAAGACGTTAACCATTTGACATCATATTTTACTTCAAACATTTCCCCATTCTATCCTAAAGCTTTGTCTTTGTTTTTGTTTTTTTTTCATTTTTCTTTT
>VBSM01003212.1:11034296-11065740 GCA_008086735.1 Cheirogaleus medius
CCTCCCACCTCAGCCTCCCAGAGTGCTAAGATTACAGGCATGAGCCACCACACCTGGCCCTAAAGCTTTTTATTTTACTTATCTCTGATTTTTCTATTTGGTTGTATGAAAGTTGTTTTCATTTTCATGTGCTTGAATCTGTGCGTTCATGTTGTAATTTCTCCTGCAGTTAGAAATTCATCTGCTTTGTAGAGCATTGGCTATATTCCATGTTATTTTAGTTTGATTTTTAATGGCTTTATAATTTAATACTGAACCAAATTTGGTGCTTAATTTTGGTGTATGCTGTGGTCTAAGGGACACCCACACTGAAGGCGGGGCGAGGGGCTGAGGGCAGTGCTATATTCCAAACAGGAAAGAGCGAGGCCCTGAGTGAAGGCAGGTGCAGAGAGAAAGGAAAGGAACACAGGAGTTGATGTGATTTACGGGCTGAGGGGCAGGAAGGATTCTAGGGTAAATCTTGGGTTTCTTGGCTAGTGCTGCTAGCTTCACTGTGAAAATTCCAATAATTCCCCTTCCTTAATTCCTCATTTTGCCAGTTGTTTTGTGGTACTTCTGATAATGATAATTACAGTGATAGCTACTCCCAGATACTCCCCGACTGCAAGTCCACAAAGCTTTCTCCAGAACTCTTGGAACGACATGTGTTTCACACTTCAGAATTGTCCGGGTCTTAGAAAGGTGAACAGGTCGCACGCTGCATGTTGCATAACGCACCCCGCAGGGGCTGGAGAGGCACCTGGAAATTAGGCACATTGACACGGCTTCAACAAATACATAGCTTGTCTTCCTCAGTGCAGCAAATGGAAGCTGTGAAAAGCCTCTTTGCACTTCAGGTGGGATTTTGTTTAAAATATCCAAACATCCAAAAGAGGGGGAAAAAAAAAGGAAAGAAAGCTTTGGTTCTCAGATTTTTGGATACTGGAATGACAGATGGGAGATTATAGTATGTGCCCAAAATTTTGTCCATGTTATTTCCAATTTTCACAAAGACTCTGTGAGGAAGGTCTTTGTATCTACATCTTAAAGAAGAGCCTATGCTGATGGTAACAGGTGAAAAGAGGGGCTCGAGGTGATGAACATTAAATAACATTAAATAACAAACACTTAAGTAAACTCTGCCGTTAAAGCACAGCTATGCAACAGAAATGTAATGTGAGCCACGTATGTAATTAAATTTTTCTAGTACCCACATTAAAATGAATTGTAAAAAATAGGTAAAATTAATTTTAATAATATATTTTATTTAGCCCGATATATCCAACATACTACAACATATAATCAATATTTTTACAATGAAATACTCCGCATGCTTTTTTCCTGTAGTAAGTCATCACTGTCTGGTGTATAGTTTACACTCATAGTGCACCTCAGATCAGACCAGCCCAATTTCAAGTGCTTATTAGCTACATTTGACTAGTGGCTACTATGCAGGAAACCATAATTCTAAAGCCTGAGTTCTTGTTGTACCACATTCACTCAGATTAATAATCAGTCTGCTACACAAGTCCTTATTTTGAGTCATCTTGGACTTTTGTACCACACTCCAGTTGATCTATTTTACTAAATAATAGATTGAATCTTTTTAGCCTAATGTGTTGCCTTTTATTTTTTAAAGAGATTCTTTTACTTCTGAGTTTAAAATCTTCACCCTTCTGAATATCTAAATACAGTCGTATACTACATAATGACTTTTCAGGCAACAGTGGACTGAATATATGATGGGGATCCCATAATATTATATGAACCACATTTTTACTGTAGGACATTTTTTAAATTTTTAATTATTATAGATATATAATAATTGTGTATCCTTATAAGGTACATGTGATGTTTTGATACAGGCATATCAATGTAAATTGATCAAATCAGGGTAATTGGGGTATCCATCACCTCGGGCACTTATCGTTTCATTCTGTTAGGAACATTCCAATTCCACACTTTTAGTTATTTAAAAGTATACCCTGGGTCGGGCGCGGTGGCTCACGCTTGTAATCCTAGCACTCTGGGAGGCCGAGGTGGGCGGATTGCTCAAGGTCAGGAGTTCGAAACCAGCCTGAGCAAGAGCAAGATCCCATCTCTACTAAAAAAAAAATAGAAAGAAATTAATCGGCCAACTAAAAATATATAGAAAAAATTAGCTGGGCATGGTGGCGCATGCCTGTAGTCCCAGCTACTCGGGAGGCTGAGGCAGAAGGATCACTCCAGCCCAGGAGTTTGAGGTTGCTGTGAGCTAGGCTGACGCCACGGCACTCTAGCCTGGGCAACAGAGTGAGACTCTGTCTCAAAAAAATAAAAAATAAAAGCATACCCTGACTTATTATCGATTATAGTCACTTTGCTATCCTATCAAATGTTCATTTATCTAACTATTTTTGCACCCATTAACTATCCCCACATTCATCCCTCCGCCCGCTACCCTTCCCAGCCTTTGATAACTGTCATTTTACTCTCTGACTCCACGAGATCAATTGTTTTTCATAGTAGCTCCCGCATGAGTGAGAACATGGGAGATTTTTCTTTCTGTGCTTGGCTTATTTCACTTAACATGAAGTTCTCCAGTCCCATCCATACTGTTGTAAAAGGCAGGATTTCATTCTTTTTTGTGGCCATGTAGTATTTCATTGTGTATGTACCACAGTTTCTTATCCATTCATCTGTTGCTGGACACTCAGGTTGGTTCCAAGTCTTGGCTGTTGTGAACAGTGCTGCAGTAAACATGGGGGCGTAGATTCCTTTTTGATATACTGAATTCCCCTCCTTTGCATATATACCCAGAAGTGGGATTGCTGGGTCACATGCTAGTTCTATTTTCAGTTTTTTGAGGAACCTCCATACTGTTTTTATAGTGGTTGCACTAACTTACATCCCCACTAACAGTGTACGAGGGTTCCCCTTTCTGCAAATCTCACCAGCATTCTTTATTGCCTCTCTTTTGGATAAAAGCCATTTTAACTGGGGTGAGATGTTATCTCATTGTACTTTCGATTTATATTTCCCTGGTGACTAATAATGTTGAGCATTTTGTCATATACCTGTTGGTCATTTGTATTTTTTTTTTTTTTTTTTGAGACAGTCTCACTCTCTTGCCTGGCCTAGAGTGCCGTGGCATCAGCCTAGCTCACAGCAACCTCCAACTCCTGGGTTCAAGTGATCCTCCTGCCTCAGCCTCCCGAGTAGCTGGGACTAAAGGCACATGCCACCATGCCCAGCTTTTTTTTTTTTTTTTCTGTTTTTAGTTGTTTGGCTAATTTCTTTCTATATTTAGTAGAGATGGGATCTTGCTTTTGCTCAGGCTGGTCTTGAACTCCTGAGCTCAAGCAATCCTCCCACCTCAGCCTCCCAGAGTGCTAGGATTACAGGCGTGAGCCACTGTGCCCAGCCAAGTATGTATTCTTTTGAGAAATGTCTGTTCAGATCATTTGCCCATCTTTTAATAGGATTATTTGATTTTTCCCTATTGAGATGTTGGAGCTCTTTATATATTCTATTTACTAATCCCTTGTCAGATGGGTACTTTGCAGATATTTTCTCCCATTCTGTGGGTTGTCTCTTCACTTTGCTCCTTGTTTGTTTTGCTGTCCAGAAGCTTTTTAGCTTTATGTGATACCATTTGTCTAATTTTCCTTTGCTCGCCTGTGTTTTAGGGGTACTACTCAAGAAGTCCTTGCCCAGACCAATGTCCTGAAGTGTTTTCCCAAAGTTTCCTTTTAGTATTTTCATAGCTTCAGGTCTTAGATTTTAGTCTTTCATTCATTTTTATTTGATTTTCATATATGGCAAGAAATAAGGGTCTAGTTTCATTCTTCTGCATGTGGATATCCAGTGTTCCCAGTACTATTTATTGAAGAGACTGTCCTTTCCTCACTATCTGTTTTTGGCACCTTTGTTGAGGATAAATTCACTATAGATGTGTGGATTTATTTCTGGGTCCTCTATTCTGTTTCATTAGTGTATGTGTCTGTTTTTATCCCAGAACCATGCTGTTTTGATTACTGCAGCTCTGTAGTATAATTTGAAGTCATGTAATGTGATTCCTCCAGTTTTGTTCATTTTGCTCAGGATGGCTTTGGCTATTCTGGGTCTTTTGTGGGTCCATATGATGTTTAGGATTATTTTTTCTGTTTCTGTAAAGAATGTCATTGGTATTTTGATGAGTATTACATTGACTATCTGTAGATTGCTTTGGGTAGTATGAACATTTTAACAATATTGATTCATCCACTCCACGGGCATGAAATATCTTTTTTGTGTGTGTGTCCTCTTCAATTTCTTTTATCAGTGTTTTGTAGTTTTCACTGTAGAGATCTTTTACTTCTTAAGTTTATTTATATATATTTTATTTTATTTGTAGCTATTGTACAATGGGATTACTTTCTTTGTTTTTTTCTTTCAGATTATTTACTGTGGTAATATATAGAAATGCTACTGATTTTTATATGTTGATTTTGTATCCTGCAACTTTACTGAATTTCCTTATCAATTCTAATAGTTTTTCTGTGGAATCTTTAGGTTTCTCTAGATATAAGATTATATCATCTGCAGATAAGGATAATTTGATGACTTCTTTTCTACTTTGGATGACCTTGATTCTTTCTCTTATCTGATTGCTCTAGCTAGATCTAACAGTAGTATGTTGAACAGTGGTGAGCGTGGGCATCCTTTTCTTGTTCCACATTTTAGAGGAAAGGCTTTCAGTTTTTCCCCATTCAGTATGATGCTAACTGTGGGTCTGTCAAATATGGCTTTTATTGTGTTGAGGTAAGTTCCTTCTATACCCAATTTTCTGAGAGTTTCATGATGAAGGAATGTTGAATTTTATCGAGTAAAATTCTCATAGAACATATTTCTATGTCTTTCTATGTTTTTCAGCTTTCCTGTTGTTATTGATTTCTAGTTTTATTCCATTGCAGTCAGAGAAAATACTTGATATGATTCCATTTTATTTGGTGTCCTCTTGAATTTTTAAGACTTGTTTTGTGGCCTACCGTATGGTCTACCCTTGAGAATTATCAACGAGCTGAAGAGAAGAACGTGTATTCTGCAGTTCTTGGATGAAGCATTCTGTAAATATCTATTAGATCCATTTGGTCTATAACACAGATTAAGTCCAATGTTTCATTGTTGATTTTCTGTCCGGATGAACTGTCCAGTGCAGAAAGTGAAGTGTTGAGGTCTCCAACAATTATTGTATTGGGCCGAGCTCTCTCTGGGTCTAGCTTTCTCTTTATCTCTGATAATATTTGCTTTGTAGCTGGGTGCTCCAGTGTCGAGTGCATATATGTATTTAGAATTGTTATAGCCTCTTGCTGAATTGACCCCTTTATCGTTATATAATAATGACCTTCTTTGTATCTTTTTATAGTTTTTGTCTTGAAATCTATTTCACCTAATAGTAGTATAATATAGCTACTCCTGCTCTTTTTTTGGTTTCCATTTGCATGGAATATCTTTTTCCATCCCTTTATTTTCAGTCTATGTGTGTTTTTATAGGTTAAGTGTGTCTCTTGCAGACAACATATGATTCGCTTTTGTTTTTGTATCCATTCAGACACTCTAGGTTTTGATTGGAGAGTTTAGTCCATTCACATTCAATGTTATCATTGATAGGTGAGGGCTACTGCCATGTTGTCACTTGATTTCTCATTGTTTTGTGGCTCTCACTTTCTTCCTTACTTTCCTTTCTGTCTTCATTTGTTAAAAGTGATCTTCTCTCATGTGTTTTAATTACTTTTTTTGTGTGTATCTGTTGTAGATTTTTTAATTTGAGGTTACCATGAGGCTTGCAACATTTTATAACCAATTATTTTAAGCGTATGACAACTTACAAAAAAGTAAGCAAAGGGATATCTAACAGAAATTCCACCCTTTAACTCCATCCCCCTGCTGCTTTTTAAGTTTTGTTATTTCAATCCATATCTTTTTATACTATCTATCTTTCGAAAAGTTGTAGTTATTTTTAATAGGCTTGTCTTTTAATTTATGTACTGCAATTATGGCAATAGAGTATTGTGTGTTTGTGTACTTACTGTTGTCAGTGAGTTGGATGCCTTCAGATGATTTCTTATTGCTCATTAGTATCTATTTCTTTCATATCAAAGAACTCCTTTTAGCATTTCCTGTAGGATAGATTTGGTGTTGGTGAAATCTCTCAGCTTTTGTTTGTCTGGGAAAGTCTTTATTTCTCCTTCATGTTTGAAGGATAGTATTGCAGGATATAATATTCTAGGGCTAAGGTCTTTTTCTTCAGAACTTTGAATATGTCATGCCATAAGGTCTCCACTGAGAAGTCTGCTGCCACATGTATTGGAGCTCCTTTATATGTCATTTTGTTCTTTTTTCTTGCTTCTCTTAGGGCCTTTTCTTTATCTGTGACCTTCAGGAACTTAATTATTAAACGCTTGTTTCAATTAAATCTGCTTTGTGTCTATGACCTTCTTGTACCTGAATACTGATGTCTTTCTTTAGGTTTGGGAAGTTCTTTGTTATTTCTTTGAGTAAACTTTCTACTGTGATATCTCTCTCTCTCTCTCCCTCCCTCTCCCTCCCTCCCTCCTCTTTAAGGACCCAATAACTCTTAGATTTTCCCTTTTGAGGCTATTTTCTAGATCTTACAGGCATGCTTTATTCTTATTCTTATTCCTTTTTTTTTTTTTTTATCTCTTCTGACTGTGTATTTTCAAATAGCCTGTCTTCAAGCTCACTAATTCTTTCTTCTGCTTGGTCAATTCTGCTGTTGAGAGACTCTGATGCATTTCTCAGTTTGTCAGTTCAGCTGTTAAGCTCTACAATTTCTGTTTGATTTTTTTTTTACTATTTCAATCTCTTTGTTAAATTTCTCTGCTAGGCTTCTGAATTCCTTCCCTGTGTTGTCTTGAAGTTTACTGATCTTTTTCAGGGCAGCTATTTTGAATTCTTTGTCTGAAAGGTCATACATCTCCAGGATTAATTGCTGGTACTTGATTTAGTTTGTTTGTTGATGTCATGTTTTCCTGCATGTTCCTGATGCTTGTGGATGTTCATTGAAGAGTTAGGTATTTACTTTAGTCTTCCCAATTGATCTTGTTTGAACCCATCCTTCTTGGGAAGGCTTTCCAGATATTAACAGGGAATTGAGTGTTGTGATCTAAGTTTTTGCTCACTGCAGCCGTATCAGTACTGGGTTGCCCCAAGTGCAGTAATGACTCTTACAGACTCCTGGCAGTACTGCCTTGGTGAACTTGAGTAAGATATAGGAGAATTCCCTGGATTATCAGGCAAAGTCTCTCACTCTCTTCCCTTCCTCTGTGTGCTGGGCTGCAGGAAGTGGGGGAGGAGTGATGTAGGCACTCCCTTATGACCAACAGCACCAGGTCACTCTGGAAGCCATCATCGCACTCTCACCCAAAGCCCATGGTGACTGCTGCCTGGCGACATCTGATATTTATTCAAAGCCCAAGGGCTCTTTAGTCAGCAGGTGGTGAATCCTGCCAGGACTGGGTCCTTCCCTTCAAGGCAGCATCTTTCCTTCCGGCCCAGGGTGGGTCCAGAAATGCCTCCCAGGAACTAAGGCCTGGACTCAGGAGCTTCAGGAGTCTGTTTGGTACTTTGTTTTACCGTGGATGAGCTGTGGATGAACTTTTCCCTTTTCTTTCCTCAAGTGCAAGAAGACTCTCCCTGAACTGCATTGCCTATAGCTGGGGCTTAATGATACGGGCACTGGCTTGGCTGCAGCTGCTGATGTCTCACTGGGTCCCTGCACCTCCAGTTGGCTGACTTGGAGCCAGCACAGCCACAGGAATTGACCAAGGACTGCAGCCTTTGTGGCTTGACTTTTTTAGGAATTTAGTCCAGGCCCCAGGCTGCTTTTGTCAGGTGGCAGTGGAGCTAGCTGGAACTCAGGTTTCAGGGCATAGGATTTCCGTCTGGCTGGGCTGTTCTAAATGCTCCCTCCATGGGCACTGGCAGAATTCCGCCCTGTGCTGTGTTCCCCTGTGCCAGGGCTGCCCTAAGTTTCAATGCAAAGTCCCACAATCACTTCAGTCTCTCTCACCTGGGCGCACAGATTCTCTCTCCACTCAGCGTGCCTGTGTGTCACTGCTGGGGCACGGGGGTAGGATGGCGTAGGCAACGCAACATTGTCTTTTCTGGCCTCTTCAGCGCCTCTTTCCTTTATATAATGTAAAACCAGATCGTATGATCACTCACCTGATTTTTGGTTCTTCTGTTAATGCTTGTGTGGATAGTCGTTGAATTTGGTGTTTTCAGGGAGGAACGATTGTTGGAGGTATCTGTTTGGCTAATCTTGCTCCACCTACCCTCACAGTACATTTCTTAGAATGTATCCCTGTCAGTAAACGACACATGACTGTACTCAATTCTAAGTGCTATTAGATGCATTTTTTTTTTTTTTGAGACAGAGTCTCGCTTTGTTGCCCAGGCTAGAGTGCCGTGGCGTCAGCCTAGCTCACAGCAACCTCAAACTCCTGGGCTCAAGCGATCCTTCTGCCTCAGCCTCCCAAGTAGCTGGGACTACAGGCACGAGCCACCACACCCGGCTAATATTTTGTTTCTATTTTTAGTTGACTGGCTGATTTTTTTCTATTTTTAGTACAGACGGGATCTCACTCTTGCTCAGGCTGGTCTCAAAACTCCTGACCTCAAGCGATCCTCTCACCTTGGCCTCCCCCTCCCCAGATTCATTTTTGTACTATTTGATTTTATGAATACATTTTTAAAATTTACAAGTAATTTACATATCATAAAATTCATCTCTATCTGGCATATAATTCAATGATTTTTGATCAGTTCATCAAATGTGCAGCCATCACCATAATCCATTTTTAGAACATTTTTGTCAGCATAGTAAGATCCCTCATGGACCTTGAACCCTATGCAACCACTAATTTTCTGTCTCTATATATTTGCCTTTTCTGAATATTTCATATAATAAAAATACATTTATCTGATGAACAACCTATGGAGTTTAATTTTTAATATATGGTATGACATTTTTCCTATAAATCTTTATATATTTATTTTCAAATTATAGACTCTTCTGAATTCCAGTTATTAAATATGTCTGGTAAAGCCTTTGGTATGGTAATTGAAACCATAATAAGACATCGAAAATTTATTGTTTTGATTGTCATGATAGTTATTATTATGATTAATAATGATAATGCCTGTCTTATATTGTAGAAGCTTCAGTTTTTCAGCACAGGAGAACAGAAACATTTAATTTTTGATGTCTTTCAGACTCAGGGTCTAAGAAGTTACCTCCAAATCACTGCAACAAACCTGGGCAAAGCAGCTCGCAGAAACCAGTTTCTACACAACAGAAAGTTCCCATAGGAAAGAGGGGCTGCAACAAAAATTCAGTTGTAATAAAACCCAAGAAAGGGCATTCAGGGAAGAAATCTTTAAAATGTAATGACTGTGGGAAAACCTTTAGCCAAACCTTCTCTCTTAAACTTCATCAGAACACTCATACTGGGGAGCGGCCTTATGAATGCAGTAATTGTAGAAAAGTTTTCAGACAGGTTTCATCCCTCATTCTTCATCGGAGAATTCACAGTGGAAAGAAAAGCCATGAATGTGATAAATGTGGGAAAAGGTTCAATCAAAGAACAACCCTTATTCTACATAGGAAAATTCATGATACAAACGAAACCTACATGTGTCGGAATCCTGCGAGTCAGTGCCCCTCTGTCAGTACACATGAGAGAATTCGCATTGTCGAAAATGTCCACCAGTGCAAAAAGTGTGGGAAAGCCTTTAGTCAGATGTCATCCCTTTTACTTCACAAGAGAATTCACAATGGGAAGAAAAAATATAAATGCAAGCAATGTGGGAGAGGCTTCAAAAAGAAATCAGTCTTAGTGTTACATAAAAGAATTCATACCAGGGAGAAAACCCCTGAAAGTGAGAAGGCCTTAAGTAAGAGTCTACAGCAGAGGCGTTGCCATCTACAAAATCCTTATAAATGCAAAAAATGTGGGAAATTCTTTAATAGAATTTCACCCCTTATGCTTCATCAGAGAATTCACACTTCCGAGAAACCCTATAAATGTGATAAATGTGAGAAGATCTTCGGGCGACTTTCAACCCTTATTCTGCATCTGAGAATTCACAATGGAAAGAAAGTATACAGATGCAATAAATGTGAGAAGGTCTGTAATCGGTATTCATCCCTCATTCAACACCAGAAAGTTCATGCAAAGAAAAAGAAACGCTTTGAGTGTAAGGAATGTGGAAAGATGTTTTCTGGAACAGCAAACCTTAAAATACATCAGAATATTCATTCCGAAGACAAACCTTTCAAGTGTAATAAATGTAGTAAAGTTTTTGGCCGCCAGTCATTTCTTATTGAACATCAGAGAATTCATACAGGAGAGAAACCCTATCAGTGTGAGGAATGTGGGAAAGCCTTCAGTCACCGAATATCTCTTACTCGACATAAGAGAATTCACACCGAAGATAGACCCTATGAATGTGATCAGTGTGGGAAGGCCTTCAGCCAGAGTGCGCACCTTGCCCAACATGAAAGAATTCACACTGGAGAGAAGCCGTATACATGTAAAACATGCGGGAAAGCCTTTAGTCAGCGCACATCCCTTATTCTACACGAAAGAAGTCATACTGGAGAGAAACCCTATGAATGTAATGAATGTGGGAAGGCATTTAGCAGTGGCTCAGACCTTATTCGACATCAGAGAAGTCATTCTTCAGAGAAACCTTATGAGTGTAATAAATGTGGAAAGGCATACAGTCGAAGCTCCTCCCTGATTCGACACCAGAATGCACATTCTGAAGAGAAACCCTAAGGTTTTAAATCTATAAAAGTGAAGAATGAGGCTGTCAAAGAGGCAGAGGTATGGGGAAAATGTATTTGTCTATAACATAAATTTTGTCTATATGGGACCATTTGATGGTGTGTCCCACTTTAAGAGACAAAGAGCAAAAGTCATTCGTGACTTTTGACCTCAGGATTTGAAATTGTCCACAGCAAGTCCAGAATACTGGATTAGTCATTGTGAGTGAAGACCATTTTTCACTTGATAAGAATACTCATATTTTACTTCCAGTGTAGTTTTAAAGATACTTCATTCGTCACGTACAACAAAATAGAATTGTGAAGTCCATTTTTATGAGTGGGGCTTTTGAGCCTCATTTGAGGTCACTTGAAGAAACTTTTGAGTCTGTTCCTCAGAACTAGACATATCAAATAGAAGGGACTTCCTGGCAAAACAGGGTGCCACTTTCAGCTGACAGAAACTTGTGGTTGAGAATAAATAAGAATGAGTATTTAGGTAGATGAAGATATCATGCATAATGGTGCGTAGCAGTAGAGTTCTTACCATACTGTCTCCATGGTTATGATGATATATAATCTTCATGATGTGAAAATCTAACATGGCTGAGACAGGCTAACAGAAAAAGAACCAGGATATACTGAAGAACAAGGAACTTCAGAGCCGACAGAAATTGTGAATGTTTTCTTTGAAGATAAATTGTCTATATTTATATGAAGAAACATTGATATTTTCATGTACAGTACTTGTGTGCAATAAGTGACTGGTGAAATATAAGTACTTATGGACTGAGTGTTTGTGTCCCCCAAAGATTTATATGTTGAAGCCCTAGCCCCCAATGTGATGTTATTTGTAAATCAGGCCTATGGGAGGCAATTAGAGTTCAATGAGGTCATGAGGGTAGGGCCCTCATGATGGGATTAGTGCCTTTATAAGAGGGAACATCAGAGAGCTTGCCCCTCTGTGACATATGAAGACACAGCAAGAAAGCAGCTGTCTGCAATCAGGAAGACAGCCCTCTCCAGAACCTGACGTCTTGGACTTCCAGGCTCCAGAACTGTGAGAATTACATTCCTATTGCTTAAGCCACCCAGTCTGTGGTATTTGTTATGGCAGGCAGAGCTAATACATGGGGGAAACCCTAGATTTGTATACTGAGCTCTTTTCCTGTCGGCTGTTCAGCATATGTGGTAGCTTTGAATCCCTCTTTCTTATTTGTGCCAAATATGTAAGAAATAAAATCAGAGTTCTGTGAAAAATGGGTCCTTCTTTGTTAGTTTTCCTTCTGCAAGAGCTATTTTTGAGTATCTTGTTAAGATGACTTCGTAGAATTTATGATCACATGGGCTAGGTCATTCTAACTTTGACCACAACTGAGAAAACAACAACCAAAATTGTGAGGTGTGAGCATGCATGCAGGATACTAGAACAACTAACTTCCCATTTAAACTTGTCCTTTCAGATGTGTAAAGTAAGCATTAAAAAAATCTCCACCAATTGGAGCAAATGGGTGAGCAAACAGTACAGAGAAGGCTTATGGAGAGGCATGTCTTTTCTCCCTTCCCTTCTACACATATCATATACTTTGTTAATTCCTCTGCCAACCTGTTGGAGATGTTGGTTCCAGATCAGTGGTGACAGTCACACCTGAAGAGTGGAGAGGAACAGAGGATGCCTTGCCCACAGTCACCTATTTCCTCAGTCTTATTGCCTATTGCATTTCTTGTCCCTTTGGGGAATTTAAAGAGTGTATGAGAATGGTAATACATTGTAATATAAAACCTAACATGGAATTGATTGTGAGAATGGCTTATCCTTGCTGCCTTATTTCTGACCTAGTCAAAAATCCTCACTTCATCTCATTTGCACATTCCCTTACAACTCCTCTTCTTCAGCTTTTAGAGACATCTGTGATGGTGTTGTAAAGGTAAAGTAACTCCAGGTTCATGTGTGTTCCCAACTACTAGTAACTCAATTATTTTCTAAAGGAATGAAACCATTATTATTTATTTTAATTCTTTTGTATTATGTGAGTTTTAAAAATAGCATCCAAACTAAGAAGAAAGTCAAGGGTGTTTTTTGAAATCCTAAAACTTAAATGACCAAAAACAATGTTTTATCACTAGGCTGGTGTAGGAGAGCCCATTATGGAAACATTTTGCTTTTAAAAGATGCCTATGGATTTTTAGGTCTCCTTTAGCAAACATTTCACCTGAATATTTAAAGAAAAGAATTTTTTTTTTTTTTTTTTACAGATGGGGATCTCACTATGTTGCCAAGGCTGGTCTTGAACTCTTGGCCTCAAGCAATCCTCTTGCTCTGGCCTCCCAAAATGCTGGGGTCACAGGCATGAGCCACCATCATGCCTGGCCTCATGTGCACATTTGTTGTGCATGTAGCTACCATGGACCAATCACTGGTAAACCTCAGGGATATATAAACTTATAAAACACTGTTCTTGGCCAGGCATGGTGGCTCACGCCTGTAATCCTAGCACTCTGGGAGGCCGAGGCAGGAGGATCACTCGAGGTCAAGAGTTCAAGACCAGCCTGAGCAAGAGCAAGACCCCGTCTCTACTAAAAATATAAAGAAATTAGCCGGACAACTAAAAATCTATACAGAAAAAATTAGCCGGGCATGGTTGTGCATGCCTGTAGTCCTAGCTACGTGGGAGGCTGAGGCAGAAGGATCGCTTGAGCCCAGGAATTTGAGGTTGCTGTGAGCTAGGCTGATGCCATGGCACTCTGGCCCAGGCAACAGAGTGAGACTCTGTCTCAAAAAAACAAAACAAAACAAAAAAGACACTTCTTGCCCACAGGCACATACAGTTTACCAGAGAATACAAGATAATAAAATACAGAAATATGTATAAGGTATACAGGTAACACAGAGAAGAGGCTGATGAAATCCATGGTGATGGAGAACTTGAGGATTGCTTTTTGGAGCTGGTAATCAATACTATTACCTATTATATTAAAGGAATAACAAGAATTTGTTAGGCATACAAAGTTGGAAGGCTATTAAAGACAAAGAGAAATGTACAGATGCATAAATCTACAGAAGGTAGAGTATTTGGGGAGTTAAAATTTCTAGCATTTAGTATGGTGACTAACACATAGTTAAGTGGTAAGTACTCAATAATATTTGAATGAATTATTAAGATATTTTAGTATGGCTGCACTATCTCTGAGGCATAACCCAAAGGTGACCTGAAGGTGACCTAAACATTGAGATTAACCCTTGTGAAAAGTAGCCCTCACCCTAAAAATAAGGAATCACTAGTGGTATTTGAAGCCTGTCATGAATTTAGGTTAACCATAGCAACAACAAACGTTAAACCTACCCAATTCTTAACTATATTAATGCAAGCCCTCCCCATACATTAAAGGCTCAATAGAAGGAAAGACTTGCTCTTTTCAGTAATTACATCTATTTACTTCTGTTTCTACTATCCTACAAAAGATAATCTGGCTTTCAGGATGAAAAAACCCCACAAATTACAAGGCATACAAAAATGCAAAAAAACTAACACCTCCCCACCCACCACCCAATAAGAAACAGCAGTCCTCATAACTAGATTCAGAAATAATATAGCTGTTGGTTATTCTGACATGGAATTTAAAATAAACTATGAGTAATATGTTAAAGATTCTAATGGAAAAGGTACACAACAACCAGGATTATATGGGAAATTTGAACAGAGAGAAACCATAAGAAACAATCAAATGGAAATACTAGAAATGAAAAACACAGTAAGCAGATGAACAATGTCTCCAACAAGTTCATCGATATCCTTGACACAGCCAAGGAAAGAATAAGTTAACTTGAGGATAGGTCAATAAAAATTACCCAGACTGAAACATAGGGGTGGGAGGAGCAGTGACAAAAAGAACAGAGAATCCAAGAGCTGTGTGGAAGTAGCCATTGGTTCAATATAAATTGAATCCCAGGAGGCACAGAGAGAGTAACTGGGGCAGAAGAAATATTTGAAGAAGTAATGGCTAATAAGTTTCCAAAATTAATGACCCCACAACACAAATCTATGAAGCTTGGAGAACACTAAGAGAAGTAAATACTAAAAGTGCACACACATACACCCCTAGACATATCATGTTCAAACTGCCAAAGACAGAAAATTTTGAAGGAAGGCAGTGTGGGAGGGGGAGTCATTATATGTAGAGGAACAAAGATAAGAAAGAATTAGAGCAGAATTATCAGAAACATTGCAAGCCAGAGAACTATGTAATAACACCTTTAAAGTGCTAAAAGGAAGAAAATGTGTCTTCATAAAATAGTTCATGAAAATACCTTTAAACTGATAGGGAAATGAAGACTTTCTGACAGAAACCAAACTGAGAGAATATATTGCCAGAAGACTTACTCTACAAGAAATGTTAAATGAGTTCTTCAAGCAGAAGGAATATGAAACACAACAGATACTTGGAGATACACAAAGAAATGAAGAGATATGGAAATGGAATAAATGAAGGTAAAATAATTTTAAAAATTTATCCAAATGGTAACTGGCTGTATTAAAGCATATAAAAGTGAAATAGGACAGAAGCATAAAGGATGCTTGGGAGAAAATGGGAATATATTAAGTGGTATTATTTGAAAGTATATTCTGATTAATTAACAATGTATTAGTTAGAGTTGTATAATAAACCCTAAAGTAGTCACCACTAAAATGTTTAAAAAGAGATGTAAATAATAATAGGACAAAATAAAATCATTAAAAATCAAAAAACAAAACAAAAGGCAGAAAGAGAGGGAACAAAAACCAGAGAATGGATGGAACAAATATACCAGTTAAAAGATTGTAAGACTGAATGGAAAAGTAGGATCCAACTATATGCTGTCTACCAGAAACACACTTTAAATATAAACGCATATGTAAGCTAAATGGTGAGGAAAAGATACACTGTGCAAACATTACCAAAACCTTAAATTACTATTGGTATCAAATGAAGTAGACTTCAGAACAAAGAATACAATCAAGGATAGAGACAGAGATTATATAAAAATAAAAGGGTCAGTTTTCCAGGAAAAGATAAATTCTAAATGTATACGTGTTGAATTGCAGAGGAACAATTACATAAGGAGAAAACAATACAACTAAAAGGAGAAAAAGACAAATTCACAATTGTTACTGGAGATTTCATCACTCCTATTTATTAATAAAACAAGTAGGCAGAAAATCAGTAAGCATATAGAAGACCTGAACCATGACCAACCAACTTGACCTCATTGACATTTGTAAAAACATTTCACTCAAAAAGAGCAGGGTACATGTTCTTTTTAAGTGTTCATGAAACATTCTCCGAGACAGACTATAAAACAAATCTTAATATATTTTTAAAAAGCAGTTATTGCATAAAGTATATTCCTTGACAGTAACAGAATTAAACTAATAATAGAAGAGATAAATGAAAATACTTGGAATGCTTAAATTACAAATTCTATTTCAGCGTTCTGATTATCTATTTCTTGAGTAAGCTTTAGTAGTTTGATTCTTTCAAGAAATTTTTCATTTTATCTAAGCTATCAAATTTATTTATATAAAGTTCATAACATTCTGTTATCATTCATTTAATAACTATAGAATTTATATCTATATTACCTCTACCATTCCAGATATTGATAACCTGTATATTTTCTTTTTTCCTCATCAGTCTGCATGAAGATTTGTTGGTTTTATTGACCTTAAAAAGCCAGCTTTTGTTTTTCTGTTTTCTATTTTAGTGATTTCCATTCCAATTTTTATTATTTTCATTCTTATGCTGACTTTGGAGTTCATTGCTCATCTTTGTCTAATTTGTTAGGTGGAAATTGAAGTCATTGATTTGAGACCTTTCTTTTATAATAGGCATTTAGTGCTGTTATTATTTCTAAGTACTGTGTTAGCTGCATCTCACACATTTTGGTATGTGTTTTAAGTTTCCTTCAACTCAAAATACTATTTTTCTTTTTCTTTTTTATTTCTTCTTTGACCCATGGGTTACTGAAAAGTGTGCTATTTTGGCCCAAATATTTGGGGATTTTCTAATTATTCAATTTCTAATTATATTCAATATTCAATATCTAATTATTCAATTTCTAATTATTCAATTATTTTGTTATTTGATTTCTCAGTTAAATCCATTCTGATCAGAAAACATATTTGGTATGTTAAATTTTGCATTTTTGTATTTGAAATATCTTTAGATGTGTTTGGAAATCTGGAATATGGCATGTCTGGGAAACATTCTGGGTACATTTGACAAGAATGTGTGTTCTCTTCTTGAGGTAGATTGTTCTTTAAATGTCAATTAGGTCAAATGATATTGTTCAAGTGTATAATATCCTCACTTATTTTCTGCCTACATCTTCTGTTGTGAGATGCATGCTGAAATCTCCAATTATAATTATGGATTTATCTATTTCTCCTTGTAGTTTTGTCAGTTCTTTCTCCAGCTTCAGGTAATTTCCTCACATCAATATTCTCATCAGTACTCAAATGAAAAATAGAGGGGCAACCCTTTACAGATGTCTAGGGATTTTTTTTCTGAGAGCTCTCTCCTCTAAGGGACTCTATCTTGTGAACTCTAGCTACCTTGATCACCCTGACTCCCAGTTCTATCACCTCAATTCAGAAAGACCTGAACCACAGCAAGGATACTCTCTCCATACAATTATCTAAGGAAATCAAAGGAATCATATTTGTTTCCCATTTTTCAGTGATCACTCTTTCATTGCCCAGTGTGCAATGTTTTCAACACCAAGGTTTCATGTATTTTGTCCAGTTTTTTAGTATTTCAGATGGCAGGTTAAATCATTCCCTATAACTCCATCTTGCCAGAACTACAGATTTCAGATGTGCATTTAGAGAGGGCAGGAATCACTATAAATCTAGGAGTTTTAATTTTTTAAACAATGCTGCCATTAACAGTATTGTACATATGCTTTTGAAAAGTTTGACCAATATTTTTAGAAGATAGATTATTGGGTCAGAAAGCAGGCATGTTTTAATAGATATTGCCTACTTGCCTTTCCTAACCAAACTAGTATCTATCTGGTGTGAAGTAAAAGGATTCTTAGAGGAATTTTATGTACCTTTGTCCCGTGCTACCTACATTTTGCCCCCCCAGATTGGGATATATCAGTGAAATTTTTCAGAATTTCCTCCACCTACTTTTTCTCCATTATGCTGTTTTTCCCAGAGGACAGAGAGTGCCACAGATGCTGGCATATTCTTTTAGTATGGCCCTAACTGTTGTTTCTGTATTCCATGTGGGATATGAGGTGATACCACTTCCTCTTTCTATGATGCTGGCGCGCCATTGCTTTTCATTTTGTTCAGTTTTTGCGAAGTGAAGTTCTATTAAGTTTGAGTCTGCCATTATCAATAGGAACTGTAAAGGGCCAGCGTTTCTAAATTTTTGAATGAGAGGAGTTCCTGATCTAGTTGTTTATCAAAAGGCACTGCTTCAGATTAGCAGAAAATGTGCCTTAGCCCAGTGATTCTCAAACCATAATGTGTACAAATCACCTAGGGATCTTGTAAAAATGCAGATTCTGAGTAATGACGCCGGGATGGGGGACCACAATTCTGGAATGCTAAATCTGTCAGATGACATTGATGCTGCTAGTCCATAACCCATATTTTGCGTAGCAGGATCTAGCCTTTACTTTGCAGTCCTGCACACATCATTGGCAATCTTTCCTCTCCCTCTGTCACATGATAAATTGTCTTTTCAAAACCCATGTGTCCCCCCCTTGAGACTTCCTGCTGCTCACCCCTGCCATTCGGCACTTGTAAATAGAGTTTAGGAATTCCTGTAGAGCACACCGTTCAAGTGATGTTGTGGCTGCAACCAAGATGCCCTTTCTATTGCCTTTCCGGGTATGCTACTACTTTGGGGGATTTTTGTGCTTGTCAACGCAGCAGCCCTTTCCTCTTTCAGGATTCACACCACATTTAGCAGCACGACTTTGAGAATCTTGAAGCTCAGAATTGTAGATGTTTCTTAACTTCATCATATATGAAACTTCCAAATCTATTTCTTCTTATTCTTGTTGTTTAAACTTGGTTTCGGAAAGGAGAAACAGAGACTTCTTGGTTCCACCACGTTACATTCAGAAGTTAGTAAATATTTTTAAAGGCTACTCATACATACAAACTTGCCTCCTTGTGGGGAAACACCAGTCTGCCATTCTTCTATAGAGATCAGGAAATGGGAGTGGGAAAACAAAGTTTTCTTATTTGAAGGCGACATTCCTTGCAGATCAGATCTTCTGCCCTTTATCTCATATGTAAACAGCCTCACTTTCTGTGAGTTGTGTCTCTACCTGCCACCTTCTGTGAGGGAGGACTTCTTTGGAAAGTCTTAAAAGAATATTCCTGAAGTCCCCTGGCACGCTGGGTCCAGGTGAGGCTCAGCCATTGCCTGTCACTCCAGCCCCAGTCTCTAGCTGTTGGAGTTAGTCTAATATGCAGCCATGTCAGGATTACTGGAATGAGGGATTAATTCCAAACCACTTTTTACTGTGTCAATTTGACCCATAGAAATTTAATTTACCTTTGTTACAGAATCTGAGGCAGCACCCCATAATCAAACACATTAATATTTCCACAACAAAACATACAAATATTCATGCCAAGGGGAATGAATATTAGTAAATACCCTCATGCCAGTTCAGGTCAGGTTTTGCTTTTATCAAAACTGATTCTTGGCCTCCCTCCATCCAGCCCCCATTCCATGAGATTTTTGTGAACTGAATCCAGTGATCCAATCCCTCTGGCAGAGGCATGTGCACTTGACCCAGGCTGTCCAGAGTACCCTATACCATGGACCCAATGATTACTCCAGGGTGGGCACATAGCCTAGGCTGGTACAAATCATATTTTCCTCCTACAGATTGACATGGAGGCAGAGACAGAGAGGTATTACTCTCCTTTTGAGATTAAAAGTCCTAAGGACCTTTAAGTCTCATATCATCAAATGCCATTTTTTTTCCACCAAGATATAGAAACTAGAAAGAATGAAACAACTGAAAGCAGAGCTGAGAGTTAGAAATCTCTGACAAGTCTGAGCATTTAAATCCAGCCTAAAGACTGTACCATATATTCTCTAGACATTTTAGTCTATACATGAGCCAATAAATATCTTTTTCCTCAACTAATTTGAGTTTGATTTCCTTCAATCTAGGCTAAAGTTGCTGTTTCTGGATTTATCAACTTCATACTGTCTTTATGAGTCTTTCTTAAGAAAGATAAGGATTTAACTTGTCCCACCAAGTGCGTTACATTTTAGTGCCCCTTATAGTATTTTAACTAGAAATATAGCTAACCTATATTTCTTATTCTGTCAACTTTAGACAGAGCTCTTAAATCCCCTCTATGTACCATGAGAGTATTATTACCCCTTATTCTTCCTTCAGTCTCTTATTTCCCCATCTACCTCTCATCATCCAATATCTCAACTATATTTTGCCTTTTACCTTATTAAGTAGATATTTATAGTTATAAAGATATACTTCAGTGATTAATCTATATATTTTAAATACAGAAAATATAATACCATTGTATTACTATCATCTTGTAAAAATTACCCTCTGACGAGCCAGAGCTAAGTGATGGGAAGATTACAGATTACATTCCTCCTCTACAGGCCCAAGGTTATGATCCCAGTACCCACCTACAGAAGACTAGTCCCAATATCACTCAAATGGATTTTCCTTTTTTCATACTCTATTTTCCAAAATCATGCCACATTTAATGAGGACTTGCTTTATATTAAGACCATGATATCTGGTATGTTTTCCTTTATTTTTACCAGAACCAATATTTGCCTTTCTTTCCTTGTTAGAACAAAATTTTGTCTCCAACATATTGCTAAGGTCCTCCAACTTCATATGAATTCTGTTTAATTGAAGTCATTCCATTCTTTATGAAGATTTTCTTCACTAACACCCTGGACTCTTAGTCTGCCCATAATTTTGTTTGTTTCTATGCTTGCTTCCATAGTAGGCATCCTAGTCTTCCTCAACACCATGGGTCAGTCACATCCACTATTTATTGAAGCCTGCCCTGCTATTTAATGCCTGTTCCATACACATTTTGCTAAAGCTAAATTCTTTAATACCCTAATAAAGGACATATGTAAGTAAACTGCGTGTCCAAAAATATCAGTATTTGGCCCCATGCTTTAATCATTATTGGCTGGATGTCTAGGTTCAAAGTAATTTTACCTCATAACTTGAAAGGTGCCATTCTGTCTTCTATCACAGAATATTGCTGACGGAAGGGCTAAAGCTAGACTGATTCTTGTTTTTAGGTGACATAGACATTTCTTGAATTCTTTTAAAATGTTCTTTAGTTTTCTGAGATTTCACAAGCCTATTTCTGGATTTTTAAAAATTTCCTGCTGTGGTTTTCCCAGCTCAGTCTGTCCAATATTCAGTGAGCTATTTCAAGCTGAACAGTTATACCTCCTTCTAAGTTTGGCAAGATTCACAATCATTTATTTGATGTTCTTATATTTTCTCTGTTAATTTTTTTCTAGAACAGTCAGATGTTGGACCTTCTAAATGTTCATGTTCCCTTTGTCTCTAATTTTTCATCTTTTTAATTTATGTACTTGGAGAGTTTCCTTAATTTTCTTTCAGACCTTTATTACAGCAGTAATTTTTAATTCTTAGGAGTTCTGTTGAATATCTAATTGTTCTTTATGTTATAGCTTCCCATTGTTTAAAAAATGTAACATTTCTTCAAATCTCAAGCTAAAATACATTTTTCATTTTCTTCTGTTATTACATCACTTTCCCACTCAGGATTTACTTGTGTCTCTTGGCCTTATTATGGCAATGGTTCTCTTCACATGCGATGATCCTTAGCTACCTATTCATATTTAAGAATGATATGGTTTGATTATGCTAAGTAAATGACAGGGAATTCTTTGGATACTCTCACTGTAGGTCTGTTTTCCTAAGTGGGAAAGGTTACCAAAATCTCTGTTTGCATGGGCTGGCAAGCGAATGAGAGATCCCCAAAATTCCAAAAAGAAGATTTTAACTTAGACTGCCAACTCTTCGCTCTAGCTGCCCTAGTTCTCCGTAAGTTCCATTTTTTCATGTTAATTTTTTAAACTATTATATTCTTGTTTAAAACTTGAAACAATACCAGTAACACTAAATTCCCCTTTGAGCAGAACATTGGATCCCAAGTTCTCTCCCAGAAGAAACACTTACCAGTTGGGTATCTGTTCAGAACTTTCACTAAGCATGTGTATACTTATATAAATGCATTAGGAATATATTTTTAAACATATAATATCATATGTATTATTGTGAAATACTTGCATTTTCATCCAATTCAGTATTTTAGTCAAATCAGTATCAATATTATCAGTTTATTCTTTTAAACTGTTGCATGGAGCTTCTTGTCATGACTCTATTGATAGAAATTTAGATTGTTTCCAGTGTTTTATGTACCAACTATACTGCCCTCCAATGTGGCTATAGTAGTGAGCATTTTAGAAACTTCAGCACATTCAAAGTGAGATGAAAGAATTCATTTCTCCACACCACTGTTGACACTTAATATTATACTGTTTAAATATGCATCTCTTAAAACTAGTGAGGTTAAGCAAGGACATATTTCCTAGACATCTTTATTTCTTCTGTGATTTGCCCATGCTTATACTTTGCCCATTTCATACTTTTTTAGTTGCCCTTTACTTATTCATAGGTGTTCTTATATCTTTCTCTTTGTGTTATATTACAAATATATTTCTTCCTTCCTGTTATCTTTTAACTTTGTTTAAAAGTACAGTAACTTTTATGTGGGGGGAGAGGGGGCAAGGGCATTATTTGAAACCTTAAAATTTGTACCCCCATAATTTGCTGAAATAAAAAAAGAAAAAAAAGGTACAGTAACTTTTGATATACTCAGTTTCATCAAGTTGAAAACTGTTTATGTTTATCTTCATGTGTTTGTTTTTGTCTATTTTAGAAAGACATGTCCACCACCAATAATAAACATATCCTACCATATTTTCTTCTAATGCTTTCATTTAGTAATTTACATTTAAATTTTTATTCACCTAGGACTCATTTTGTAATGAATGGTGTTAAGTAATGACCCCATTTAATGTATTATAGAAGAGAGGGTGGAGTAGGGAAGCTGCTGGCAGGGCCTACTGACATAACTTTCATATAGAAAAACTTTTAGCAGCCTTGTCATCATGTCTCCTTATTATTCCCTGCCTCTACACAAGCAACTCCAAGCCTACACTTCCCTAGGAATCCTTTAGGCAGATTGGCTCCCATTATTAAAACCCTTCTGTGATTCAAACATTACAGGTAGCAGCTGCTTCTGCTACATTTCATGAATGAACCATCATCTCCTTTTTGTCTTTTATAAAATGTAATTTTTCATCAACTGATAATCCTTTTTAAAAATAATTTTTACATCTTCCTATCTATTTAATAGGCTCTGGAAGTAAGACAAAATTGTGTGCTATTTTTTAATTGCAAAAGAAAATCTTGGTTTTCCAAACAAAATTCTAAAATCGAGGAACTGCCCATCAAAGAGGTTGTATAAATTCAAACCCCTCCACATTACAGAAGTATCACCTTTCCTACACTTACACAACATAAATTTTTACTGATATATTTTTTAAAAATGGATATTTTGTTGTCTTTATTTTTTCTGATCACAGTGAGATTCAGTACTTATTACACTTATAGGTCACTCGTTGCTTTTTCGTATGTTCTACCTATGAGAGGAGAAGTGTCATTTTCTAAGTGATTTGTAAGAGCACTGTTAAGGATATGAATTTTATAGATTATATATATTGTAATAAATTTCTCCCATTCTGAGGTTTTAAAAAAATCTTATCACTTTGTTTATACTATCTTTGACCATACAAAAGCTTTATAAACTACGTACATAGTCAAACCTGTGAATCTTGGGGTTGGGGGGCAAGAGGACTTGCAATTTTATGTTTAAGAATATTGTTTTCATGCTCACTTCGGCAGTACATATACTAAAAATTGGAATGATACAGAGATTAGCATGGCCCCTGCGCAAGGATGACACGCAAATTTGTGAAGCGTTCCATATTTTTAGGCAGGCCCCCCCCCCCAAAAAAAACCCAAGAATACTGTTCTCATTCCATGATTGTGTGTTACACAATCCTCTAATAACTGTTTGTTCCACATTAAGGTTAACCACTTGCAAGTAACTTTCAGGTATAGAATGAGAGCATTATTTCTGTACAGAGCAGAATCAATTTTCCTAATACTGTTAAACCACTCATGTGAAATGTCACTTTTATTATGTATTTTCTTTGTATCTCTATGAATGTATATGTGTTTGTCTTCACATATATAATGTTTCAAACTTTGAAAAATTATTGTCCAGATTTTGTTGGGTACAAAGAATTGGAAGATTAACTTATAGGCTACTGACATGTATACAATAGCTAGTCTTACCATAGAGGAAGATAAAAAAAAAAAATCTCCCTTTTCATCCTCCATTAAACTTTCATCATTCTATCTGTGTATATATTCATAATGTGAATTGTTTACTGCATTAACAACATACTAAAAGCTTTCAGGAGTCAGGAAGAAATATAGAGTAAAACAGGTCACATGTAAAGGAACAGAGAGAGTTGTTTGAACTTAGGAGAACTAGAAAACACATGCCATCCTAAAGGTATTCATATTTATGGTAACCTCAATGCAAACCAAATCAAACATGTTTGTGGACAGCCAGTTTATGAGTATTGATTTACGGCTTTGGGTTTTTTTCTCTAATTTTGGAATTTTAGAAATTTAACATCTTTTCTAGTTTAAATGACATAGGCTTCATACAATTCATTCACCCCAAATTAGGACAGGTGCTCACATACTTTATTTTCTATTCTTTATAGGCAACTGATCTTTTTAAGTTTTGTCTTGTGTTTTAAATTTTTATTTTGCATCTGCTTACATATAAATGAGTACATATTAGCAGATTCTGCCTGTCTTATTAAAGGTCATTTTTAAAACTGACTTCTTAGGACTGCTGAATATCTAATTGTTTTTTATCAATAAAGTCATATATCTACATGTTCATGCTGATAGACGTCAGCTGCTTAAGTCAATCCTATTGTATTGGATACCCTCATCAGCTACCTTTAGAACAATGATTACTATTCTTAATCAAACAGCTTTACAATCTCCCAGGCCTGAGCTGCTGATGCTTTCCATTTCTCAGATGGATCAGAGCTGAGATGATTAGCTCTGCATTGTATACCATGGCATCTTTTTATTTTACATACATGTTTTAGTTATTACTTTATGCTAGGCACTCTGCTGAGCAATTTACATGCATTATTTAATTCTTCCACTAACTTTTGAGGTAGTACCATTATTATTCCCATAATATAAATAGGACTGATGCTTGCAAAGGACAAAATGCCACGCTCAAATTAGAGGGCTAGAACATGGAAGAGCAAGAACTCTAACCCAGATCTATTTGATACTGGGATATCCAGAGTTCTAAATTCTGGATAAGTATGCAGAGAATCAGATGGATAGTGACATGGGAGGGCTTTGGAAGGTAGTCTGGAACAAGGAGGTATTGGGAGGTAAAGGGTCTTATAGGCTATTTTGAGGAATGTGTGCTTTAACTTAAGAACTATGGGATATCACTGAGTGATTTTAATGAAGGAAAAACGATATGATCAATTTTTTAAATACAAGTTTGGCTGTTATGTGGACAACTGACAGTAGTGATGATAAATACAGGGAGACCAATTAGAAAGCTATTTCCATATTCCATGTAAAATATATCAGTGTGCATTGGACAAGGATGAAATGGAAATAGACTGAAAGGATCATATTCTAAACATATTTAGGAGATAAAACCTACAGGTCTTGGCAACTGATTGGATGTGGACGGTGAGGGAGAGGAAAGAGTCAAGAATGACTCCATAGTATGAATTCTCTCATGATGAGCAAGGTGTGCACGCTGCCTGAAAGATTTCCTGCAATCCTTACATTCATATGGTCTCTCTCCAGTATGAATTCTCTGATGTAGAGTAAGAGATCCACTATAGCTAAAAGCCTTCCCACAAATATTACATTCATAAGGTTTCTCTCCAGTATGAATTCTCTGGTGTTGAGCAAGGCCTGCATTCTGGCTAAATGTTTTCCTACATTCCTTACACATATAGGGTTTTTCTCCAGTATGACTTCTCTGATGTTGGGCAAGTGAAGAACTATTGCTAAAGGCCTTCCCACATTCAATACATTCATATGGTTTCTCTCCAGTATGAACCCTCTGATGTTGATCAAGGTATGCAATCTGGCTGAAGGCTTTCCTACATACTTTACATTCATAAGGTTTTTCTCCAGTATGAACTCTCTGATGTTGAGCAAGATGTGCATACTGGCTAAAGGCTTTCCTACATTCCTTACATTCATAAGGTCTCTCTCCAGTATGAATTCTCTGATGTACAATTAGATATCCACGATGGCTAAAGGCTTTCTCACATACATTACATACGTAAGGTTTCTCTCCTGTATGAATTCTCTGATGCTGAGCAAGAAATGAACCATTACTAAAGGCTTTCCCACATTCAATACATTCAAAAGGTCTCTCTCCAGTATGAACTCTCTGATGTTGAGTCAAGTGTGCAATCTGGCTGAAGGCTTTTTTACATTCTTTACATTGATAAGGTTTCTCTCCAGTATGAACTCTCTGATGTTGAGCAAGATGTGCATTCTGGCTGAAGGCTTTTCTACATTCTTTACATTCATAAGGTTTCTCCCCAGTATGTATTCTCTTATGTTGAGCTAGGTTTGCACTCTGGCTGAAGGTTTTCCCACATTCAACACATGCATATGGTTTTTCTCCAGTATGAATTCTCTGATGAAGAGTAAGGGATGAGCTCTGATTGAAGACTTTCTCACATTCATTACATTTCAAAAGTTTCTTTTCCACATAGACTTTCTTATGTTTTACTTCAACAGATTTTTTTCGGTAACTTCTCTTTTGTGGATCATGCCTATGTACCTTTTCTTTGGTGGGAAAACTCTGTTGTATATCAAGTATTCCATCCTGACGGAATATTTGCCATGATTTATTATATTCATTACTTTGATCTTCTGGAATGATTTCTTTATGCGTGATGATTAATTGACTAGAATGAACCTCCTGACTTCCCAACTGATTCTTAAACCAGTCTTCACGTTCACAGTTTTCTCTCATACTGGGGCAGTCAAGGTTATAAGTAAGATGGCTTCTTCTCATTGTCATTGCTTTGGGTAACTCTTCATAAATATCTTGCTTTGATGAAAATTCACTGTTTTTAAACACATATTCCCAACCTAAAAGATATGAAAAATACAAATGTCTTTCATGTTTATTCATTAGAAGAAAAGAATCTTCTAAAACAAAAATAGATGAATAAAATACATAAGTTCAAGCACTTAACAGCTCTTAATGCAATCTAAAAAATACAATAATAAAGAACTTATGTTGATTAAGGAAATAAATTAATCATAAATAAGGCAAATATCAGAAAAGCAAAAACATTGAAGAGGTCATCTAAAATCACAGTCATCAATTAATATCGAAATCAATATAATAGTTTCCAAACACCTTTCCTCTCGTACCACAGGTTATCCTGCATTCAAGCTAAGTTAGTTATCTTTAAAAGGCCATTTTTCAAATGTCAATAATGAAACTAAAACCCCCCTTTGGACCTGCTGACATAAAGACACACCAGGCACTATTAGTATCCTTAGGACGCACATAAAATACTATGGTTAAACTTCTGCAGTTAGAAAAACGTTTTCCTGAAAATCATTTTCTATGTGATAAATTCCAACCAAATGTAAATTTTCAGTTGATTCCTAAAGATAAGATGCCTTAATATAAAAGTAGTTTTATATCAAAAACTGCCTGTGTTTTATTTCTTTTAACCTTGTGCAGACTTACCTTCCCCTTTTCAGTTCCAAATCAGATCACCTTATTTTTCTGGTTAAGACTTTCTTGTGCTTTCTCAAAACACTTATAATAAAACCAAAATTCCTAACATGATTTTCAAAGCTTGATATGATCTGGTGTTCTAACCTTATCTTCCACTACCTTCTTGCTTACTTATTCCCTTTCAGCCACATGAGTACTCACTTCATTGCCACTTTAAGAATACTACACTTGTTTTACTAAACCTTTTCTATGTTTAAATTTAAAAAATACTACACTTGCTGTTTCTCTGCCTGGAAAGCATTCTCCAGAAACTTCCTTGACCAATTATCTCAATGTACTTCTTCACTTGAAGTTCTACTCATATATTACCCTCTTCAGTATGGCATTCCCTCACCACTCAATATAAAATATTACACACTTATCATTTTCAATCCTCCTGCTTTGTACTTCATAGCACTTACCTTACTTAACATTACCTTACATGTTAACTTAGTCTAACCTTACTAGAATGTAAACTTTCATTAGCAGGAAATTTTTTTTCACCCTTAAATACCCATTGTCTAGAGTAGGATGGGCAGAAAGGTGACTAATATCTGTGGAATAGTTCATGAATCAGTAATACATGAAACACTACACTAATTCATCCTCTCGTTAGAATATCTCTGTATGAATGTGGTAAATGGTTGAAATCAAATGGAATGCTACAACTGACCAGGATATATTAATGTAGCAGATAATGAGATTTAGTAGGAAAAGAATCTGAAGATAATGTACTTGAATTTAGGCTTCTAAATCCTGCTGTGTAGCCTCAATGCCCTTCCAAACTCCACCTCTCCTCTAAACAATTACAAACCACATTCATAAATGCTCCCTAGAAAGTGAACATGAAGATGAAATTCTGAACACTCATAGGTAGAGAAGAAATAGGAAATGATTGGTAAGAAGCACTAAATCTAGTTAAACCCAGAATTAAGTTAATAAAACAGTGCTAAGAAAGAAAAATGTAGGTATAGTCATTCATAATATTAAATCTCATTAGACTGAAAAGGACATATATTATAATCATTACAGCCATGATTCTCAAATTTTAGATTGCATCAGAATTACCTGGAGAACTTGCTAAAATACAGATTGCTATGCCCCATGCAGAGTTTTTGATTAAGTAGGACTGGGATAAGGGCTGAGTATCTGCATTTCTATTAAGTTCCTAGGTGATGCCATTGATCTCAGGACCACAATTTGAGCACCACTGTGCTACAGCAGCCCCTGAAAACATACTGTACAAAAGTATACCTAAAAAGCCAGCACATAAAGTAAAAGAGAATTCTAAAAAATATTCAAACCAAAAAGACAATAGGAAAGGGGAAACAGAGGAACAAAACTTTTGTTAAAAACAATAGAATGGTATATTCAAATCAAATTATATAAATAATGAAATATTAATGGAGTACATATCAAATTAAAGATGGTTTATAAGAATGGATTGAAAAGGAAGACCCAATTATACACTGACCACAGAAAACCCACATTAAATATAAAGATACAATAAAAATAAATAGATGGAGAAAGATGTAACACGCAAACAGCAAACATTAGAAAGCTAGAGTGACTGTATCAATTGTCAGATAAAGTAGACTTCAAAACATATTATTACCAAAGAGGAAAACATAATAAAAGGGTTAGTTCATCAGGAAGAAATAATAATCATTAACACCTAATACAGAGCCTCAAAATACATAAAACAGAAATTGACAATGTAAGTAATAGGCAATTCCATAATCATACTAGGTGATTTTCACATGCTTTGCTCAACAATTGACAACACTAAAAAAGAAAAATAAAATAGTAAATACATAGAAGAAGATCTCAACAGGATTAACCACCTTGATCTAATTTATATTTATGGAACACTACACCCAACAACTGTACAACATGCATTCAAGTGCACATGGTGTGTTCAATAAGATAGACCATATGCTGGGCCACACACCAAGTCTCAATAAATTTAATTTAAAAGTACTTAAATGAAGGAGAGTATGTTCTCCAACCTCAAGAGAATTAAATCAATAATCAATAATGCTGTCTAATAAACTCTAAACATCTAGGAACTAAACAATACATGTGTATATACTTCATGGGTCAAAGAGTACAAGAGAAATTAGAAAATATCTTGAACTGATAATGATAATACAACATATCAACATTTACGGGATAAAGTAATACTAAAGGAAAATCTATAGCTTTCAAATACTTATATTAGAAAATATATTATTATTATTATTATGAACTCATGTTAACAAATTGAACAACTCAGATGAAATTCACAAATCTCTCGAAAGATTCAGCCTACCAAACCTGATTCAACAAGAATTAGATAACTTGAATATCCTTGTATCAATTAAAGCTGTTAAACAAAAAATACTCCATGCACAGATGTCTTCACTGATGAATTCTACCAAATATTTAAGACAGAACTATCATTTTACCCAAATTCTTTCAGAAAATAAAAGAGGATAAAATAATTCCCAAGGTTTTTTCATAAGGCCAGCATTATCTTGATACTAAAACCAGATAAAGAAATTATAAGAAAGTAAACCTACAGACCAATGTAGCACATGAACATAAATACAAAATCTTTCATAAAACTGTAGTAAATCAAATCTAGGAAAATAAGAAAAGAATAATCTTGACTAAGTAGAGTTTATTCCAGGAATGCAACATTTGTTTAATATTTGAAAATCAATGTAATTTAACATATGAACAGATTAAAGAAGAAAAATCACATGATCATTTCAATAGATGTAGAAAGAATATTTGACCCATTTAGTATAAAAATTCTCAGCAAACTGGGAATAGAAAGGAACTTTTTCAAATTGATCAAGGGCATCTAAGAAAACCTACATCTTACATCAACTTAATGGTGAAAGAGAGAATGCAATTCCCCTTACAAATGGAAAAACACAGCTGGGTGTGGTGGCTCACACCTGTAATCCCAGCTACTTGGGAGGTGGAGGCAGGAGAATCACTTGAGGCCAGGAGTTTGGGACCAGCCTGGGTAACACAGAAAGACCCTATATCTAAAAAAGAATGAAAAAAAAAATTAGCCAGGCCCAGTGGCATGTGTCTGTAGTCCATAGTCCCAGCTAATCAAGAGGCTGAGGCAGGGGAATTGCATCAGCCCAGGAGTTCAAGGTTGCAGTGAACTATGATTGTGCCACTACACTCCAGCTTGGGTGACAGAGTGAGAGACCCCGTCTATAAACAAAAAAAGAATGGACAACACAAACATACATGCTCTTACCACTTCTATTCAACATTCTATAGCAGGTCCTAGCCATTACAATACATCAAGAAAAACAAGGCATAAGGATCAGAAAGGAAAAAACAAAACTGTATTTGTAGATGGCATGATTATCTATGCAAAAAATCCCCAGGGACCTTCAAAATGATTATCAGAACAACTACTAAATGAATCTAGCAAGGTCATAAAATATAAAGTTTATATAAAAATCAATTTACATTTTTTCATACTAGCAGCAAACTATTTGAAAATGGAATTGTTAAAACTTATATTTATTGTATGCAGATACCTCAGAGAACTAAAAGGAGACATACCATTTGATCCAGCAATCTAACTACTAGGTATTTACCCAAAGGAAAAAAAGACATTTTATAAAAAAGACACTTG
>VBSM01003212.1:11086671-11108154 GCA_008086735.1 Cheirogaleus medius
GATCTAAAAAAAAAAAAAATTCAATAAATACGTTGGGAAATTAAAAAAAAATATGAGGTTAAGTGCTAGGTTTATATCTATATGTAATGAATAGTGGCTAGACAAAATAGTAAAATATTAAAAGACAAAATGAATAAAAACGGAACCTAGTATAAAATGATGCTAAATTTCTAATGAGCATATCAAGAGTTTGAAATATATTTATACTCTTTATCCCAGGCCTTCCACTTTTGGGATTTAACATAAGCAATGACAAAAATATATACCAGCCTAGAAATGTTTATGGTAAATGTATCTTTAAAGTATGTCTCATTGAGATTATGCCAGGAGAAAAAATATATAATTTTATGTGACTAAAAGTAGGAACAGTTTTTTTTTTTTTGAGACAGAGTCTTGCTCTGTCACCTTGGCTGGAGTGTAGTGGTATAATCACTGCCCACTGCAGCCTCAAACTCCTGGGCCCAGGCAATCCTCCTGCCTCAGCCTCCCAAGTAGCTGGGACTACAGGTGCTCACCACCACACTCAGTTAATTTTTTAAAAACATTTTCTTACACATACAAAGTTTTGCTATATTGCCCAGGCTGGTCTTGAACTGCTGGCCTCAAGCAATCCTCCTGCCTCAGTCTCCCGAAGTGCTGGATTACAGGTGTGAACTACCATGCCTGGCCAGAACAAAATTTGATTTACACTATGATTAGAAATACTTAAATTTATTAACATATTCTAGTAAAAATATATAAATGAGTGTCTCAGGCACTTTTAGTTTATTTATTGAATAATTTATTTTCTTATTGCTAATCGACATACATGTGATTATGCTGCTTTTATAACTTTTTTTATAAATGGAATTTTCTTTTCTCGTATCTCAGAGGAAGAAATCCTTCCACTTGAGCCACCATCAAACTGATATCTGTTCATCCTGTTCTAATGAAACTTAAGATTCTTATTCCTAACTCAAAATGCCTTTTCTAGGTTGTCATTTCCCTCTAACTCTACGAATCCTGTGGCATTATTAATTATTTTCTTCTCCATGAGAACAAGGTGATAACTCCTCAGGGAAAACAAGATTTCCCATGCACGGCCTTCCTTTTAACATGTCCCTCTCACCATAGCACCAAATCGTCACTTTATTTCTATCACCCAAGGCTGTTTCTCATATTCTAATATATTAATTCATAAATGACTTAGAAATGTAAAGAGCAAATAAGGAACTTTAAGAGTTCGAACCCTGCCCCTTAGTCATTAGGGAAGAGAAACCACTGCATAACCAGAAGACAGTCATCTGGAGAAAGGGGAAGATACAGTTTCAGGTAAGGGTCAATGGAGCTGCCTAGTACCAGCTTCAAATCTCAAATATTTCTTTGTGACCAGGAGGCATAACACTTCAGAAGCCCCTTGAAATTTCACCACTAAGAAATTAAATCATTCCTGGACAGTAATTATATTTTCAACCACTGTGGAAAGATGTCTTTATCCAGTGAGCCAAATTCCTGTAGTTTTCCAATACCACATCCTAATATACTTCCTTCTGTGCTGGCTTCAACCAACCCCATTCCTTCGTAGAGAAATAAAGGCCACATTCTTGAATGTCAATAGGCCAAGAAATAAAGTTATTTACCAAGAGATCGGGCCTTCACAAGCTCTGGGGGATTTGTGGAGTTAGTTAAAGACAACTGAAATACTTAATGTATATGACTATGCTTTTATCCAGTGTTCAGGGTCTTGAGTTAAATAATACCAGATTGGTTAAATTATGGAATAGCAATAAAATGGAATACTCTGTGATCAAAAATGTGATTATAAATACAGCCATGATCAAATTCAGGTAGGAAAAGTATGTGGCAGGTACTCCTTTTGAAAGTATAATATAAAGACAGAAAGGTAAACAGAAGGGCAGAGATAAATGAATAGAATAAGTTCGGAAAATTATAACCTTAAATTTCAACTAACTATCTCTGGATTGTGGGATTACGAATAACATTTAATTCATTCTTTGTTATATGTACTTTTCAATTTTTTTTTACAATCATCATATATTCTTTATAATGAGATTTTAAAAAATAATTTGTTAAATGGAAACTTCTCTTCAACTAACTGAGGAAGAGAAATTTTCTTTTATATTCAAAATGTACATTTTTACATTCAAAACCCTTACAAATGAAGTGGCCATTTCATCATCTTCTAAATTTCTCTTTGGCAGATTAAGGATTCTGAGAAAGTAGAAATGGTATAGAAGAAAGTTACCCTGAGAGAAGGCAGGCTTTGCACCAGCTTGGTCTTCTTCCTTCCTTTCGTCCATAAGCAACATTCATACATGTACATACACACACAGATAGACAGTGGGATGCTAGAGGGAAACTAGAGCCACTAACCTCTTCCCAGAATCAGAGCTCCAGTCTCAAAAGATGTGCCTCAGTTTCACCATTTTTAAGTAGAAAAGATCATTACTTTTTGTAGCTACTTTCTGTTCTTGAACTCACAACACTGTGCTGAACCATGAATAAGGTCAGGTAGGATAAACTGACAACTGTCTCCTTCAGCTGCAGGTTTACAAGTGTGAAATTCACCCATCCTTGCTTAAGTTATCTCAATATCAGTAATAACTAAGCTCTGAACTTTGCTTTTATTACATGATTTCATCTGACCCTCAGAACAAAGCTGCAAGCCCAGCATTACATTCTTTCTTTACAGATAAAGAAAACTGAGACAGGCATGAAGAAACTAGTAAATGTCTGAGTTGGTATTTTGAATCCAGTCTGATTCTAAAATACATGCTTTCCACCACATCATTGTGTCTGCAAGGAAAATGCTGCCTCTACCTTCTCCTGAAGAATGTGTAAAGAGGTAATGTGGTGGATTTCTTGGAAAAAGCATCTTTGGAGAAAGAAAGTATTGGCTTCATTTCCATCATCATCCTTATCAGAAGCAGTAGTGGTAGCAATATTTTACATATATTAGCTCATTTAGTTAGAGTGCAGCCCCCATTTTCAAATGTGGAAACTGAAGCACATCTCTTGAGACTGGAGCTCTGGCATTCTGGTTCCAGAGTCCACATGCTTAACTACTACACCATAGAGGTCACAAGGTCTGAGGGAAACAGGATCAAATCAAAAGAGAGTAGCTCTGGACTCTGGGCCTGGCTCAAAAAACACAAAACGAAACAAAACTGCTGCCCACACAGTGGCTCATGCCTGTAATCCCAGCACTCAGGAGGCCAATCTGGGAGGTTCACTTGAGGCCAGGAGTTCCACCAGCCTGGGCAACACAGCAAGATAGGTCTTCAGAAAATTAAAAAAAAAAAAAAAAAATTAGCTGGGCATGGTGGCATGCCCTTAATAGGTCTACCTACTTGGGAAGCTGAGATGGGCGGATCGTTTGAGCCCAGGAGTTTTGAGGCTGCAGTGGGCTTAGGTCGCACTAGTGTACTCCACTCCTGCCTGAGCAACAGAGCAAGACTCCGTCTCTAAGAAAAAAGAAGGGAAAGAAAGAAAAAGAAAAAAGGAAAAACTTCACCACCTTGGACAGGGAAGGTTTCCTCATTCAGAGACGGGGCATAGCAGGGCCTGATCAGCATCTGGAATAGGGGACTCCCGACCATACTGGAACATGCAGGACGTGTAAAGTCCAGGGCTTCTCACACTTTCCCACACTTTCCCACTTTCCCACACTTTCACACTTTCCCACACCAAAGTCGCCTAACAGCAGAAGAGAATGATCAACTACCTGCGCCGGTCTGGCCGAGAGATGCTGCCCCGTAACAGGAAACTCTCTGACGTCTCCTTGCCTTGTCCTTCACAATCCACCATTATTTCACCATAGACATGACGTTTAAAATTAGCTACCGAACTCTTAGGCTGCCGAATATTCTGGTTAAGAAGGCTGCTCGGCGGAAGTGGTGGTCTCATGGACAACAAAGCTCCTCACGTGTACTCTTCCACGGTCACACAAGTGTGCGTCCCGGCTACACGGTCCCAGTCACACACACTCGACGACCCCGCGCCGAGTCAGATCCGAACGCCGCACACCGTCGCAACAATCACCGCGCACACGGCGGAGGTCACTTGCTCACTCGGTCACTTAACAACCACACGCGGAAACTCCCACGCCGACCGCACTCCCACCGCGCGGACCCACCCGCGGCGTCTCAAGGACTCGAACCACCAATCGCCGCTGGTAGGTACACGCACGCACGCGCCTGGCCGCCACACCCCGCCCCCCCTCAAAACATCGCGAGACACTCGCTGCAGCCTTTACGTCTAGAGACTACATTTCCCAGAAGAGACTGCGGTGCGGACCCAATCACGGCGCGGTACTGGCGCGCTATGTGCGTCGCGCCATCTTCCGGCTCCGCGCGGCGCGTCCTCCGCTACCGAGGTAGAAGCGCGCCCTGGGCTGTGGGGGGCGCGGTCGCGGTGGCGCCTAGACCCGAGGAGGCGGCAGGTGAGGGGCTCCAGGCCTTTCCAGACGCTCTGGAATCCATGCGGGAGCGGGAGCCGCGGCCGGGTGGGTCCCGGACCTGAGAAGAACCCGGACGTCTCGCCCGGCGTCTGTAAGTGGCTGTCTGGCGCTGGACTACATTTCCCGGCGGCCCTCGCGGCGCGTTCCGCCAGCGCCCCCTTGCCGCGCCCAGCGTCTCAGCCTGGGTGTGGAGGTTCCCGACTTCCTGAAATTGCGGATGTTTTTGCATGCATTTCGTGTGCGTGCTTTTTTTCTTTCCCCTTAAATCTAGCACAAAGTCTTGCTTCATGAGGTTCTCAAAGTAATATTTTAGATTATTTTGTTCAAATTCTGTGTCTAACAATGCGGAAACCGTTGAGTAAATCACAGGCCACCTTGTGTAAATAGGATATCGTACAGTTAATACGAATAATGCTTATAAAAGTGGGTCATAATGAGGAAAAGCTGGCTATTACATCATATCAAGCAACATTCATACTTATTCCGTTTACACATTACTTAGAACTAAACAGTTGTAATGTGACAGGCACTGTCCCACACTCCTTTACAAAATACTACACATTTAATGATGAACTCAAGAAGTGGTTAAGTGATAACACTCTAAATACTTGGATGTTTTCTATTCCAGTGTTTTGTTTTGTTTTGAGCCTGTGTGTCAGTGGGTGTTTTGAATTCTTTTTGCTGAATGGCCTCTTATGGTATAGAAGATCTAGTTGTGACTTTCTTTGTTAATGTTGCCCAACATCATTTTTGATAGTTGCTTGATGTTCCATTATATGGCTGTGCCAAAAATGATTCAGCCACTTGCCTACTTATGTACTAGTTTTCAATTCTATTCTTCAGCAAATATTACGCATGCGGCTTTGTGCGTTGCTGTGTTTCTACGGAAGGGCACATTTATGTGTTGATGATAGAGTGCTGAGCCTGCTCCATTTAATTTGTCTTATTGTCTCTTTCCACGCCACCCTGTTTGTTGACTCAAGGCAAGTCCCATGAAGTGCTGTCCACGAAGCCTCAGATTGGGCTATGGAGCTCTTTGTAAATTTGGAAGTTGGGAGAAGAGCCAGATAGACTTCTGAAGGTGTTGAATTTGATGCTAAAGAGAGGTAAATGGCCTGGTTTGGGGAAGGCTTTATTCTAGGCTGGGGCTATGCAAATTATGCAGGTCTGTGCTTCCTGGCTTTAGGAGAGCCTTCCTTGTCCTTCAGGTTCCATGTGGGTCCCAGCCACTGAACCAGGCCTGAGCATCCCTGTCTCAGGTTTACATCAGTAAGGCAGAACCTCTTGGTATTTGGGGGCGAATGGGAGAGAATGAACCACAGGTGCCTTGTCTCTTTGCAGCAGCCAAACCTGGTTTCCTGGGTTTGGGTGAGGATCATTATTTGTCCCAACTCTAATTTTTATGGTGGGTGGAGGGCAAGCAGGTGGGGACTTGTAACCTTGGCATACTTGGAGCTGTGAGGCAAGCCTAGCCTCTCATGTTTGTTCTTTCCTCCCCCAGCTCTGCCATCTCAGGACTCTGCCCTTCCGCAAGAGAGGAACCAGGAGGAGGACCCATCGACCCTTGAAATTCTATAAATCATGTCCCTTGTGAGTTTTAAAATCATGTAAATATTTGCTTTCCTTATCGTGAAACTTCCTACCTGGGTTCCCATCCAGGAATTTGGTTCTCAGAGGTTCCCATTTTACAGAATAAAAGGACCAGGCAGTTGGTCCCCTCTTCCATTGCCCCCTCCTCTCTGACAAATGCCCACGGATTCATTCTGTATATAGCATTGCACATCTCCTGATGGCTATCTTCTGCCAGGAAGCCAGAAAGAGCATAAATCCATTTTCCTGTATGAAATGAAAGCATCCCTTAGTCTTCCATGCTGTGTATGTAAAACAAACCAACAAAAGAAATTAGAGCATCCCTTGTAGGAACACTTAGGAGCAATCACATGTGGAAAAGCAGGGGAGGTGGTGTTGGTTGGCTTTAATTTCAGCGTGTGGTGCAGTGTCCTGCGTTGGGAAAGACTGATGATTGGGTGTGTAATTGAGGCTTGGCTGGGAATTGGTGAGAGATTAGATGCCAGAATTAAGGTCTAGTTTGAGGCTGAACAGAGTATTTGAATCTGGGTCTTTCTCCGTTAGTTTCTTTAGCTTAAGAGCAGAAGTGCAGTTGAGGATTGTGGATGATAGCAAATGAGATGGTCAGCCAGATGAGGGGGTAGTCAGAACTTAGAAGAACCTTAGATACCTGATCTAACCTCTGGATCCAAAATAAAAGGATTAGCTTTTGAGATGAAGTCACGTAAAAAAAATACATGAAACAAGAGGATGTTTGAGTTATTCTTTCTACTTGATAGAAAATTATACAGTTAATAAAAGTGATCTTCATTCATGGTTTTTCTCATGAAGAAAAAATGCTTGTGACATAATGATGAACTTACATTTACATCTCTAAGAAATTCTTGACTTACCCAAAAATCCTATTTCTAAGATAGAAAACATTTTTTAATGTAATTTTTAAAAATAGACTATTTGAGGAGGCTGGGCACAGTGGCTCATGCCTGTAATCCTAGCACTTTGGGAGGCTGAAGCAGGAGGATTGTTTGAGGTCAGGAGTTCAAGACCAGCCTGAGCAAGAGTGAGACCCTTTCTCTATAAAAAAATAGAAAAATTAGCTGGGTGTGCTAGCATGCATCTGTAGTCCCAGCTACTCTAGAGGCTGAGGCAGGAGGATCGCTTAAACCCAGGAGTTTGAGGTTGCAGTGAGCTATGATGATGCCACTGCACTCTAGCCTGGGCAACAGAGTGAGACCCTATCTCAAAAAAATAATAATAAAATAAAATTTAAAAAAAAATTGGGGGAGAGTCCATCAAAAATGTTTTTGTTATTTCATAAATATAGAACTGTTTCACCTTGAGAATTTATTATATGTTAAATACAGAGTGGGTGGCATGCTTTATTACACTGTTTTTTACAATAAGGAAAACTCCATTTAGCTTGATTTTAATTTTAATCCCAGACCTGTATACAAGAGCTTTGGTTTGCAGTAAAAGGGAGTATTTGAGAATATTTGAACATTCTATTTTACTCATGACCATTTCCTCTGTCACCTGCTCACATCCAGCCCCAGCCTTCTTGTTCAGTACAACAACCCCTTCTGCAAAGACCTCCAGCTCTTCTCATGCCACTGTGAACCACTGCAATACGCATATATCGTACATACCTGTTGTTCCAGGGGTCAGAATTGTTCAGAGATGTGGCCATAGTCTTCTCCCAAGAAGAATGGCAGTGGCTGGCACCAGCTCAAAGGGATCTGTACAGAGATGTGATGTTGGAGACCTACAGCAACCTGGTCTCACTGGGTAAGGTGACCTGTTCTATTTGGAGGTTATCCTTGGGTATGTCTATTCCTTCCTGGTTAGTCTCTGGGTGCCTTTCAGTTTTGTGACTGGTTGGTCATTTTTGTGGGGTTAAAGGGCAGCTGCATCAACTGAAGCTGTCTTCCCCTGCCCTCAGGCAACCATCACATCTTCTGCCCTTCCTGCAACTGCCTCTCCTGCCTAATGACCAGGAGATCTGAATTCTGGGGCCCTCACGCCATTACTGGGTGACATGAAATTTCTCATCTCCAGGTCTTGCCATTTCCAAACCTGATGTGATCTCCTTCCTGGAGCAAGGCAAAGAGCCTTGGATCATGGAGAGGGTGGCCACAGGAGACCTGTACCCAGGTGAGTGAGGCATTGGTGAGAAGGGAGCAGCCACTGCAGGTATCACATCAGCTGGTGGGGAACGAAGCAGCCCCTTCACATTGGAAAATCTTCCTTCCAAGTTGCCAAATTCAGAGGTCATGTCTTAGTCGTTATCTTTCTCAGCTTGTCAGCAGCATTGGACAAAGGTAGTTGCTTCTTCCTTTCTGAGTGAGTACAAAATATGGTGTTTCTTAAGGAAAGTATTTTCCCTTTGGAAAGATGTCTGTATCCTTTGACCATTTTTTTCTAAAGGAATTTGTGTTGGTGGTTTGAATTTTGGAGAGTTAGTAAAAAGTATTTATTAAGCTTTTATTATGCACCACAGGGTATACCACAATATACAATGGTGAGGCAGGCAGACTTATCTCTGCCTTCATGGAACTTACACCGTAGTGGGGAACAGATGTTATACACATTCACGCACATGGGCAAAAAGAAAGAAAAAAACCAAACACGTTCAGTTGGGGTGCATGACAGGGCTGATGGCCTCTCCAAGGATAAGGCATTTCAGCTGAGACACAGAAGATGAGTTGTAGCTGGGGAAATACCAGCTATAGCCAGTGATTGTGAAGGACCTGAGCAGGGTGAGCCCTTGGTACCTCAGATGCTAGACAGCCATGGGGCTGGGGTTGATGAGCAAGCGGAAGAGCATAGAGATACAATAGGAAAGACAGCCCTGTTAAGAAGTTTGGATTCTGTGCTGTGGGCAGTGGGAAGCCAGTGAGGAAGTAGAACCAAGCCCCCCCATGGTTTGTAGGGACCTGCTTTGAGAATATATAACATTGTGCTTGTCACAGATTTTTTTACCTGCTAGTTTCAGGATTCACTGACCGTTTTCTCTTGGATCAGATATGACTGATAATTACAAAATAGTGGTTTTTTAAAAAAAACTATTCTTTCTCATTTAGTAGTTAACATACAACTGTAAATATGAGCTTTTTCCTGTTCATTTGTTTATACATTTATAGCATAAGGATTAATAGATCTTGTTTTATTCAGTAACAGATTATTACCCATATCATCATTTATCAAAATGTTCATATTTTTTCAAATTTGGCCAGTGAAAACCCTTTCAAACCCTGGTTCCTTTGGACATAATCGTCATCATTTTTTTTCAAGAGCACATTTTTAACTTTTTTACTTTTAGCAATTCAAATAAAAGTCAGTAGCTAGTTAATATAAATACAGAACAACTGTACATAATTTACAACCATGTACATAAATGCAAGAATAGCAAACCTCACATGAATCGAAAGATACCAGCTCTCATGATGTTGACTATTTAGATATGACTGATAAGTCACAATATAATTCTTCACATAAGCAGGGGTATACATTGGAAAAGGTTTTTAAAACAAAGACTACGAGTAAAATAAGAATTTTACGTTTCTAAAAGAAGTAGCATAAAAGTCAATGTATAGATAATAAGAAATACAAGAGCATGATGGAGAATAGATTTTAGTAGGTACACAGAAAGTTAGTATGTTGTGTTAAATACTTTTTTATATTAAAAATCCTTCTGTAGGACAGGGGCGGTCCGGAGGGAAAGGACAGCTTGTGGCAGGGGAAGGAAGCTGTGTTTGCCTGTGGTGAGGGTGTCAGCCCAGGCTGGAGGCAAGCCCAGGAGCTAGATCAGGGCCTCATCAGTGCTCACAGTTTATCCAGTGGATACTTTTTGATCAAGGAAGCTGTGTAAAGCCACTTTGCATTTTGGGAGGGTGTTTTGGGATGGGGGATGGGCTGGATAGTGCAGTGTTTGGAGCAAAAGGCAGAGACGGTCTCAACTCAGGTGGTGCTGCAGAGAAGGGGGGGACTCGGCTCAGTGGGGAAGATATGAATTAAAGAAGTACAGGGTGTTTGTTATTTCACTCTTTAAATACTTCACTTAGGATAATGGTCTCCAGTTCCATCCAAATTGTTGCAAAAGGCAGCAGTCCCCAACCTTTTTGGCACCAGGGACCAGTATTCATGGAAGACAGTTTTCCCAGGGACAGGGGGTTGGGGGGTAGGGACTTGAGGGTGGAGCTCAGGCGGTGATGCGAGCGATGGGGAGCGGCTGTAAATACAGATGAAGCTTCCCTCACTCCCCGCTCACATCTTGCTGTGCGCCTGGTTCCTGAGTTTCATGGAAGACAGTGTTTTAAGTGGGAGGGGCTGGGGCTCTGTGGCCTGGTCCTTAACAGTCTGCATACTGGGGGTTGGGGACCACAGGCAAAAGGCATTAAGTCATCCTTCTTTGTGGCTGAGTAGTATTCTGTGGTATACATATGCCACATTTTGTTAATCCACTCATGAACTGACGGGCAGTATTATAAAAGCGATCCATGTAAACAAAACAAAGTATACTATAATTAAGAATTTTACTTTATTTGTTAAGCTTTCAGGGACCGGATTAAATCCCCTACTCTTGCTTTAAAAAAAAAAAAATAGTAGTACAGGGCCAGCACTGTGGCTCACACCTGTAATCCTAGCACTCTGGGAGGCTGAGGTGGGAGGATCTCTTGAGCTAAGGAGTTCGAGACCAGCCTGAGCAAGAGCAAGACCCTGTTTCTACAAAAGTTGCAGTAAGCCACTTTTGATGACGCCACTGCACTCTAGCTGGGGTGACAGAGCGAGACCCTGTCTCAAAAAAAAAAAAAGACACGGATAGGATTTAGTGGGTGACTGATTCTGTGTGGGAACTTGGGAGGAAAAAAAAATCCTTCTGTAGCCATGCACAGTAGCATATACTTGTAGTCCCAGCTACTCAGGAGGCCAAGGCAGGAAGATTGCTTGAGCCCAGGAGTTCGAAGCTGAAGTGTACCATGATTGTGCCTGTGAATAGCCACTTCGCTCAAGCCTGGAAAACAGAGTGAGATCCCATTTCAAAGAAAAAAATATCCTTCTAATTTAAATTATTCAGAAATATCTATATTCTTAGGGATATTCGAGTCATGATTGATATTGGCGGAAGAAAGGGTGAACTATTTTATATATCAGCCCCCCAATGGTCCCTACACAACTAGCAGTTGGGTTGGAAAAGCATATGAACAATTTAGTGTTAGGCATGAACAAAGCTGAAAGAGATATTGAGGTCTAGCACTTAAATCCTTCAAATGCAAGTCAACATTTTTAGTAATTTAAAACAAACCTAAAAATGATAAAATGTTTACACTCACTTAGAGTCACCATTAGTTATTTTTATATATATGTGTGTGTGTATATATATACTTTTTTCTTTTTTTTAAGGGGATCGGGTCACGCTGTCTTGCCCACACTGGCCTCGAACTCATGGGCTCAATTGATCCTCCTGCCTCACCCTCCCAAGTAGCTGGGATTACAGGCATGTGCCACCACGCCTGGCTAATTTTTCTAATTTTTTTGTAGAGACGGGGTCATGCTCTCGCTCAGGCCAGTCTCAAACTCCTGGCCTCAAGCAATCCTCCTGCCTTTGCCTCCCAAAGTGCTAGGATTACAGGTGTGAGCCACTGCACCCAGCCCTGTTCATTATTTTTAACAACCTACACTTGTTCCATATAATAAAGTTGTTCCATATTGTCATTAGGGGTTTTAGAAGACAAAAGGCAGGGTTATATATTCTAATGATAGTCTATCATGGTTTTGAAGTTACAAATCAATTGTTTGTGGGCCCCAGCTAGTAGCGTCAGTTCCACAAAGTTACATACATAATGAGGATGAAGACAAAGCTTTACAGATACAGCTTTTTCAGGGATGCTTTTCAAAGCATTGTATGGTATCCCCAAATTACAGGTTTGGATTTTGAGCAAACTTTCTATGAGCCAATAAATTCAAGAGCTTCATCTGCTATTCTATTAGAGTACTAATTCAGCATCTACTATTAGATTACATCTATTAGAGTACTCTTTCAGCATCTACTGCTTTCACCTGAATAGGTTCAATTCATCTTTCTGGAAGGACAGAAGTGCATACCATTCTAAAATGCTGACTACCTCTATCCCAGAATAAAAAAATTATATCTGATAGAAAAGAGATGAAAACAAAATATAGTTTTGAAACATATCCAGTGCTTTGAATATGCTTTTCTCCTTTTTAAACCTTTGACTCAATCAAAAAAAAAAACTCTCCAAAGAAATATTTTGGAGGCAAACTTTATATAGACCTTTTATATATAGCTTATTTTAAGTTATTAATGTCATACTTAAACTGCAGATTGTATTTTGGGGGGATAAAAACTTGATTAAAAATAAAGTTCATTGTTCCTTGTTACCTAAAACAACAAAATCAAAGACTCTAAGATCTGTTTTCCTTCTAGTACGTACATAATACTTTTAAAAGTTGTATATAACACATGAATAATGCAATGTAATTTTTACTTTCTAAATACAAACAGGATTAGAATACATGATCATCCTTGAAAGATACTTGTTAGGAATTTGCTATAACTAATAATGTTACCCTTAGCTGCTGGTTTCATATCATTGTTTATCATTTGTGGGATGCTGAGATCATTAAGATAAGGAGATTCTCTGTCCTACATTCAACACGTTAATGTTAATGGATCTTCACCAAGCACATGGCATTGTATTAGGCAGTATAAGTGTCACCTGAAAATGTAAACATTATAGATTGAGACTTTCTCTACAGCTTGAAGGTACAAACCCCCATTTTTTATTTTTAGTACATTCTTCACAATAAATGTCAAAAGCCAAAATTCACCATAAAAGGTATTAAGAATCCCAGAGACAAGAAATCTGAATTTGCCTTTGTCTCCAAATTGATTGGAATATTTTTGAGTCCAAAGCACCTCAGAAAAATACAGTTACTGTTGACTATAATGAATTTGAGAAGCCGAGAGAATTTAAGACAACACTGTTTTTCATTGGTGACAAGAGAGAAAGCTTGGCAATTTTCAATAATGTTGTGGGCACTGCAGTGTACAGATTACTTAAAGATCTCCAAAACAACATATCTGAAACCCATAAAAATGTTATGAACACTGTTTAATAAATGACCAATGTTTTTATTTAAAAAAATCTCAACATGGAATTCTCTCCTACTCTGTCACCCTTAAAAAAGGCTACAAGGTACATAGCAGTCATTCTTAAGATAAAGCTACTGCACAAAATATACAGCTGATGTATACTGAAGTGAGAAGTATCACACTGGAGTTTAATTGCACACATTTTATACACCAGTAGTATAGCAACATCTATAGGCAGAAATCTCAACAGAATTACAGTAAATTTTCTTTTTAAGGGTCATACACATGGTATCTATTTAAAGTATTAAATGGTGCATTTGAACTTAATGGCAATGTTTAAAAGTGATATCCTTGTTAGCATATTAACTTGAGTTAGCTTGAATCTTTCTATGATTTACCATTCAGGAAATTAGGACAGAATAAAATTCTTGTCAAAAATACTTTATTTACAAAATTGTAAGTCAGTTAAAATTGCCTGCTGAATTAGACTGCAGATGGCCCCTTTTCTATAACTGTATACTGTCTCAGATATTAATATAATGTTACCTAAAAAAAACTTGGGAAAGCGAAAATTACCATGTTCTCTACAAAATACATGCAATCTATACAGATCTGGAAATAATTCAAAAGTTCAAGTGCTTACTGTGAAAACAAGCAGAGAAAATTCAGAAGAGGTAAATTTTTTTCCCTTAAAGCAAATGGTATCTAGGTATGATAAACACGTGATAATTCAGGTTCATAATAAGTCACTGAAAGGACATTCTAGTTGTCCTTATGTACCACAAAGTTAGAGAAGATATGAGATGTGCTTATATCAATGCAGTGGCTAAGAAACAACATTTTACTGTTGTCCCTAACTATTAATAGTATGTCCCTAATTATTACCATTTTAGTTTGATGTATTAACAATTTAAATGTCCAAATTATGCTAAATGTCAAGCACCTATTAGAAGTGGAAACCAAAACATTTTAATGCAAAGACTATAAAAGATTTTTATACATTATTCCATTGGTTGTTCAAAACAGTGACTACTAATGTCCAGATAATTAACTTTAAAATACCATGCCAGGTCTTGTCAGGAAATATGAAAATACAGAAGACCTCACTATTATTGTTGCTACTTTGCAACTTTACAAGGAGTTAAACACAAGCTAGAAGTTATAAACTTATGACTGTCAGCACTGCCTCTAAATAGTTATAATATATAATTTGAGATGGCTTTATTTAGAAGAATGGAAAAGTACCCATGGAATAAATAACACTATATCCTGCCATAAATCAATAAAACTCAACAATGTGAGGTAGATATGGTAGAGAAAATGGCATTTTGGGGAAAGTAGTGCTCTTAAAAGACATTTCCTTAGAATCAGCCAAGGTTTTTTTCACATTGCCAAAAAGACCAAGTAATCTATGGATCACTTTAATTCCTACAACCAATGTCCGTTTAGGTGTTTTGTTCTGTCCACGAGGCTGACTTTAATATTCCACGGCCCACTGCAATCTCTTGGTTTTCCTTTTTTGTAAGATGGCAGCAAGATGTCCTAACCATTGAGTAGATCCATGCATATGTGGCCATCATAATGACTGTGTTTGGAAACTGTCTCACCAGATGGGTTGTTGGACCATAGTAAAGAGACCCATAACCTTCCTCTTGAACAGCCAAACAGAGTATATGAAAAAATATCTTTACTTTGTGTCCTTTCTACATAGTCCTTTTCTTACAGTGTCATGTGGATGCATTATAATTGTGGCACAAGTTTTTGAAGTGACAGCAGCCAGCATCATTCCCACAAAATCTGATGCTTCTTTCACCATCTTTATCATCTTCCATTATAGAAGCAATCTTATATTCCAGTAGTCTTTAATATTTTCACAAATAACAAAATAACAGTCTCCGATATGCCACCATAAGAAGCAAACATGTGCCTATGAAGCCCTCCAAGGCCATCTCTTTGACACACTTGATGAACACACATTCAGAAGCATCCATTCACCTTCCCCCATGGTTCTTTACATCAAGCTGTAACTGAGTCTTTTAAAGCCAAACGGGGTTTATTGCTGTAATTGCAGGAAAACTTGCCACTGCAGCTGAAGTCATGTACTGGGTATAATCAGTCAAATAACACCATCCAGCTTTTCCTTGTAGTTTCAATGTTTAGCAAAATATGTTACTCTGGAAGGGCCCATCTTCAGTAAATTTGGCCTACTCCATTAAAGAAGGAACAAGGTCCTTTGTCCAAGGTCACTTTAAGAAATAGAAAGGTTCAGGAAAGTACTGACAAATTAATACACTTGCATAGCCACCACCTTAATTAAGATAGTGAGCATTTCCATCACTCCATTGACAACAGCTTCAGCCATGGTGTTCAGCTAAACATCAGATATAAAAAACATCACAGAAGATAACAACTATGTTATTACAAATTCCAGGGGACATGTGAAAATATTGCCACTGTACCACCACATCCCCTGACAGACAGATCTGCCAGCATGTTCTTGCTTATTCTCCCACGTGTCCTCCCACAGAAGCAGGATGCAGAACTAGTGACACATCCTGTCCATCACTTTTATTTTTATTTTTTAACTGTTGTGAAATGCACATAAAATGTACCATTCTAACCCTTTTTATGTGTACAGTAAAGTAGTATTAAGTACATTCACATTGTTGTACGACCATCAGTTACCAGAACTCTTTGCATCTTGTGAAATCCCCATCATTTTTAAAAGTCCACTGTATAATTTGGGGTATAATTTATATTCAATTAAATGCACATTTTAAGTGTAATATTGATGAGTATTAACAAATTAATACACTTGCATAACCATCACCTTAATTAAGATAGAAAACATTTCTATCACCCTCAAAAGTTCCCCTGTGCTCCTTCCTGCACGTGCCCTCATACCTCCAGCCCTTGGCAACCAATTATTTCCTTTTTGTCACTCTAGATTATATTTGTTTTTTCTAAAGTCTCATAGAAGCATTCATTTTCTTAAAAACCATGGATTAGAGGTGATTCTGATCCATACCAACATTTTAGAACTACTCTTACAACCTCTCTGATTACCTCCCCCATCTCATTTATGGTATTTCCCCTTTCTCTGTTCTACTTCCAACTTTCTAATTACTTAGACATATTCAAGAGCTTATATGTATTATTTTGAGTATATACCTCCCAATCCTAACTATAGTTCCTTTTTCTGGAAAAGGAAAAAAAATGCATATTTGCCCCTTTTTTTGTTCTTCTTCAGTGTTAGAATCTGGATATGATACCAAGGTATTATCTCCAAAGCAGCATGTTTATGAAGTTGAATCACCCCAGTGGGAGATAATGGAAAGCCTTACAACTTATGGTCTTGAGTGTTCGAGTTTCCAAGATGATTGGGAATGCAGAAGACAGTTTGACAGACAACACGGAAATCCAGACGGACAGTTCAGTCAAATGATCATCAGTCATGAAGAAATTCCCACTTTTGACCAGCAAGCATCCCTTACTTTTTACCAGAAAATTCATACTGGAGAAAAATCCTATGTATACAATAAATGTAAAAAAGACTTCTGGCAAAAAGAATTCCTTATTAATCATCAAGGAATTCATACTAATGAGAAACCTTACAAATGTAAAGAATGTGGGAAGGCCTTTAAGTATGGCTCACGATTAATTCAACATGAGAATATTCATTCTGGCAAGAAACCCTACGAATGTAAGGAATGTGGAAAGGCCTTCAATACTGGTTCAAATTTCATACAACATCAGAGAGTTCATACTGGTGAGAAACCTTATGAATGTAAGGATTGTACGAAGGCCTTCAGTCGAAGCTCACAATTGATTGAACATCAACGAATTCATACTGGTGAGAAACCTTATCAGTGTAGGGAATGTGGCAAGGCCTTCAATCGGATTTCACATCTTAAAGTACATTATAGAATTCATACTGGTGAAAAGCCCTATGCATGCAAGGAATGTGGGAAAACCTTTAGTCATCGGTCTCAGTTGATTCAGCATCAGACTATTCATACTGGCAAGAAACTCTATGAATGTAAGGAGTGTGGGAAAGCCTTTAATCAAGGGTCAACTCTGATTCGACATCAGAGAATTCATACTGGTGAGAAACCCTATGAATGTAAGGTATGTGGAAAGGCCTTTAGAGTGAGCTCACAACTTAAGCAACATCAGAGAATTCACACTGGAGAGAAACCCTACCAATGTAAGGTGTGTGGGAGGGCTTTCAAACGGGTCTCACATCTTACTGTACATTACAGAATTCATACAGGTGAAAAACCATATGAATGTAAGGAATGTGGGAAGGCATTTAGTCATTGCTCACAACTGATTCAACATCAAGTAATTCATACTGAGGAAAAGCCCTATGAATATAAAGAAGGTGGGAGGACCTTAAGTCGTGATTCAACTACTGTTCAACATCAGAAAATGCATAACAGAGAAACACATGTGAATATAATAAATGTAGAAAAGCCTTCAATCAGCACTTATCCCTTATTAATCATCAGAGAATTTATGCTGGCAAGCAACCATATGAATGGAAGTAATGGGGAAAGTCCATTAGCTTAGGCTAATCACAACTTACTCTTGCCTCTTGGAGGAAGACTGGAAGAATGTAATCCAAGTGAGAATGCCTTCATTTAGAGCTTATCCTTTATCCTAAGTTAGAAAATCCATAGCAAAGAGAAATTTTGTGGATGTAAATTGTTTAGATCATGATTGTCAAAGAAGCAGGGAAAGGCTGGAAAAAATTTTGTGTCTAACACATTCCAGAATCACATTTTCTAACCACAGTGTAATAATTTTAACAGTAGTCAAAAGTTTTAGTTGTCTTGGAAATTAAAAAACACAACAAAAAACACAGCCAAATTATTCTTAGATTAAAACAAGGAAATAAATCATACAATCACCATGAATGGTAATGAAAAGAATGAATTGAGAGGTTTACATGCCAAGAGACATGAGGTATAGGCTACAGCCAAAGAGATGTGAGATGTAGCCAAAGGTTCACCCAAAGTAATTTTTACAGCCTTTAAATGCATGCATATTACATGAAAACATGTAAGATTAAACTATACTACACTAAATGTACTACTCAAGACTACCAAACACCCAGACAATAAAAGAAAAAAAAAACAAAATGATGAGAGAAAATAAAATGAGAGAAAATAAAAGAGAAAAAATAAAAGAGAAATAAAAGAGAAAAATAAAAATAAAAATAAAAGAGAAAAAAATGAGAGAAAATAAAATGAGAGAAAATAAAAAGAAAAAAAAAACAAAATGATGAGAGAAAATAAAATGAGAGAAAATAAAAACAAAATGATGAAATAGAAAGTGATCATCTTACAATAATCTCAGTTTTTATTTCTTCCTGATCTAGGAGTAATCTAAATTTAGGAGAGTGTTTCTTAATTTCCACAATGTTAAATTGTTTTGGGTTATCTTATATGACTGTCAAAGACAAATGTTGGTTGCTAACCCAACAGCCATACACAATTCCCCTTACTGGCAGCATTTGTGTCTTGCCTTAGAATCTGAGGCTATCAGATGCTAATTTTCCAGCCTCCTCTGCAGCGCAGAGTGCCAATATGTCTCAATGTTGGCCAATGGGATCTTCTAGGGCTACTGGGAAAGATTTTTCTCACTCAGAAGAGACAGATATATTTTAGAGACTCCCTCCCCTCTCACTTCCTGCTTTTTAACATTTTCTCATGAGAACATGATTCCTGGAGCTGCTGCAGCTATCTTGGAACCAAGAGGAGAAAACAGGACCTCAGAAAAGCTCACCCAGAGCTTGACAACACTCAGCTACTGGGTCAATTCTGGAACTGCCTCTTTGATGCCTTGTTAAGTAAGAAAAATAAATATTTGTTGCTAAAATTACTTTTGGTTGAATATTTTATAAAGTTGCAGTAAAAAGCATCCTAAATGTTATAACTTCAGATTTTATTATGATTGGTAATTGTGGCCTGAAAATATTTTTTTTGAGTTTTCTTTGTGGCTAATACAAGAGATGTTTGCATATGTTCCATGAACACTGAAAAAATATATATTCTACGTTTTTGGATACAAGTTGCTAAATAAGTTTATTGAGCCAGTGGATTATAATAAAATTCTCTATGTTTTTTACATAATTTGCCATACTGAATCAGAATTTCCTAAAATTGAATTTTTGGGGGGCTGAGATTTTGAATTTCCAGAGATTTTTGCTTTTTAATTTATGTTGTTTGACCTATTACTAACCCTCTATGAATCATACCTTTTATCATTACATAATATCCCATTTTGACTGGTACAGGGATCTACAAACCAAATCAAGCCTGCTGCCTGTTTTTAAAATAAAGTCTTACTGGAACACAGCATGTTCATTTGTTTACTATCTATGACTGCTTTTGTACCACTACATCAGAGCTGAGTAGTTGCAATAGAAAATATATGGCCACAAAACCTATATTTACTGTCTGGTTCTTTAGATAAAAAGTTTGCCAACCCTGTCCCAGGGTAATTCTTTTGGCATTTTATTTAAACACTAATACTAATTAATAGTAATGATTTCTCTTTGTTTACCTGGTATATTTTTCCCATCCATTTATTTTCAACCCCTGTCACGTTATTTTAGTTACTTACATAAAACATATACAATCATCTTCCTTGGTGAACAGATACATGCAAACCTACTCCCAAAGGCCAAGGGAGCTGAGAGGCTGAAGAAAGAAGCTGACAAATCCAGTTTCTAAGAAAGAAACATTTAATAGGGACTTAAAAACAGAACAGATGTCTCTGGTGGCCAAGAAACTGTGGATCTCTGTACACACCCTCCAGAGAGTATTTTTTATATGGCAAGCTGTTTTAGGTAAAACGTGAAGCTGGTCATGTCTCAGACCCTCTTGTGAAACTTGTGACCACTGGGGGAAGTTAGGTAAGTATCTTTATGAGGGGTTATCTATGCTACAGGAACTGTTTCTTTATGAAGGGTTATCTATGCAACAGGCATTGTTTCTTGACCTTGCTACTGGAATGCCTTGGTATGCAGGAGTCAAACACCTGTCATTATGGTGGTTTTGCTTTAGTCATGTGCTACCTAATGACATTTCAGTGGGATCGCATATATGATGGTGGTCCCATAAGATTATAATGGAGCTGAAAAATTCCTATTGCCTAGTCATGTTTTAGCTGTCTTAATGTCATATGGCAATTAACTACTCACATGTTTGTGGTGGTGCTGGTGTAAACAAACCTGCCCTGCCAGTAGTATAAAACTACAGTACATGCAATTATGTACAATACATAATACTTAATAATGAGTGACTGTGTTACTGGCTTGTGCATTTACTATACTTTTTATCATTATTTTAGCATGTACTCCTAGTTATTAAAAAACAAAAGTCAGGCAGGTCCTTCAGGAAGTATTCCAGAACAAAGCGTTGTTATCATAGGAGAAGGGAGCTCTGGGTGTGTTACTGCCCCAAAGGCCTTCCAGTGGGACAAGATGTGGAGGTGGAAGGCAGTGATTCTGATGATCCTGACCCTGTGTAGGCCTATGTGTGTGCTTGTGTCTTAATTTTTAACACAAAAGTTTAAAAAGTAAAAAAAAAAAAAAAAAAAAAATTTAATTTTAAAAACAGAAAAAAGCTTACGGAATAAGGATATAAAGAGGAAATATTTTTGTACAGTTGTACATGTCTGCGTTTTAAGCTAAGTGTTGTTACAAAAGAGTCAAAGAGTTATAAAAATCAAAGTTTATAAAGTAAAGGTACAGTAAGCTAATTTGTTACTGAGGAAAGAAAGTATTTTTTATAAACTTAGTGCAGCCTAAGTGTACAGTGTTTATAAAATCTATAGTAGTATACAGTAATGTCCCAGCCCTTCACATTCACTCACTACTCATTCACTAAGTCACCCAGAGCAACTTCCAGTCTTGCAAACTTCTTCATGGCAATTGTCCTGTACAGGTATACCTTTTTTTTTTTTTTTTTATCTTTTACACTGTTTCCTGTATCTTTTCCATGTTTAGATGTGTTTAGATACACAAAGACTTACCATTGCATTACAACTGCCTACAATATTCAGTACAGTAACATGGTAGAATCCCACTCACCATCCGCCCGCAGAGCATACCCAGTCGTTCATTCTCAATCACCTGCTCCTCTCCGCGCGGCCCAGGCCGCGGCGACGGCAGGCCGCTCTCCGGATATGGCTGCTGCGTCCCTGGACGACACTTCCCAGAAGCCACCGCGGCCAGCCCCTGGCGCCGCCCAGACCCGCCTTCCCGGAGTTCCTCAGACGCTTGGCGCCTCTTAAGGGCCGGGCTGCGCTTCCCAGAAGCCACCGCGGCCCG
>VBSM01003212.1:11150521-11165615 GCA_008086735.1 Cheirogaleus medius
GGTTTTCACCACGCGCCCCCCCACCCCGCCCCCAGCACCTGTGTCCACTTCCTCCTATCTCTTGCCTCTGTGCTCCTGTGACCTGCTTCTGCTCACCTCCCTGCCCCCAACCCCAACGTGGCAGCCAGAGGAGTCTGCTCAAACATGGCACCTCTTGTCACACTGTGCTCAAAACCCTCCAAAGGCTTCCCCGGATAAAGGCCAAAATCCTTATTGTGACTGACAAGGCTCTAGGTGAGCTGGCTCCTTCTTACCTCTTACGTCTACTGCTATGTTCCACCGTGGCCCTCTTTTCCTTCTCATTTTCCTGATCACCCTGTCTGAAATTCAAAGCCTCCTACCCCAATTCTTCACATTCCTCTTCCCTGCTTTACTTTTTTCTTTTAGCATTTTTCAACATGCTATCTATGGTCGTCCCTCAGTATACATGGGGAATTGGTTCCAGGCCCCCATGTGAACCAAAATCTGCACATACTTAAGTCCCGCAGTCTGCCCTGTTGAGCCCATGGATGGGAAAAGTCAGCCCTCAGTATACATTGGCTTTGCATCCTGAGACTACTGTATTTTTTATCCACATTTGGTTGAAAAAAAATCCATGTGTAAGTGGACTTGTGCCGTTCAATCCCATGTTCTTCAAGGGTCAACTGTATTTTACTTAATTTATCTTATTTTCTCTTGTTTCATTCCCAGGGATTTCAGTAGTTTTGCCCCAGTACCTGCTACAGAAAATATCTGTTGGATGAATGTTTGAATATAGTCTTAAAGTTCTCTTGTGGCCAATGTTTTGCTGTTTAGTATAGTGTTAGGGTAATTATTTCTAGTCCTAAGAATGTGCTTCATCCCTGAGTATTCTATGAATACATTCCCATAAGTTTTTCTTCCCTTGGAGTGGATTAGGGTTTCCCCAATTTATGTGAAATCAGAGTACTTATGAAATTATTTTTGGATATTTTTGGACAGCCATAGTGCCTTAAAAGCTAGAAGTCATGCTTTGATAAAAAGTAAACTTTACAAAGAAAAATAATTACTACCAAATGACTTTTTATCCATATGTTTTAAAAATTAACTGGATTCAATTGAACCAAAACACCTTTTTAATGTATTTTTTCTATAAAGTACTTTTTATTCCTATAATATTTTATCAGAAAGCATTTTTCTGTAAGGATATAGTTGCTTTTGTTTTTTGTTGGTTTGCATGTTTATAATGTCTCTATCTCATATAATCTCATATGTATATATATATATTTTTTAAGAGACAGGGTCTCACTCTGTCTCTCATTCTGAAGTGCAGTGGTGTTGTCATCATAGCTCACTGCAGCCTCAAACTCTTGGGCTCAAGCGATCCTCCTGCCTCAGCCTCCTGAGTAGTTGGGACTGTGAGCATACTATGCCCAGCTGATACATATATGAAGATGAGTTAAATCCTCTGAATCTGAATCAAATGCTTTCATCAGTTGCAGATTCTGTACCTGTATAATGTTTCCTCTGTGGTATAGTGTGAAAATGTGAAACCCATTTGGAAATCTACATATTTATATTACCGCAACAGAAATAAGAATGGGACCTGAACATTAAAGAATGTTTTGTGTCCTCCTGAATTAAGCAGGTTGATCCAGACATCAGTTAAAGAAAGTTTGTTTTGTTTGATCTGAAAACCATGTTATTTTCTAGTGGACCTTGTTTCACTGTCTGGGAGAATGAATATTGAGTATTACTGCTGTTGTCAGGGTGAAACATTTTAAGAGAAGCAGAGTGGCAAAACGGTTATAGGCATGGACTATGGAGCCAGACTTTCTGGGTTCAAATGGTAGCTCCAGCATTTAATAACCGTGCAACCTTAAGGCAAGTTAAACGATCACGTTTTCTTCATCTGTAAAATGAGGAAGATAATAGGACCTGTCTCAAACAGTTCTTGAAGGGATTAATTAAGTGAATATATGCATAGTGCCTAGAGCGAGGTACCTGGCATGGAGCAAGGACTTAATAGTGTTAGCTAGCAGCATCCTGTGTCATCATGATAACTTTAGAAATTTACAGGCAAGACCCATAGATGGTGTGCATTAAAAACAAAGTGTGTGATATGGTTCAGAACTTGGCAAAAACAGCCTGTGGTCCAGGCCCAGCTCACCACTTCTCTTTGTCTGGCCCATGAGCTACATGTGAATTTTACATTTTTCAATGGTAGAAAAAAATAAAAATAACAGTGTTTTAAGACATGTGAAAATTAAATGAAATTCAAATTTTGGTGTCCATAAATAGTTTGTGCCGCAGTGGCAGAGGTGATCTAGTTGTGGCAGAGGCATATGGTGCACAAAGCCTAAAATAACTTACTCTCTGGCCCTTTACAGAAAACTTTTCTGACCTCTGATATAGAAGCTAAGAGTGTGGACTATGGAGTCAGACTGTCGAGTTCAAATCCTGGCTCCGCAGTTGACCGATCTTGGACAAATTACAGCTCGGTAGCTCCTCATCTGTAAAATAGGAATAGTAATAGTTCTGACCATTACAGTTGTTGTGAGGATTGAATAAGCTAATATTTAAGTGTATGGAATTGTTTCTAGAGTGTTGTAAGTGCTGTCAGCTATTATTGTTGCTATTATTTACAGTAAAAGACATTTGCAAATGAAAGTCATTGATTCTGTACCTAAAGAGCTATCTGTATAAACAGAAAATGTCTCAGAAGGATATATGCATATTGTTAATGTTGGCCCCCTCTACAACATGGGATTAGAGAGGTGGAGAAGGGACATTTCTTATTAAGAAAAAAATCAAAACCAAAAAGAAAAGGTTGCCAAGTAGAAGAAAATATTTGAACTTATTTTCTTCTCTTTTTTTTTTTTTTGAGACAGTCTCACTCTGTTGCCTAGGCTAGAGTGCCGTGGTATCAGCCTAGCTCACAGCAACCTCAAACTCCTGGGCTCAAGCGATCCTCCTGCCTCAGCCTCCCGAGTAGCTGGGACTACAGGCATGCGCCGCCATGCCCGGCTAATTTTTTTTCCTATGTATTTTTAGTTGGCCAATTAATTTCTTTCTATTTTTAGTAGAGACAGGGTCTTGCTCTTGCTCAGGCTGGTTTCAAACTCCTGACCTTGAGCGATCTGCCCGCCTCAGCCTCCCAGAATGCTAGGATTACAGGCGTGAGCCACCGCGCCCGGCCTTATTTTCTAATTCTTGTGCTGTTCTAGGCCACTTGAATGTTGACTGCCCCCATGTTGAATAGTACCTATTGTGCGGAGAACAATTTAGCCTTCTTATGTATTGTTTTGAGTTGATGTCAAATATTTTTCTTGTGTGTACCTACTTTCACCCCCACGAAACTGCCAGTTCTCCAAAGTCAGGGAGGGGCTGACTCTGTATTTTTCTCTTTTCTCTGGAGTTTATGAAGGAATGAGGCTAGCTATCCAATAACTATCTAGATCTCCAAATCACTGAAACCCAAAATGAAGACAAGGTAACCTTAGACCCCCATGTGAGTTCACTAGGGCCGCTGTGATAAAACATCACAGACTGGGTCTCTTAAACAACAGAAATTTCTTTTCCCAAGGCTGTGGAGGGCGGAAGTCTGAAATCAAGGTGTCTGGAGGGTTTGGTTTCTCCTGAAGCCTCCTTCTCCTGGTGTCCATGGCCTTTTCCCTGTCCGTGTGCATCCCGGGTGCTGCTGCTGCTGCTGCTCGTAAGGGTGCCGTCCGATTGGATTAGTCCCACCCTATGACCTCATTTAACTTTAATGACCTCTTTAAAGGCCCCATCTCCAAATACAGTCACATTCAGAAGTACTGGGGTTAGGACTCCAACCTAGGAATTTGGGGGGACGCAGTTCCTTCTATAACAATTCCCAGCCGTGCGGGGCATGAGCACTTGCTGAGGAGGAGCATGGTTATGTCATTTCAGGGCCTGGTAACATTTGGGGATGTGGCCGTAGATTTCTCCCAGGAGGAGTGGGAGTGGCTGAACCCCACGCAGAGGAAGCTGTACAGGAGGGTGATGCTGGAGAACTACAGGAACCTGGTGTCGCTGGGTAAGGACGCTCCCCGCCCCTTCTCCTGCCTCCCTCCCCGCCCACTGCCTTGACTGAGATGTTCCTTCCTTCCTTACCAAGCTATGTCCTGCCCTCTTCCCTCCAGCCACGGGGACGGTGTCTGCAGTCTGCACGGCCCCTCAGCATGACCCCGTGCTGTTTTCTCCCATTGTCTAGGACTCTGTGTTTCTAAGCCCGCTGTGATCTCTTCCTTGGAACAAGGAAAAGAGCCCTGGACAGCGAAGAGAAAGATGACAAGAGGTGGGTGCCCAGGTGAGTGTAGGAGAACCAGGTGGGGTGACCCTGCTGGGCACAGCTCAGCTCCTCAGACACCATCTTCAGTGGACTCTTCCCAGGCCTCTTCCCAGGCATCTGGCCAGACGGAAAACCAAGGCCGCTTTAGCATGGGCTCCCCACATTTCTCTTCTCCCCCATCTCTTTTCTCCAGCTTTGCTCCCCCTCCCCCAAAGAAGACTTATTTTCCTCTACTCTGGACCCATTTTTTTCCACACCCCTCCTCCCCTTCCAGACCTACAGAATCATCTCAGTTGTTCAAATAAATCTTTGGCTGATTCTGATGTAATTTTTACCGTCTCATTTGTCTTTGACTAAATGACTCTTTCATTTACAGACTTTATTCTTTTAACTGATGAGGACGGAGTTTTGGCTTTGAGTAAGGCCACCAGATGCTGGTTGGTGAGATGGGCGTAAACCGTTGAAGACTAAACCTCTCTTGGGGGGGATGGGACAGGTCTACACTCAGCTTAAACGAAGTCGAAACTATTCTATGTATGACAAGTGTCCACAGGGGTGTGAGAAGAAAAATCATTCCAGTTTTAAGCCAGGGAAACACGGAATGAGACTAGAGCCTTGAACAGAAATATGAGAAGGAAGAGATTGGTATCAGGCGATGAGTTTGGGTTGGGCTGTAGTAGATTTGGGTCCCGTGGATGCCTCATGCAGACACGCAGCGTACCGTCGCGTTATTGGCTCTCAGAAGAAAAGAACATGGATTCGGATTTGATGGAGCATGCTCACAGATATTACAGCGGTATTTACACTGGGAATACAGAGATTTCAACTACAGCATTATTTCTGAAACGGCAAATTATCAAGTCAGACAAGGAATCAAAATTATAGGTTTCTTTCAGAGGTTTTATCAGAATAGGAAATGGTTAACGGTTTCTAAAGAATTGAGAAACTTATAAAATTTCTTTGTTCACATCACACTTCACAAGAAAAGTTCATATTGACAGAACTGGACGGGTTGTTCCCGATTACAAATTATGCCTCCCGTGGCTCATGGCATCACACAGGAGAGCCAGAACGGCATCTTGTGAATGCCAGTTTAACATCATACTAAATCACATTCTTTGAACTAGTTTTATCAGCTAGAACTGTTTTTCCCTCCTGCAGATCATTCATCTCTTGTTGTGCCTCTGGTTAATTATGAAGATGGGCATTTTTAAGGCCAGGATCTGGACTTTTACTAGGTAGCATTGTAATAGAAAAGGTGGCATATAGAAATAGAGATGAAATTTTTGCTAGATGGGTAAAATGTAGAAAGAGTCAAAGGGAGTTTACTTAAAGCTGAAATAAGGATCAGATAGCAGTTTTCTTGGTAGCCACCACTTCCTCTTTGTTTATATTAATATTAGCAACATCTTATTTTAGATTTAAGCCTTTGTGAGCTCTCTCACATCTTGATTTTTAATTTCTCTTTTCCAGTCTTCTGCTAAAAATATATTAATATACACTACTTGTTCAATATTTAGGTGGGAAAGCTCTTATTGTATGCTTTAGGACTATATCTACACAGAGTTGAGAAGGTAAGATTGTCTGAATATTCCTGGTCATGTAAAAAAGTTTTCAAACTGATATGCTTTTTTGAGGGTTTATTTCATTTGGTTGCATTTTGGAATTTTCCTTCATACTAGCACATAATAAAAGAGATACTTGCTTTCTTAATATCTTTCAGACTTTAATACTATGCGGGAGACCGAGGAGTTACCTCTAAAGAAGGACTTCTGTCAAGAGAAGTTATCCCAGGCATTGATTACAAAGAGACTCACAAACTGTAGTCTGGAGTACTCTATATTAGGGGAAAACTGGGGTTATGATGCTCTGTTTGAGACACAGCTGGTAAGTCAGGAGATGAACCTCAGGCAAGAGAAAATACTAATATCTTAAATAAAGAAACCTTTCTTGGGGAAAGAGACAACCATAATAACTGTGGGAGAAGTTTTCATTTGAATAGAATACTTCTTACAGACAGAACAAAGAGTAGTTATCCGGATACACATGAGAAAAAAGTGCAGGGAAAATTGAGTTGTAATGAATTACAAAAAATATTCATTTAGGTTAGGAATCTTTGACTTGTGATGAATGTGGGAGAACCTTGAGTGGGATGTCAACTCTTCCATCAGAGATTTCATGCAAGAGAAAAAAGCCCGTGGACTCACTGAATAATGCATGTTGAATGTGGGAAGCCTTCAGTCAGTGTTAAAAAATTCATACTGTGTATACGTTCATCTTCCTCTGCAGAGTTACAAATTCTCCACAGCAGGAACAGTTTCTCCTATTTTTCTCTTTTTTTCCCACCCAAACATATGTGATATAATTGGGCCCATTCATTATGTGATCTGGTTTACTCAGATCCTAAGTTGCACTTCTTGGTACAGAGTACATTTTTTACAGTGTTTGGACACAGCCCGCCCCTCCCGAGAGCTAGGTGGTTTCACAGGCATGTTTTGATCAGAAACTTGCATGTCCCATTCCAGGGCTTGATGCATGTCACTGACATGGCCGTCGACTTCTCCCAGCAGCTAGACCCAACTCAGAAGAGTTTCTGTAAGAATGTGTTATGGGAGAACTACGGCGACCCGGGTTCAGTAGGTAAGGATGTTCCTCTCCCAAATCTGAATCTGTTTTCAGATTTTCATACTTCAGTTTTGAATTATTGGTGGTGGCGGGGTGGGCATGGGGGGTCTCCTGAAGTGCTGGCCTGAATTTTTGTTCCTGGTTCCTAAGATAAGAGTTTGGTATTTGTAGACTTGGAAGTTGGTGTCTTTGTTGTGCTTGAAGCGTCATCTCCGATGCCTTTCAAATCCTATTCATCTTTATATTTCTTCCTGCACTAACACTGTTCTATCAACAGAATGCCGAGAGTATGACTGAACCCTGTCTCTTCACTTACGCAGGGCGCTGTGTTTCCAAGCCAGACTTGGCGTCTTTGCTGGAGCGAGCGAAGGAGCCCTGGATGCTGCCAGGAGGCCTGTCCTCAGGTGAGTGCGGGAGAGCCTGGCACGGAAGAGCCACTGCAGGCGACAGTTCAGCTTTTATCAAACAGGCCAAATCCTCACTAATGTACCATAGAAAACTTTACCAAGCACTCTGGGTCTGGAGAGAATACTGAGCTCTGGGATTTCAAAATGATTCTCTCTTCCTCCTTTCCCCAGTAAGGAGAAAGGAGTAACTTTCTTTCCAGTAACTCCCATTTCCCTGGAGTGTTCCTTCTTTTCTTGGCCACTGAAGCGTACCAGCCTCTCAGGTCCTTAGGTGACCTTTTCCTGATCCCGATGTACTTTTGAGGTGACTTCCAAGGACTTTCTCTTCTCTGGTTAAGTGGCCCATTCGCGTCATCAGGCATCTGTTCCCGTAAGAACCATGAATTGAAATTTATGTGACTTGAGCCACTCTGCTTGGTTATCAGCAAGTGATTGGAGGCAAGGAGAGTTACACATGTGTATAAACTATCACAGAATTTCTGTAATGGAGAGAATGAGACATGTTTATGGGTAACATGCGTGGGGTAGAGTGTGCAGAATTTCAAACAGGGCATTACAGAGACAGAGGAGATGTTACTCCCAGTGGCTCCTATGTTTCTACAGGACAGGGTGGGTCCTTCAACAATAATGGTTTGTAGGAAATGTAATTTTATTACCTGTTTGGAAAAAGAATAGAAAACCATGACACATTATCATAACATATTAGCATGTTGTGAAAACTTCAGATCCCTTCAAGTCATGGTAAACACATTTTTCACAGAATAGAAATCATAGTGTATATTCAGTCACACACACGAGTGTTTTCCATATGCATTCTGTGTTGTATATGCCATTACTGTTAGGTTTCTTCACATTTCTTGGTATTAAAGATATATTTCCAATAGGTTTCTCTCTGTAAGTGAAAACTATACATTTTGGGGATTGCTGTACCCCTGCCTCTTAAAATGTATTTGTTTTTAGTGACTCTAGCAATGACTAGATGTATGGGTTTAATTGTATCCTCAAAGCATTGGGTATTTACAGGATCATAATTTGTTGAAAGAATATAGCCTAAAATTATTTTTTTATTATGAAAGAGGTTGACTACTTTCCCCTAAATTTGGTTTTTCTCTTTGTCTTTTTGTAAAATATCCATCCTTTGTACCCATTTCTCTGTATGTGAAATGTTTTTCTTAACAGTCTCGTGATTTCTACATAAATAATAAACATACTAATTCTTTGATGTATTATCTGAAACATATGATAATTAGAGTATTTTAATTAGATCTTTTAAAATTGTGATACATAAATTTTTAAAATTTTTCATATAGTTTAATTAATATATTATTTCTGATATGATTTCTCCTTATGTGTCCTTAGAAGCTTGATACATATACATTTACTTCATTTTTAATGGCTATTTAGTATTACAATATATGGATATACCATAATCTATTTAAAGTGTCATGGATATTTTATATACCATTAGTGAAGAATCTGTGAAAATACTGTTACAAGACATCATCACCAATGTGGATATTTGGGGTTTTTTATTTAAAAATATTAAGGGAGTACAAGTGTTTTTATTGCGTGCATACCTTGTATTAATGCTTAAGTCAGAGCTTTTGCTGTGCCCATCCTGAGAGTAGTGTTCATTATACCCAACAGGTAAGTTTTTATCTCACACCCTCCTGTCCTCCTCCCTGGGCTTCTCGTGTTCTTTACATTGCGTTGTGCCTGAGTGTGCCCATCTGTTAGCTCCCACTTATTAGTGAGGATGTACAGTGTTTGGCAACATGGGCATTTGTATTTTTCTTTATTTTTACCAAGCTGTTGGGTGAAAATTCATGTTTTATTTAATTTGCATTTCCCTGACTACTTGCGATGGTGAGAATATATGCGTTTAAATCCATTTAGAGTTCATGTTCTGTTAATGGTGTTTATACTCATTACCCACGTTTATATTGGGCCATGTATTTCCTTGCATTTATATAGTACTGATATGAATCCTTTTTTTTATAAATTTGATAAATTTTTCCCCAGTTTTGTGTGGTCTATAAGTTTGCATATGGTGGTTCTTACTACATTTTAGTTTAAATTGGGCATTATCTTCGTTTATAGAAGGATTTATTTTGTTGGGGTTTTTTTTAGTTGTTTCACTCCTAGCTTTTTCTTTTTATTAATAGATGTATCATTCTCATTTGAACCACATAACATATTTGGCCTTGTTTCTGTTACTTATTTAATTCTTTCTTCTTTATCCTCCTCCTTCCTTTCATTTCTTTCCTTCTCATTCTTCCTTCCTTACCTTTGTCTTTATCCTCTATCTTTTGCTGTGTGTGTGTTTTTTGTTTTTTTTACTTTATATATTTTTATTGTGGAAAAGTATACATAAAATTTACCATTTTCCAACATGGGCAATAGTGAAACCCCACCTCACTATTGATGTCACTTATATGTGGAATGTAAAAAAAGTCAAGCTCAGAAACAGAATAGAATGTTGATTACCAGGGATTGGAGGCTGGTAGAGATGGAGAGATGTTGGTCAAAGGGTACAAGCTTTCATTTATAAGATGAGTAAGTTCTAGGGACCTAATATACAGCATAGTGACTATAGTTAATAATAGTGTATACTTGAAATTTGCTAAGACTAGATCATAAGTATCGCTGCACACAAAAATGGTAACTATGTGAAGTGATGGCTATGATAATTAGCTTGATTTTGATAATCATTTCACCATGTATATGTATATCAAAACATCCTGTTTTATACCTTAAATATGTTCAATTTTTACTTGTCAATTATACCTCAATAAAGTCGGAAAAAGTGTATTGCCATAAAAAGAGAAATTACAAGGCCCCGGTTTGAAATGGCCAGATTTTTTCATACTTGTGGAGTAACCAGGAAAATGTGAAAATGATTTTATGTGAAAACTGAGCTTCAGTAATCCATTGGCAGTGTAGCTTTTGTTCAGATGCATCAAATATGCTTGATAGAAAATACCATTTTCCAGTTGTAGAGTAATAATTGGACTTTCAGGTAATCCTAATAAATGTCAAAGAATACAGTGTCTTTTTTGTGCTTTGGCATGTTCCTTTGAACAACTCCTGTGATGTGATGATAGCATTTAATGATGACTGCTCTGGCATCCAAAGCAGGACAGACAAGGAGTAGGAGAGAGATACAGGCAGTGAATGTCATAGCCTGTCAACTTATTACTCTTCTGATATAACTGTTTCTTCTTATATTTAATTTTTTTCTATTTACCTCTCTTAGGTTCCTGTAGTGAATTCAGTCTGGGGTCTTGTTACAAACACTATACACTGCATGTTTAAATGTAATAGCTTTTAGAGCTGCAAAACTTATGTTGTTTAATTCACCAATTAGTGAATTAGTTCAACAATCTCCTTTTAGCATATTCCTTTTTTCTAACACATGATAAATGAAAATCTGTTTTCTTGATATTTTTCAGGCCAGCAATCTGTATGTGAGACCCAGGAATTATTTCCAAAGCAGGACTCATATGCTGATGGGGTAACAGACAGAACCTCAAATGCTAAACTTGAGTGTTCCACTTTCAGAGAAAATTGGGATTCTGAACATGTGTTTGAAAGGAATCAAGAGACACAATTCAGGCAAGAGCCAAGTACTCATAACAAATCCCTCTCTAAGGAAAGACAGCGTGTGTATAACAAATCCAGAAGATGGTTCTATTTGGAAGATCCAGAGGAAAGAATTCATAATCATGATTCAGTTAAAAGTTTCCCAAAAAATTCAGTTGTAATAAAACAAACAGGCATCTATGCAGGAAAAAAACTTTTCAGATGTAATGAATGTAAGAAAACTTTTACCCAGAGCTCATCCCTTACTGTTCATCAGAGAATTCACACTGGAGAGAAACCTTATAAATGTAATGAATGTGGAAAGGCCTTTAGCGATGGTTCATCCTTTGCACGACATCAGAGATGTCACACTGGCAAAAAGCCCTATGAGTGCATTGAATGTGGAAAGGCTTTCATACAGAACACATCCCTCATTCGTCACTGGAGATACTATCACACTGGGGAGAAACCCTTTGATTGCATCGATTGTGGGAAAGCCTTCAGTGACCACATAGGGCTCAATCAACATAGGAGAATTCACACCGGAGAGAAACCTTACAAATGTGATGTGTGTCACAAATCCTTTAGGTATGGCTCATCCCTTACTGTTCATCAAAGGATTCACACTGGAGAAAAACCGTATGAATGTGACGTTTGCAGAAAAGCCTTCAGCCATCATGCTTCACTCACTCAACATCAAAGAGTACATTCTGGAGAAAAGCCTTTTAAATGTAAAGAATGTGGGAAAGCCTTCAGACAGAATATACACCTTGCTAGTCATTTAAGGATTCATACTGGGGAAAAACCCTTTGAATGTGGGGAATGTGGGAAATCCTTCAGCATCAGTTCCCAGCTTGCCACTCATCAGAGAATTCATACTGGAGAGAAGCCCTATGAATGTAAGGTTTGTAGTAAAGCATTCACCCAGAAGGCTCACCTTGCACAGCATCAAAAAACTCATACAGGAGAGAAACCATATGAGTGTAAGGAATGTGGTAAAGCCTTCAGTCAGACCACACACCTTATTCAACATCAGAGAGTTCACACTGGGGAGAAACCCTATAAATGTGTGGAATGTGGGAAGGCCTTTGGTGATAACTCATCCTGTACTCAACATCAGAGACTTCACACTGGCCAAAGGCCTTATGAATGTATTGAGTGTGGGAAGGCATTCAAGACAAAATCATCCCTTATTTGTCATCGCAGAAGTCATACTGGAGAGAAGCCTTATGAATGTAGTACATGTGGCAAAGCCTTTAGTCACCGTCAGTCCCTTAGTGTGCACCAGAGAATTCATTCCGGAAAGAAACCATATGAATGTAAGGAATGTAGGAAAACCTTCATCCAAATTGGACACCTTAATCAACATAAGAGAGTTCATACTGGAGAGAGATCCTATAACTATAAGAAAAGTAGAAAAGTTTTCAGGCAGACTGCACACTTAGCTCATCATCAGCGAATTCACACTGGGGAGTCATCAACACGTCCCTCTTTACCTTCCACATCAAATCCTGTGGACCTATTTCCCAAATTTCTCTGGAATCCGTCCTCCCTTCCATCACCATAGTCTCAAGGCATCATTCCCACTCAGCTACTCCAATAGTATGTAATTTATTCACTCCTTGTGTAAAACTTGTAGTTTCTTTAAATTAGCTAATGCATAAGGTGTGCTCAGCACAGTGCTTGGTCCATATTAAGCATTCAGTAAACCTAGCTCTCTTAAAAACATTGTTTTTGAACACTGAAAAGTTATCATAGTCAGCTCTGATAAAAGTGATGCAGAACAATGAGGTCGGGAGAGACCAGAGTTTAGATCAGGAACAGGAGTTCTTCAGGGAATGGGTGAGGTTTTACCTGTGTTGATTTAGAACTTGATTCCATAATGCCAAGATAGTATTGTGGCTTTCCATCTGATCTATGTGGTTGTAAGGTGCTATGACCTTGTTGGTGAGAAAATTAAACTTTACTATGTATCTGACAGCAACCTTAGAAAGTCTAGAACATGAGTGAATAGGCCACCTGGAATAAATGAATTAAATAATCAGAATGGTGCAAGATTTACATGCATAAAGTTAAAACTACTGACATGTAACCCAAGAATTAGAAAACTTGGTAAGATTTGGCTATTTAAAGTCACTTGGCTTGTGAATGAATTCTATTAAAATTTCAAGGAACCATTAACTCTGGTAAACTGATCTCAGGTGGGGATCAGCAAACCGTGACTCAGCCACAGTCTCCCTGGCTGGTTTTATATTGTCCATGCATGGTCTAAAAAATTTTTTTAATTTTTAAATGGTTGACAAGAGTAAAAAGAATATTATCAACTTGAAAATTATATGAAATAAAAATTTTGGTGTCAGTAAAGTTTTATTGGCATGAAGCCACCCCCACTGATTTGCATATTGTCTGTGTCTGCATCCAGGCTACAGCAGCAAAGTTGAGCAGTGGCAGAGACCATATGGCCTGCAGCTCACGATATCTTCTGTCTGACCCTTGGCAGAAAATGTTTGCTGATCCCTGTTGTAGAGCAGAGGTCAACAAACAGCAATGCATGGGCCAAATCCTGTCTGCTGCATGTTTTTGTAAATTGAGTTTTCCTGAACCACAGCCATGCTCATTTGTTTACCTATTGCCTGTGGCTGCTTTAGACAACCTTGACAGAGCTGAGTTGTCACAACAGAGACAGTGTAGCTCACAAAATTTCAAATATTTACTGTTCATTAACAGTGTGCCAACTCCTGATCTAGAATAAAGGAAAATATACAAAAGGTTCTAAATTTATGAGGGTAATACAACTCTCACATCAACAAGAAAAGAAACTATAAAGCAATTTACGAATAGTGAAAGGAAATTATTAAACTATATTGAAAAACAAAAAAAAGGATAAATGAGGAAATTTCTAGACGAAATACTCTATACTGTTAAAATGTTTGTAAATTGTAATTCCAGAGCCTCAGTAAGATATGTTTACTTTGACAGTTTGACTTAAAACAACATAAAGAAGCATAATGAGGCAAGAACAGCAAGAAAATTTTTGAAATATAATTCTTTCCATATGAGATTTTGGAATACAATAAGACCGACATTTCAATATTGGGGAAATGAGGTTTTGACAATTGGCTATCTGCCACTCCAAAAAAAGTTAGAGGCACATCTGTACACTAGAGAGAAATATGAGACAATGTGTTTAACATTTCCAATTATGAAATAATAAGTTAGAAGCAAACATAGAAAAGAAGCAGCCTTTATCAAGTGGGATGTGGAGTCCTAGAAGCCATAAAGAAAGACACTAAGTTGGCCTATTCAAAGAGTTAAAACTAAGGCGTGGTGAAAGGCACCCAAAACACATAAAAGACAGTTGACAGAAGATGTGTGCAACTTATAGGAAAGAATACACTAGTCGGGATCAGAAGGCTTTAACACATACAGAACACTGGGGAAACAAGCCGTGCACACCAAGAGACGAATTTCCCTGAAGAATTCAAACGAATAAAGAAAATTTGTGAAGCTCTTAACCTCATTAATCAGAAGAATATGAATGAAAACAAATTTTCTTGGCTCTTAGATGGGCTAAAATCTAAATTTTGGGGAACAGCCAGTACTGATATTAGTGTGGGAAAACAGGTCCTTGTTCCTCGTTAGCAGTGTGAATTTTTCTCCCATCTTTTGGATGGTGATATGGCGTGGCCTATCAATGTTATAAATGTGCATTCCTCCTCTCACAGTAGTTCCAGATCTAGGAATGTTATCCCACTGGAATAAATAGGTAGATGTAAGATGTAAATAATGTTTATTGTAGAATTGTTTTTATCATGACAAATAGGAATTCAATGTCCTGCCAAACAGATTGATTAAATGGCAGTGATTCAATACTGTGCTGTCCAGCTAGTGGAAAGTGATTAAGCTCTATGTATACTTCTCTGGAGAGGTTTCCACAATATATTAAATGAAATCTGTGATTTGTAGAACCTTATGTGTAAAATGATCTTGTAGTCATAGTCAGAATTAATATTGAATATATCTATGGGTATACATGTACATACACTTGCACACATTCAGTATATATATGTGTATGTACACACACATACACACACACACACACATATACTTTTCTTGCCTTTTGTGGGCACTTTCTTCATTTCTGTATTCTGGTGAACTGCTAGCCGCACAACACTCCAGTGAAGCCAGCTGGATTTCTCCTTCTTGG
>VBSM01003212.1:11165715-11188128 GCA_008086735.1 Cheirogaleus medius
GCCTCCCAGAGTGCTAGGATTACAGGCGTGAGCCACCGTGCCCGGCCTCCTTCTTGGTATTTTGATTGGAGACACAGAAACAGGAGCAGGGCCAGTATTCAGCTTTATGACCCAGTGTGGCTGTGATGGGTGCTTCTTTTTAGTCAGTATTCATTCCAATTGGTTGGAACCCTGGTACCAGCTGTGACATATATATACAGTATGACTCCTGGATGGGAAATAGTTTGAAATGAGTCATCCCTTTGCAGCAGCCTAAAGGTCTGTCCATCTGTCACTGGGTCCTGTTGAAATGACTCCTGCTTTCTGACATCCTGGTTTTGTTCTGTTCTTTAAATCTGTGAGCCACTGGGCATTCTTCTAATATTTAATTTTAAGTGAGAATCACATTCTTTTGTTCTCAACGAAAGAAAGCTAGCCAATACAGAAATTGATACTAGAGAATGATTACCAGGCTACAGAGAAGCAGAGTATTAAGGTTTGATCATTAAGAGAGAGAGATCGGAGGACAAACTCCTCATCCTACTCTGCTACAAAGGCATATTTGTGATACAGCAGGATCATAAGCCCGTCGTGCAATAGGGGCCGCATGGCCCCTACCAAAAACTGAAGGTGATGAGGAATGCTGCTTCCAAGTGTATATGCAATCATTGTTTATAATGAAACTGGATCATTAAAAGTACAATTTCAAGGCTACTTGAAATTCTGACCTTAAGCAAGAAATTGAAATCAGGACCTTTATGACTGTGTTGGGAAAGAATCTCTTGTTCCTTCTGACCAGGGGCTGCAGCTGCTAAAACCAAATGCAACACTAGATGTGTTCATTGCTGAGCTATGATGCTTACTGAGTTCCCAACCTTGCCACTTCTCTTAAGATGGACTTCTAAAAAATATTTAGCTAACCAAAAGAAGTCAGGAAAGGAGGAATAAAGAAACTGAAAACAGGTGGTAAAAAAAAAAATAAAATGATGAACTTAAATCCAACCATATAGATTAAATTAAGATTAATATAGATTAAATTAAGATTAATATAGATTAATTAGATTAAATGCTGATTCTGTTGAACATTGGTGCTCTAAGGAGAAAAAAAGCAATTACGAGATTTAATGAGAGCAAGAAAATAGATATGACTAGCATTATTGGCACTTAATATGAACATCTACCCATAAAACCAAATTAGAACCTATAAGAGAGGAAGGTTGCCAGATTGACGATCAGTTTACATAATCAATATTGTTTTGTTTCCAACTCTTCTGCCCTCTCTGGTTTTAATTGGGAATTTCATGTTATTCAATTTTCTCTCCTGTCTTAGTACATCAATTACACTTTTTATTTAACTTTTATTGGGTTCCCTAAAGTTTGCAGTATTTACAACTAACCTAAGTCCACTTTCAAATAACACTATATTGATTTATAGGCATTGCAGGTACCCTACAATAAAAAGTATTCCCAATTTCTCCCTCCCATCCCTTATAATATTGCTGTTATCCATTTTACTTATCTACCGGCTATAAGCATCAATATATTGTTGCTATTATTACTTTGAACAGTTACCTATTAGATCAATTAAGAATAATCAAAAATTTGCTTCACCTTAATTTATGCCTTCTCTGACACTCTTCCTTTCTTTATGTATAGCTGAATTTCTTACCGATATCATTTTCTTTGTTTCCAAAGAACTTCTTTTAATATTTCTTTTTTGGTAAGGCAGGTGTACTGGTGGCAAATCCTTTTCATTTTTATTTGACCACTAAAGTATTTCTACTTTACTTTTGAAAGATAATTTTTCTGGATATAGAATTCTATGTCAGTGGCTTTTTTTTTTCTGCTTTCAACACTTGCAATATTTTACTCCACTCTCTTCTTGCTTGATTGTTTCTCTCTCTCACTCTTGCCATTCTCCCTCTCTCCTGCTTTCTTTTCTCCCTCCCTCCGTCTTCTTTCTTTTGAAACTGATCAGTACCAATTGCTTACGTGGTTTCTAATGAGTAGTCTGATGTGATTCTATCATTGTCCCTCTATGAGTAAGAGTAAGGTGTTTTTCCTCCCTCTGGCTTCCTTCAAAATTTTACCTCTGTCTTTGATTTTCTGTAGCTAGAATATAATATGTCTAGATATCTGTGTGCATGTGTGTGGGCATGTGTGTGCATATGTACGTATTGGAATTTATCCTGCTCAGTGTTCTCTGAGCTTTTTGGATCTGTGGTTTGGTGTCATTAACTTTAGAAAATTCTCAGTCATCATTACCTCAAATATTTCCTCTCCCTTCTTTTTCTTTTCCTTCTGGTACTTTGATTATATACATTCTTCACCTTTTGTAAATTGTCCCACAGTTTTTGGATATTCTGGTCTAATTTTTTCTCTTTGTATTTTAGTTTGGGAAATTACTATTAACATATCTTCAATCGAAGTCATTGATTTCTCAGCATGTCCACTCTACTGATGAGCCCTTCAAAGACAATCTTCATTTCCATCACAGTATTTTCAATGTCTTACATTTCTTTTTGATTCTTACAGTTTGCATCTCTCTTCTTACATTACCCATCTGTTCTTGCTGCTTGTCTACTTTTTCCATTAGGGACCTTAACATATTAATTATAGTTATTTTACATTCCTGGTCTGATAATTCTGAAAACTTTGTCATATCTGAGTCTAATTTTGATGTTTGCTTTGTTTCTTTAGGCTGTGTTTTTTCTCAGCCTTTCGAATGACTTGTAATTCTTTGTTGAAAGCTGGACATGATGTGCTAGATACTATAAACTGAAGGAAATTGGCTTTTGGTGTGATGTTTTACGTTATCCTGGCTAGGAGCTAGGCTGTGTTTAATGTTTGCCATAGCTGTAGGTGCTGGAGACTTCAGTTTCCTCTAGTTTCTGTGTTTTGTCCTTCTCCCTGTTTGGGTTTGCGTAGGAGCTCCTAATAGACTCTGCCTTGTGGCTGAAAAAGCTATTACAACAGAGTCCCCTCAGTGTGGTAGTGAAGTAAGGGGGGAAGGGAAGAGCCTGTAATCTTATGATTAAATCTTATGTTTCTAGTGGGCTTGAGTCTTTGGGCTGTGATCTTCAGAAGTGCTTCTTAGCCTTTTTTCATCCTGCTCTTACTGAGACAGGAAGGATCTGAAGCTGTGTGCTGTCAGAGATTCTAGCAGGGACAGACAACATGTGGGGAGAGAAAGGGGAGTCAATTGCATCAGAGAGCGATAACTGGCTTGAAATAAAACAGGTTACACGTGCACACAGTCAGAAGGTCACAAATCACAAGTGCACAAAGCACCAGGCACATGCAACTCTCTTCACTCTTCAGTCCCACAGGCTCGCCCCACCTAAGCCCCGCCCCACCGCCTAAGCCCCACCCCTCCGTGGTTTTTCCCTCCACAGGAAGCCAGCACGACTGCACCTGCGCATCTATGCCTCCTGCTACTCGGCTCTCCACGGGCCATCGCTCCTGCGGGCTGGGACGGGGTTCTCTGTTACCATGGCTAACTGCTGCGCCTGCGCACTGGGAGCCTGGCGACAGCTCCCACAGGTGCCTGGGGTGCGGTTTGCCTGATGAGGGTGGGCTGTACTTCTAGGACTCAGGCTCGGGGCTGCAAGTTTTCCCAGGTGTAAGGCTGGTGGCGGGGAGCCCCCCTCCCCTCCCTAGATCAAAAAGAAAAGGCTCATGAGACCCCACGCTCCAAGGACAAAACTGCCAGGCCCCGCTGAGAGGAACCACACCCAGATGTCCACCGGGATAAGAAAGTTTTGGCTCCTGGATTCTGCAAATACCGCCAGCCCCTCCTATTTCTCAATGACCACCAAAGGTGGCCCCAACTCTTCCCACCAAAAGTCCCTAGCCCAGCCCAAACAGTATATAAGGCCTCACCCCCTTGTCAATGGAAAAAAGCTAAACTCTGTAAAATAATTTAAAAGAGATTTATTCTGAGCCAAATTTGAGGACCATGACCCGGAGCCACTGCCAAGAGGCCTTGGGCAAATGGACTCAATGTGACTGGGTCACAGTTTGGTTTTTATACATTTCAGGGAGGCAGGGGTCACAGGTAAAGTCATAAATCAATACGTGGGAGGCATACATTGGTTTGGCCCCAAAAGGTGGGACATCTCAAAGGAGGGGGGGAGCTTACAGGTTATAAGTGGGTTTAAAGATTCTTTGGCTGGCAATTGGCTGAGAGTTAGGCTTTATCTAAAAGGCCAGAAAGGATATGCTTAATTTAAGATAAAGGTGTGAGCACTCTGCGAGGTCCAGGCAGGAGAATGTTTCAACTTTAAGATAGGCATCTGCTAGGATGCTTGAGTTAAGATAGGGGCTTTTTATCTTTTAGGTGATGTTAATGCTATACCGGAATCAGGTTGGGAAGTAAACCACCACTACTTTATTTGGTTTACAAAAGCTGCTTAGTGGGAATTTACCGTTTGTCAGCCTGACTCAGCTGGCTTCCTTAGGAAGGAGTTTTGAGCAAAAGAAAAAGATCAGAGCTCAGTCCTCACCCTTCAAACGGAGGCGACTTCTGGGCTCTCCCCCTTCTTGGGGCCCCAGGACCTCCTCCGGGAGCACTAAATAAAGCCGCGTGGTTTCGCCCCACTCTCTCTCTCTCTCTGTCTTGTCTTTTCGCCACCGCCGCCGCCGAAAAACTTTACATTTGGTGCCGAAACCGGGGATGTTTGGCCCCACTTTCTCTCTGTCTGTCTTTTCTTTTCGCCACCGGGGGGGAAAAAAACCTCACACCAGGGACTCACGACTCTGACCAGGAGAGGGCTGCCCGCGTTCAGGACTACATTTCCCAGGGGCCTTCGAGGCAGTCTGGCACGCCCACTTCCGGAAGCGCTGGAGCCGGGCGAGCACACTTCCGGCCGGGCGCTGAGGGGAAGCACAGGTGGGCTGGGCGCTGCTGCTGGCTGGCGGGGTGCGTTCGGGTCGACGTCCCGCGGGCGCGTGGGGGGTGGGCGTGAGCGTGCGTGCGTGGCTCGGCCGCCGCCTGACTGACCGCGCGAGGTGTGGGGGACGGGACCGCCTGGGAGGAGGCAGGTGTGCGTGGGAATGGGAGGCGCGCCTGTGTCGGAGGGGTCTGGGGGGCGGTCGGCGGTGACCGTGACTGTGCGTGTCCCCGCTCGCGTCCACGCAGCGTGCGGAAGACGGTGTGTCTCGGGAGGACTGAAGCCCCTTGTGTGGCTGAGAGAGCAGGAAAGCCACCTGCAGGAGACTGAGTACCCGCCCCGCCCCCAAATCAACCACGTCGAGGCCCTGGAGTCCTAGGAAGGTGCCCATGCGGGGCGGCTGAAGCTAAGGCATTTCGTGTCCACCTTACATGGAGCGGGCAGAGCTCAGGACACGTCCCCGCGTCCACAAGACAGGGCGGAGCAGACGCCGTGGAGACTCAGTACAGAGGTAAGAGTGACAGATGGCTTGGGCGCAGCTGCAAGAGTCCTCTAAGGCTGGTGGACCCAGGAGTCCAAAGATTTGGAGGGTCACCTTGGGCCAGAGTGTGGGTTCAGAGAGGGATCTTGACTTGCCGGGGGTCACCTAACCAGATCCGCCCCGCCCCACCCCACCCAGGTCACCTTAGGGTATCACCAAGGAGCCAGGTGGAGAGAACATTCCCTGTTATAACCTCTGGGTGCTTTGTTGCTCTTCCAGAAAGATCTCAGCACTTAGTTTTTCACCCATTTATTGCCGTGGGATAGGACTTGGGAAGTAGGTGAGGATCCTAGCTTCATCTAGAAATGCTGAGAAATTCCAGTCTTTCTGTGGCATAGTCACTTTCTAGTCAATGAAAGAAAATATTGTCATTCCTTTAATTTCTCTCCCTTCCCTCTGACCCTCCCCCATAATTAAAGAAGGGACAGAATTGCTGCTTATAGCCATATTGTTCTTTGCTTGTTTTATTGCATGCAATAATAATAATGTTTAATAAGTGCTCACTATGTGCCAGATGCAGTTCTAAGACCTTTTGGGAGTATTAACACCAAACCTCACAACATTAGGAAGTAGGAACTACTAATACCTTATCTTCTTTTTACAGATGAGGACACTGAAACACAGAGAGAGTAACCAGTAAGTAGAAGAGCCAGGATTCAGATCCAGAACAAGCTGACCCCAGAGTTCCTCTCTGTACCAGCTGTCATGTAATCCCATCAACAATTGCGTGAGGTAAGTATTCTTGACTACTTTTCGACAGTTGAAACTGACTCTGAGAAGGTTAAATAACTTCACAAGTTCTTATCCCCAAATGTCCACTGAGCAGGTTTTGGGGTTTTTTCTTAAACTTTACGACTCTCACTTTTTATGTAAAATGGAGATGATAATATTATATACCTCATAGGATTGTCATAAGATTAAATGAGCTTGTACGTATAAAGTACTTGGTATAGTCCCTGTCACATAATAAATGTTCAGTAAGTGTTCATTATTATCATCATTATAATAATCTCTTGAAAAGGCAGTGGAGTTTAGAGGAAAGAAGCCACAATTAATTCAAATACTTTATCTTCTTCCTGATTAAAGAAACTTGGCTCAGGGGGGTTAAGGGACTTCTTTAAAACTATAGCTTGTCACAAAGCAAAATAAGAACCTGAGTCTCATGATGATTTTTGGTCTAATTATCTGCAAGCCACATGGGCTCTTTGTTGTAACAAAGGTAATACCGCTCTGTGGGGAAGATGGCATTCTCCAAGGAATTAAGTCTTATACACTCTGCACAAATCCTAGCCAGTTGCACAGGAGGGCATATTTTCTGTTGTTTTCTGGTGTCTGCTTGAGCAAATAACTTGGGTGGTAGAGTTAGGCAGACATAGCTTGGTGACTGGGTTCCATTATTTAGGAGCTTCACTTCCCATAGCTTTCATAGGTAAAATAGTGACAATATCCCCTAATTTCTTTGAAGATTGGAGATTAAAAGATAGAGTGTTAATATGTGTAGCGCACTTAGTACATGTCTTATATTAATAAATGGGTGGCTGAGTAGGGGGATGGCAAGAGATATTGTGCTCAGCCTGAAAACCCAGAGCACAGGGAAACCCCAGCTCTCTCATTGCAGCTCTCCCAATGAGTGCCTGGACTTTGGGCGGGGGTGGAGGTGGGAGGTGAGGGAGGACAGAAGGAGCTGAAGGGAAGAGAGGGTTTCTGTGCTGTGACTATTAGTGGTACTTGGTCTCTCACTACTCCTTTCTCCTTCTCCAGCTCTGCCCTGTCAAAGTATAGCTGTTCTCCAAATGAAGAGCCAGGAAGAGGTGGAGGTGACAGGAATCGAACTTCTTAAAGTCATGTCCCCAGTGAGTTAGTATTCCCTCTCTCTCTACTGACATATGGTCTTGCTTTTCAGGATTTGGTCATGTATGTTTTCTTCTGAAAATTGTCTGCTTAAGAGTTCCACCCTGGGGCCTGTTTCCCATTTCCTCCCTTTCTGATGAGTGAGGGGATCATGAGTGAGGGATAGACTCAGGCAGCCTAGTGTGCTCTCAGAGGCTCGTCTTCTCCCTACTCAGTCTTTATTTTTCACTGAAGAAACGACCCGGTCTGAGCCCTGCCTTGTGCTCAATCTTTTCTAACAAAGCAGAAGTATAGTCCTTGGAGAAAATTTGAAAGCTACAATGTGCTTAGTCTCTAAGTCCCAGTCCTGGTTCTCAGAGAGCTCATAATCTGTTGGAAAAATGAAAAAGCAGTAAGCACTTATATAACGTGATAAGTATATGGTGTCTTTGGGTGAATTAGAAAAAAAAGGTACTCCTTCCTCTCGACTAGTGAAGCTCTGTGACAGGCCACACAATCTGGCAAGAGGAAGTCTACTGTATTTTAGCTTCTTGCTTCCTTAGTGAGGGATCCTTGTGTGGGATACAGCCTGCATAATCACACCCACTGCTGAGGGGAGGAAGGGTTGGAAGGAATTCACAGAGGAAGTGATTCCTGAGTTGCATCTTGAAGGAATAAGTGGCATTCTGGCCAGAGTATGCAAAGGTTTCCTCTCTTCACTTGACCACGGAGCCATCAGCATCTTAAAAGGGAATGTTCTGCATCCTTTTTTCTTTCTGGGATGAATATCATGAATACCATAAAAAAATTACAAGAGGCTGTTTAATCAGCCTCTTGTAATTCCATAGGTAAATTGTTGACATTGTTTTGCTGTTTATAGAGAGTCTTACAGTAATCATTCTTATAGTTGAATTTTTGCCCTGATCTCTGATTATTTTCTTTGACTAAATCTCTAGTTTTTTGTTCCTTGTGGATTAGAGTTTATCAAACTGACCCTACTCTGGAATTTTTTTTTTTTTTTTTTTTTTTGAGACAGAGTCTCACTCTGTTGCCCAGGCTAGAATGAGTGCCGTGGCATCAGCCTAGCTCACAGCAACATCCAACTTTTGGGCTCAAGCGATCCTTCTGCCTCAGCCTCCCAAGTAGCTGGGACTACAGGCATGTGCCACCATGCCTGGCTAATTTTTTCTATATATTTTTAGTTGGCCAATTAATTTCTTTCTATTTTTAGTAGAGATGGGATCTCACTCTTGCTCAGGCTGGTTTCGAACTCCTGACCTTGAGCGATCCGCCCACCTCGGCCTCCCAGAGTGTTAGGATTACAGGTGTGAGCCACCGCGCCCGGCCCTGGAATATTTTTAAATTTAATATTTTTATGACCAACAATAAAAGTTTAAGTGCTGCAGTTCATGTTCTGATTAAAGTAAACTGCTAACTTGGTTTCACTAGCAAATTGATCATTGTAAGAAATTATCAAATTTGATTTATAAGCTTAGAAAATTAAATAAAAAATAACTTGGAATAAATTGTTTTTATTTTATGTCAGAGACACAACAAACAACTTACGGCAATAACACCACACCTTTTCTTAGATATAATGCCAAAAAGCATGCACTACCAATGGAACTTGTTTCTTAGAACATTTAAACTTTTTAAACAAAAGCATTATTATCATTTGCCAGAGGAAAATATTTTAAGAGTGGCAGAGTATAGTTAATAAAGTTTCATAACATGGACTCTGGAACCAGACTGCCTAGGTACCAAATCTAGCTTCACTATATACCAGGTATGTTGCCTTAATTTCATTTACTTAATTTTAGTTTCTTCAACCATAAAATGGGGATAATAATAGTACCTAATTTATAGGACTGTTGTAAGGATGAGTGAGTTAATCTAGTTTTAAGTATTTAGAAAGGTATCTGGAATATGGTCAGCACTGTATAAACATTAGCTATGTAAGCTACTATTTGCTTATTGTTGAAGAATGACTAAGTTCTTCATATATACATACATACATAAATTGAGTAACTACAATATAATGTATGTTTGCTTTTTATTTCCAGTGGAATAATAATTTTAAAAATAATTTACACTGAATTTGAGAGTCCTGGTTCTGGATAAGATGGACTAAGCACACCGACCTTATCTTTCCCACTGGCAGCTCCTTTGAAACAAGGACAGCATGCCTGGAGCAGCAGTGTGAGCTCTCTGAAAAGTGAACACTAGCAGGCAGGATGGGGGGGAGCCCCAGATTTGAAGTGCCACCAACTGTAGTGTGTTTACCTCTTTGTCCCTCCGTTATCTCCCGCTGTGGATTCAGCATACCCTGGAAGTGTGTATTGGAATGGACAGAAAGAGCAGGAGGAGACTCCATCTAGCTCTGGCTCAAGGAGTAGAAAAGGGATCTCCTAGCACTCAGGGGAGAAGAGGGGGGAATGTTTTCTTCCAGCATGCAATGGCTCCCTCCTATAATCCCAGCACTTTGGGAGGCTAAAGCAGGATCGCTTGAGGCCAGGAGTTCAAGACCAGCCTGGGCAACATAGCGAGACCCTTTTTCTACAAAAAAATTTTTTTAAAAGTTAGCCAGTTGTGGTGATGTGTGCCTGTAGTCCCACCTACTTGGAAGGCTGAGGCAGTAGGATCACTTGAGCCCAAGAGTTAGAGGTTACATTGAGCTAAAATCATATCACTGCACTCCATCCTCACAACAGAGTGAGACCCTGTCTCTAAAAAAATAAAAAATAAAATATTTTATGTTTTCTTGTGTCCTGGTAGTAGAAATGGGAGAGTCTGCAGAAGTCTGACACTCTGAGGGAAGAAAAATTTCCTCTCTGATCAGAAAAGCTATGTTCCCAAGAGGGTGGGTAAACCCTCTTTGCTTTTTTTCTGTTTTGTCCTCTCCCTGCTTGGCCCCAGGGGTGGGTACAGTCATGGGAAATACACAGTGGAATGGAATGAATAAGCCCCAGTTATTTGGCCTGAGGATGGACAAAAGGAGTCCTAGAGAAAATGAAAGTTACTGGAGAGATTAAAGAGAGGGAGGGGTTTTTGAAATCAATCACATAACATCGTTTGTGAACTCCTGGGCTTGCTCTGAGCTTCTCATGCGCGTGTCTGACCCCAAAGACCATACTAGCCTTTGAGAAGTGAACACAGGGATAGACCACTGTCCTGGTCTCAGGTTGGCCACTGCTGATGCACAAGCAGGACAGGGACAAATATCACTGCACAGGTTTTGGAAATGGAACTGATGTTGAAATACAGCTCACAGAAGGCTGGCTGGAATTTTCAGTCTAAACAAAATATCAATATTCTCCTTAGACATAGAGTTTCATAACGTAATACCCAAAATGTCCAGGATACAATCCAAGTTACTCAGCGAGGAAAAACCGGGGAAATCTCAATTCACAGAGGAAAAGACAGCAAATATTAACATTGATATGACACAGATGTTGAAATTATCTGATAAAGATTTTAAAGCAGCTATTAATTATAAAATGCTCCAAGTAAAGTTGAACACTCTTGAAACAATGGAAAAACAGAAAATCCCAGCAAAGAAATAGAAAATATAAACAAGATTGGAAAAATATAACCAAAATAAACTCACAGGATGGGCTTAATTGGAGAATAGAGATGACAGAGGAATGAGTTAGTGAACTTGAAAATAAATAGAAATTATCTAATATGAACAACAGAGAGAAGAAAAGATTAAACAAAGCCTCAGGGCTCTCTGGTATAATACCAAAACATCTGACATGAGTATCACTGGAATTCCAAAAGGAGAAGAGAAAGCAGAGTGTAAAAATAAAAAAAAAATTAAAAATTAAAAATACTATGATTAAAAATTTCCCAACTTTACTGAAAGTTATAAACCTTTGGATCCAAGAAGCTCAGCAAACCCCAATGTGATAAAGAAATCCCTGCCTGGAAACTTGATAACCAAACTGCTGAAAACTAAAGACAAAGAAAATAGCTCAAAAAGCAGCCAGAGAATAATGATGCATAACATAGGGCAACAGTGATTTGAATGACTATGGATTTCTTATCAGAAATCATGGAAGCTTCCAAAGGAAGTAGAACAAATTTTTACAAGTGCTCAAAGAAAAGAACTGTCAACCCAGAATTCTGTATCCAGTGAAAATAGACTTTGGGAATGAAAGTGAGATAAAGTTTCTCATATGAAGGAAACTAAGAGAATTTATTGCTAGAATTCTAAAAGAATTTCTAAGGGAAGTTCTTCAGTTAGAAATTATACCAGAAGGGAACTTGGAACATCAAGTTGAAGGAAGTGCAACAGAAATGGTTAATATTGTATGTAAATACAATAGACTGTTCTCTTGAGTTCTTTAAAATATCTTCAGTGGTTGAAAACAAAAGTAATAGCTGAGACTTATTGAACAGAACAGTATTTGAACATAGGTAGTCTGGAGTCTAGAGACCATGTCTTTTCTTAGCTACTGTAGTATATTGCAGTTAGATAAAATACACTTTTATTCAAGTATTAGACCAAAGGTTCCACCTGTTCTTCTTGGGCTCTTCTTCTTCCTCTTTCTCTTTCCCTTCCTTCCTTCTTCACTATCATAGACAACAATTGTTGAGCAGTTACTTTGTGCCAGGTACTTTATGCCTGTTTCTTTAATTCTCACAGTGCTACTGTGAGGTACGTACTAAAATTATTCCCATTTTTCAGATGGGAAAACTGAAGCATGGGGAGTTAATTAGCTTGGCTAAGATCACTCATCTAGTCCATACCAGAGTCTGAATTCTTTAGTATAATAAGACCTTTTTTCTAGTTTCATTCAAGACTGGTATTTATTTAAGACTATTTTACCTACATAGAAGTGAAGTCACAAAATAAATAGAAAATTTGTCAGCAGTCATGGAGTGGATCACCTTGCTGGTTGGTTAGGAAAGCAGCCTCATGTAAGAAAGCACAGATTGCTCAACATGTGCTCACATCACATGATTTCTTCTGATACTTCTCAGGAAATTATCAAAAAACAACTCTGCAAATGTGTTCTTCTCTCCCAATACAAATATTTTTATTTCAAAAGAAAAGAGTACTGCTAGGTATTTTTTTTTTCTTTCTTTCTTTCATTTTTTTAGGCACACCTCTTAACATCTCAAGAGCACTAAGATTTTTTAGAAAATACTGTGGAGATTGAAATCATATTCATCAGGTCAGCATCTTTCCTTGCAACTTTCTTCACAGTCCCAGAGCTCTTTAATTTCTTCACGTAGAGAAGTGATTCAGCTCCTAACATAAATAACATAATTTAGCACTTGATTATATCCTGTTTTGAATGTAATCAACATTTTTTCACTTGAGAATGTATTCTTACCACCATAGAATTGTAAATGTTTGAACAGCAGAGAGTATCTCTCATTTTTTCTTTTTCCTAATATGTATTATATAGCTAGGTAGAAAAGTTGTCGAGTAACTACCTGATCTGGATCATTTAGAGCCTCGGTACAGTTACTTAAGCACAATGTTTTTATCCCAAAGTAAGAACAGCATAGCTCTTAACCAGTTACTAGGGCCACACTGGAACATGAACACTGAGAGGAATTATATTTGTGTCATTTTAGGATTTGGTGACTTTCACAGATGTGGCCATAGACTTCTCCCAAGATGAGTGGGAGTGGCTGAATCTTGCTCAGAGAAGTTTGTATAGGAAGGTGATGTTGGAAAACTACAGGAATCTGGTTTCAGTAGGTAAGAGTATCTTCTTTCTTCCACCTCTCCATGATTCAGTGGTCTTCTATGCCTTTATCAGCATTTTCCTAGAAAATGGTCTTGAGACCATTTGGACTGGATCATAGCTCTGGCTTACTCACAGCTTAACCAATTTTTATATCTTTATATATATATATATATATATATATATATATTTAGGTCTTTGCATTTCTAAGCCAGATGTGATCTCCTTATTGGAGCAAGAGAAAGACCCCTGGGTGATGAAAGGAGAGATCACCGGAGGCCTGGGCCCAGGTGAGTGCAAGATACCAAGAGATGGAGGAACTATTTTCAAGATGTTCTTCTCTCTGATATTTGTTGTAAAACACTTCTCAAACTCACTCCCTAATTGAAACTTGTTCTAATACCAGTTTTTGAATTTTTCTTTTCTTCCCCACTGGTATGATGTACCTCCTTTATCTTTATTCATTTCTGATACATACCAGGGTCTATTTCTGAACTCTTGTGCCACTGATACTTACCTAGTTCTGCTCAAGTACCATACGGTGGTAATCATCCCTGATTTTAAGCATTTCTGAATTCTTTAGACAAATTTGTGTTTAGTTTTTTGGTTTCTGTTTTCTTTTTCCTGTAAGCCCCTATTTTCTCAGCAGCATGTGTTTAGTTTTTGAACTGGTTTAAATATTTTCCTTTCTTTAAAAGGTGAGTTTCTTGTGTTAATATATATTGTAGCTATGTTCTTCTCTCTGCCTTTAATTATTTTTATCTTTTTGTGTTTCATTTGTTATTTATTTATGAATGAGACAGGGTCCTACTCTGTTGCCCAGGCTGGAGTTCAGTGGCCCAATCATAGCTCACTGTAACTTCAAACTCCTGGACTCAAGGGATCCTCCAACCTCAGCCTTCTGAGTAGCTAGGACACACCACTATGCCTGGTTAATTTTTAATTTTTGTAGCAACAAGATCTCACTATGTTGCTGGTCTTGAACTCCTGGTCACAAAGTGATCCTCCCACCTCAGCCTCCTAAAGCACTGGGATTACAGGTGTTAGCCACTGTGCCCAGCCTGTTATTTATTCTTGCTCTGATGTTTAGTATGTCTATTTTTCCTCTTTTTCCCCTTTACACCACCTCAGCTCTTGAATTGGAAAGGTTTTTCATTCTATACATTGTTACCTTTATTTATGTCTTTATTTTTTTTAATCTGTATTTTGAAATTCATCCACTTGAAATTCAGAACTTCATCTTTTGATACCCATATGAAAGATGAAGAAATTAGTTCACAAATATTATCTTCTTCCCCTATGTCCATCATTTCTCCACTTACATTGTACTCAGTGGGATTTTGGGCTTAGTTTATGTTATTCAAATTTTTTTTTCTTATTTCTCTATTTTGCTTCAGAGCTATTTTTCTGGTTTAGAAAGCTAGATAAGAGACTGTGGATATATATTGCAAGGAAATGAGCCTCAAATAAGATGGTCACAGTTTATTTTGTGGCTTGTGGGATGGCCTTTTCCTGCTTTCAGTTCTTAGAGTTTCAAGAAGAGTATTTTTGGTAAGTTACTGTAGCCCTAACTATGTACAGTAATAAATAAGAAATAATTAAAATAAATAAGCATCCAATTCAAGATATTAGAAAAAAACAAAATGAATTTTAGTAAACCAAAATAAGTTACATATAGTTGCTTTATACTTCTAGAAATAAAAGTAGGAATAAATGAATAAGAAAACAGTAGATGTACTAAAAATAAATCCAGTGCTATATGTACTTCTTTAGAATGCCAATAAAATATATAAACTGTCAGGGCAAATGACAGAAAACACAAAAGAAACAATGATAACCACAGATGCATAAGAACTTAAAAGAACCATATTAATCTATTTTCCTCAACTCTCTGTAAATAATCTGAAAAACAGAATGAAGCAGATGATATTCTAGGAGAATATGAAAATATATATTACCATAACTGACACCAGAGAAGATAAAAAATTTAAAGATATAAGAACTTAAAAGAATCATATGAACCTATTTTCTTCAATCCTCTGTAAATAATTTGAAAGACTGGATGAAGTAGATGATATTCTAGGAGAATATGAAAATACACATTAGCATAACTGACACCAGAGGAGGCAGAAAATTTAAATAGACCAGTTATCATGAAAGGAATATAGAAAGTTGTGTATGAACTGCCTCCCCCAATAAAAGAAGCCACATCCCCAAATAGTTTTACAAATCAATTCTATGTAAAACCTGTAAGGAAAAATATTACCAACATTGTTTAAATTATTCCAGGATAAAGAATAAAAAGTACATACAGCTTAAAATTTTTTGTTTAAGAACACAATATAACATTTGATACTAAAATCAAAATAGTACCAAAAAGGAAATTACAAATCCCAGTTATCAATATTGATGCAAAATCTTAAAAGATCATATTGAAATAATACATTATAACCAGTGAAGGTTTATTCCAGGAATGAAAGGATGATTGCATCACCTATTCTTACCTAAAAACTGTTAAAAAAAAAAAAACATGTTAAGCCAGGCGCAGTGGTATGCCCTTGTAATCCCAGCTACTTGGGAGGCTGAGGTGGGAGAATTGCTTGAGCCCAGGAGTTCAAGGCCAGCCTACACAACATAGTAAGACCCTGTCTCAAAAAAAAAAAAAAAAAAAAAAAAAAGTGCCTTTTGTGGGCCTCAGTAACTGTTTAATTCACATGGTTTCATTTTTGAGGTTTCCATTCTTCTAGCATTTAATAAAGGAGACATTTGCTTTCTTAATATCTTTCAGACTTGGAGTATGTGTGGGTAACTAAGGAATTATCTCTAAACCAGGATGTTTATGAAGAAAAATTACCCCAGGCAATAATAACGGAAACACTTACAAGCTATGACCTCGAATGTTCCACTTTAGGGGAAAAGTGGAAATGTCAAGACCTGTCTGAGAGGGAGCCAGTAAGTCAGAGGACCCACTTTAGGCAAGAGATAATCACTTGTATAGATAACCTTACTGAGAAAAGAGACTACTCTAACAAATCTGAGACAATTTTTCATCTGAATACATTATCGTATATAAAGCAGGTTTTTCCCATGGAAAAGAGGATATATAATTTTGATTCAGGTAAGAAAAGCTCAAAAACATATTCAGTTGTAAAAAAACACAAGCAAGTCTATGGAGAAAAGAAACTTTTAAAATGTAATGACTGTGAGAAAATGTTCAGCAAAATCTCAACCCTTACTCTTCATCAAAGAATTCATACTGGAGAGAAACCCTATGAATGTATTGAATGTGGAAAGGCCTTTAGCCAGAGTGCCCACCTTGTTCAACATCAGAGAATACACACAGGGGAAAAACCCTTTGAATGTATTGAATGTGGGAAGGCTTTCAGCCAGAATGCTCATCTTGTTCAACATCAGAGAGTTCATACTGGGGAAAAACCTTATCAATGTAAGCAATGTAATAAAGCCTTCAGCCAGCTTGCACACCTTGCTCAACATCAGAGGGTTCATACTGGAGAGAAGCCCTATGAATGTATTGAGTGTGGGAAGGCTTTTAGTGATTGTTCATCCCTAGCTCATCATCGAAGGATTCACACTGGGAAAAGACCTTATGAATGTATTGACTGTGGAAAAGCGTTCAGGCAGAATGCTTCCCTGATACGTCATCGACGATATTATCATACTGGAGAGAAACCCTTTGATTGTGTTGATTGTGGGAAGGCTTTCACTGATCACATAGGACTTATTCAACATAAGAGAATTCATACTGGAGAGAGACCTTACAAATGTAATGTGTGTGGGAAAGCTTTTAGCCATGGCTCGTCCCTGACAGTACATCAGAGAGTTCATACAGGAGAGAAACCTTATGAATGTGATATCTGTGAGAAAGCTTTTAGCCACCGTGGCTCCCTTACTCTTCATCAAAGAGTTCATACTGGAGAGAAACCCTATGAATGTAAGGAATGTGGGAAAGCTTTCCGGCAGAGCACACACCTTGCTCATCATCAGCGGATTCATACTGGAGAGAAACCTTATAAATGTAAGGAATGCAGCAAAACTTTCAGCCAAAATGCACACCTTTTGCAACATCAGAAAATACACACTGGAGAGAAACCTTATGAATGTAAGGAATGTGGTAAGGCCTTCAGTCAGATTGCACACCTTGTTCAACACCAGAGAGGTCATAGTGGTGAGAAGCCTTATGAATGTATTGAATGTGGAAAGGCCTTTAGTTATAGCTCATATCTCATTCAGCATCAGAGACTCCACACAGGCAAAAGACCATATGAATGTCTTGAATGTGGGAAGGCATTCAGGCAGAAAGCATCTCTGATTTGTCATCAAAGATGTCATACTGGTGAGAAACCTTATGAATGTAATATTTGTGGGAAGGCTTTTAGCCATCGTAAATCTCTTACTCTCCATCAGAGAATTCATACAGGAGAGAAGCCTTACGAGTGTAAGGAGTGTAGCAAAGCTTTCAGCCAGATTGCCCATCTTACGCTGCATAAGAGAATTCATACTGGAGAAAGACCCTATGAATGTAAAGAATGTGGAAAAGCCTTCAGGCAGAGTGTACATCTTGCTCATCATCAGCGAATTCATACTGGAGAGTCATCCTCAATTGTTCCCTCCTCCTCGCTCCCATATCACCAAGTCCTATAGATTCATTATTTTATTTTATTTTTTTGAGACAGAGTCTCACTCTGTTGCCCGGGATAGAGTGCCGTGACGTCAGCCTAGTTCACAGCAACCTCAAACTCCTGGACTCAAGCAATCCTTCTGCCTCAGCCTCCCGAGTAGCTGGGACTACAGGCATGTGCCACCATGCCCGGCTAATTTTTTCTATATATATTTTTAGTTGGCCAATTAATTTCTTTCTATTTTTAGTAGAGATGGGGTCTCGCCCTTGCTCAGGCTGGTTTTGAACTCCTGACCTTGAGCGATCCGCCCACCTCAGCCTCCCAGAGTGCCCGGCCAGATTCATTATTTTAAATGCCTCTAAAATCCATTTACTTTTTTCCAGCCTATGTCCCATCACCATAGTCCATAAAGCGGCCATCTTAATTTGCTTTCTGCAATTTTATAATTGTTGTCCCTCTTGCTTCTCTCAAGTACATTTTTAACATTTAGCAGCCTCTTTTAAAAATAAAAATATATATTCATGTTACTCTCCCATTTGAAAAATATATTAACTAATCTATTTCAAGGGTTTAGCACAAAATTCCTGGCATATAGTTAGTGCTAAATAAATGCTAGCCATTAAGGTAAAGGTTTCCCTATGAATTGTCATATTAAACTGCAAGTATTAATAAAATTAACAGTTAGGTAAAACCTACAAATTTTAGAGCAAACAGAAGACTCTGAACAAACTCAGAATTGAAAGTTTTGTGATGCACAAGGTAACCTGGTAGTTTACCACTCCTTATGTAAGAATATAAGGACATGTAGCATTGCTGATGAGGAGCTCTCACGTCATCTGACACCTAGAGTAAGCCAATTAGAACAAAAGCATTTGTTAAAATGTAGGACTAGCCAGGGGATAGTATTATTAATAAAAACAAAATTAAGAAGCTAAAAACGTTGACTAGATTAAAAGCCATAAAATAAACCAAAAAGTATAGTTCAGTATTTTAACCTTTAAAAAAAACAACACAAACAATTCCTGTGGCATTTAAATTGTTCTAGAGTACAAAATAAGATGCACTAAAACTTTCCGTCTTGTTCCATGAGATTGACAAGATATGTAAAAACATAAAAACAGATATACTATTAGCTTACAAACTTATTTTTTAAACATTACAAAATAGGAAGGCTAGACATGTATCTGTATAGAAAGACTCAATCTGGTAAAGATATTTCTCCCTAAGTTAGATTTGTAAATACATTGATATTCCAGTAAAAACTCCAATGTGTTTTTTTGTTGATAAGCTGATTCTGATGATCTATAGCAGGCATCCTCAAACTATGGCCCGCAGGCAACATGCGGCCCTCTGAGGACATTTATCCAGCCCGCTGGGTGTTTTTGCTGCCACTGCCTGTCCTGCTTAGCAGCCGACTCGTCCCGGGCCCACAGTGCACACTCTACAATGGTCTGAGGGACAGTGAACTGGCCCCCTGTTTAAAAAGTTTGAGGACCTTTGATCTATAGAGTTATGATTTTAGCAAGGAATGTAATTTACATTGAGAATGTAGTACTCATTCACTTAACATTAATTGGGCATTTGCTAATGTGCCAGGCACTTTTTTATGTTCTGGGGATACAGAAAGGTACGAAATGTACAAAAATTTTTACCTTCACAGATCTAGTAGGAGAAGACAATTATATACATATTATGTGATAAGTATATATGTCCCATATAGAGAAGTGATGCTAAAGAAGCTAGGGAGTGCTGGGTGGGGGTGCCTTACTATCCCCAGAACATATAAACATTAGAGGGAGAGGATGAGGGAAAAAATAGAAGTAACTGTCAGACAAAAAGGGCAAAACGAGAATAGTCATGATAGTCCTAAGGCAGATGTTTATGATGCTTTCAGTGAAGGAAGGGAGACTTGATGGTTTACCAAGGATTGTGAGAGTTCTGTTTGTGCTTATAAATATTGATTTAGTAGAGGCTAGTGGAAGGATATGTTTTGAGGGGTTTTTTTTGTTTTTTAAGTAACAGCTTTATTGAGATATAATTCACATACCATACAGTTCTAGAGAAGGCCACCCATTTCCTATCCTCTGTACCTCCATCAGCAGAAATGAAGGGGGAGCCCTAAAGTTCCAATTAAAGTGTGAAATTTTAATGGCTCTTAGTATATTCATAGAGTTGTGCAACCATCACCACACTCAATTTCAGAACATTTTCATCACCTCAAAAAGAAATCCCATGTCCTTCAGTAGCCTGGAGGGGCACATTTTTTTCCTGGCTCATCCAGAGCTCTTGGGTTTCCTGTTGAGTGCTACCTGTGCATATAGGAGGGCCAGATGAGGGAAGCTCTTATCCAGAGCACATGACTACTAGAAAATGGCACTTTCAGGCTCCCTCTTCACTTCTACTGATAGAGGCATAGAGGCTTTGGGATGGACAATCTTATCCAGAGCATATAGAGCTTTCAGACTCCCCTTATATATGACAAAAAGCCATTTTCATTGCAGTGGGGGAAAGATGGTTGGATCAAATGCAATTAGGACACTTAGCTCACTAGAAAAACATAGATCTTTTAATATATTCTTCTTGAAAAGAACAAAAAATGCCATAAGCAATGTGGAAACACAATGACAAACTAGAAAAATGTATTTGCAATACAAAGTACAAAGGGTTAGTTTCCTTGCCGTATCAAGAGCTATTGTTTTGGGTAGATGCCCAGTAATGGGATTGCTGGATCAAATGGTAGATCTACTTGTATCTCCATATTGCTTTCCACAGAGGTTGTACTAGTTTGCATTCCTACCAGCAGTGTATGAGTGTTCTTATCTCTCCACATCCACACCAACATTTATTGTTTTGGGACTTTTTGATAAAGGCCATTCTCACTGGGGATAAGTGATATCTCATTGTTGTTTTGATTTGCATTTCCCTGATGATTAAAGATGTTGAGCATTTTTACATATGTATGTTGCCCATTATTCTGTCTTCTTTTGAAAAGTTTTTGTTCATGTCCTTTGCCCATTTTTTGATAGGGTTGTTTGATTTTTTCTTGCTGATTTCCAAGAGTTCTATAGAGATTCTAGTTATCAGCTGTTTATCAGATGTGTAGCATGTGAATATTTTCTCCCATTCTGTAGGTTGTCTGTTTGCTCTCGTGATAGTTTCTTTGGCTGTGCAGAAGCTTTTTAATTTGATCAGGTCTCATTTATTTATTTTTGTTGTTGCTGTGATTGCTTTTGGGGTCTTCTTCATAAATTCTTTGCCTAGGCCAACGTCTAGAAGAGTATTTCCAAAGTTTTCCCCTAGAATTCTTATACTTTCACACCTTAGGTTTAAGTCTGTTATCCACCATGAGCTGATTTTTGTGAGAGGTGAAAGTTGTGGATCCTGTTTCAGTCTTCTACATGTGGCTATCCGGTTTTCCCAGCACCATTTATTGAATAAGGATTCTTTTCCTCAGTGTATTTTTTTGTCTGCTTTGTCAAAGATCAGATGGCTATATGAGGATAGTTTTATATCTGGGTTCTGAGTTCTGTTTCATTGGTCTATGTCTCTGTTCTTGTGCCAGTGAAAAGCTGTTTTAATTACTATAGCCTTGTATAGTTTGAAGTCTGGTAAATTGATGCCTCCTATTTTGTTCTTTTTGACTAGGATTGCTTTTGCTATATGAGGTCTTCTCTGGGTCCATATGAAGCATAAAAATTATTTTTTCTATATCTGTGAAAAATGATGTTGGTATTTTAATAGGGATTGCATTGAACGTGTAGATCACTTTGGGTAGTATAGACATTTTAACAATGTTGATTCTGCTGACCCATGAGCATGGTATGGTTTTCCACCTGTTTACATCCTCTGCTATTTCCTTCCTCAGTGTTTCATAGTTCTCCCTGTAGAGATCTTTTACCTCCTTAATTAAATATATTCCTAGATACTTTATTGTCTTTGTTGCTATTGTGAAGGGTATTGAGTGTTTGATTTGGTTCTCAGTTTGACTGCTATTGGCATATATGAATACTTCTGATTTGTGTGTATTGATTTTGTATCCTGAGAGTTTACTGAATTCATTTATCAATTCCAGGAGTCTCTTGGTTGAATCCTTGGGGTTTTCTAGATATAATATCATATCATCAGCAAAGAGTGAGAGTTTGATCTCTTCTGCCCCCATTTGGACTCCTTTAATTCCCTCTCTTGTCTAATTGACATCTGCACTCAAATGTTTATAGCAGCACAATTCACAATTGCAAAGATGTGGAAACAGCCCAAGTGCCCATCAGTACATGAGTGGATTAATAAAATGTGGTATATGTATACCATGGAGTACTATTCAGCTTTAAGAAACAATGGTGATACAGCACCTCTTGTATTATCCTGGATAGAGCTGGAACCCATTCTACTAAGTGAAGTATCCCAAGAATGGAAAAATAAGCACCACATGTACTCACCATCAAATTGGTTTTAACTGATCAACACCTAAGTGCACATATAGTAATAACATTTATTGGGTGTCAGGCAGATGGGAGGGGGGAGGAGAGGATGGGTATATACATACATAATGAGTGTGATGTGCATCGTCTGGGGGATGGACACACTTGAATCTCTGACTCGGAGTGGGGCTGGGGGGACCAGGGCAATGTACATAACCTAAACATTTGTACCCCTGTAATATGCTGAAATTAAAAAAAAATTAAAATAAAACAACAGTCATAGATATTTTAAAGTATTTTAAATCTGTTTGTCTAATCAAATGAAATTAACCTTTGGAAATATCTTAAAACAATATAATGGTTGGCCGGGCACGGTGGCTCACGCCTGTAATCCTAGCACTCTGGGAGGCC
>VBSM01003212.1:11201522-11211858 GCA_008086735.1 Cheirogaleus medius
AAAAAAAAAAAAAAAGCCTAAAAGTATACTGTGTGATTTCATTGATATAAAGACAGATATAATCCAGGCTGTATTAGAGTCATCTGTTTTCCTTATGATTTTAAAAGAGATTAAGCGCAGGGGTGAGACCACCAACCCGGAGGGAAGGAATATGTTTTTAAAAATTATGTTTCAAAAATGACAGTAACATGAGGTTGCTATACCCAGGAAAACAATTCAAAGGAATGGAAAAAAAAATTAATAACTTCCACCATCATTCTCATTCCCGCTCTGTGCACTTGAGGCACCAGCCTGGCCTCATTGCACAGCTCTCCCTCGGCTGGAAAACACTGGCAAGACACATACAAACCCACGTGTGTTGGTTTGTTTTTCCACAGAAGGCTGAAGTGATTCATATAACCATGTAACTTGCTTTTCTCACTTAATGATACCACAGATAAGTTAACAGATGCAGAACGCTCTCCTTTCTAGAGGGGACCTGATATTTCATAGTATGGAGACCCCACCGTTTATTTGACCCATTCCTTTAGTAATGTTGATTAATTTTGTGTCCAGAGTGTTTTTGTCTGTTGATCGGTTGGTTTGGGTTTTTTGTTACTTTGGGTTTTTTTGTTTTGTTTGGTTTGGTTTTTTTGCCTCTAGAAACAGTACTGCTATAAACATATTTTTTTCTTTTCTTTCCTTTTTTCTTTTTCTTTTTTGCCCAGGCTGGAGTGCTGTTGTGCGGTCATCATTCAGTGCAACCTCAAACTCCTGGGCTCAAGCGATTCTGCTTCAGCCTCCCAAATAGCTGGGGCTAGAGGCTCTCGCCACCACGCCCAGCTAATTTTTAAAAATGTTTTATAGAGACAGGGTCTTGCTCAAGCAATCCTCCCACCTTGGCCTCCCAAAGTGCTGGGATTACAGGCATGAGCCACTGTGCCCAGCCAAACATCTTTTTTTCTATGTGTAACCTTTTTACATGGAACTTTTATTGCTGTGGGCAGAATCCCAGAAACAGGGTTGCTGGGTAATGGGGTTTGTATATTGCCAGCTGATTTTCCAGAAAAAGATTGAGCGACTCACATTCCTTCACCGGTGTGTGAGAGGGCTGGTTTTCTTGCATTCTGGTTGGTGCTAAAAGTTAGCTCATCTGTTCACTCAACTTGATGTCTGGGCACCTCCTGTGTGCCACACATTGTCCTGGATGCTGGAGATACAGTCCAAAAAATGATAATAACCCCTGCTTCCTGAGGGCTTATGTTCTGGTGGAGGGGAAACAGATGACACACTTGGAAACAACTGTTTTTACAGAGACAATTGTAGATAGTGATGTGTGCTGTAAGGAGATAGAGGGGAGGGGCTCGCGGCTTGAACTCAGAGACTTGGGAGTGGGGGTTTCTCCAAGGAGGTGACGTCTGACCAGACGGCGAGGCAGAGCCAGCTATGGGAAGAGCAGCCCTTGCCGAGGCAACAGCAGCCACAAAGGCCAGGGGCCGGGGCCAAGTGTGGGGGTGGGGAGGCCACTGAGGCAGACCAAAGGGCTGTGTGGGCAGTGGTGAAGACTTTGAGAGATTTCTAGTGCTGGGGGAAGCTGCTGGGGAGTTTTAAGCCAGAGGATGTTTTTTTTACTGAGCACCAGTAAAATGATGGGCCAGGTACAGCACCTTAGTTCACAGACATTATGTCTTAGAGCCACAAGCTGACACTTTGTGATCCTTTCGTTCTGCAGCAGGGTTTCTCGACCTCGACACTACTGACGTTTGGGGCCTGATCATTCTTTGTGGGGTCTGTCCTGTGCATCGTAGGATATTTAGCAGCATCCCAGGTCTCTGCCCTTAAATGCTCATAGCTTCGCCTCCCTCAAATTGTGACAACCACAAATGTCTCCTGGGGGGCAAAATTGCCCCTGGTTGAGAACCGCTGCTCTAAAGGCTCCAGCTTAGCCTTATATGTGCCCCCCTGCAGTTAATCATTTGGCATTTTGCTTGTGGAAGTTGGGGCCATTTGGCCTCAGAAACACCCTTCTTTGTCTTAGTGGTTCTTACATTTAAGATGCATGAGAATCACCTGGGAAACTTGTTTGGCAATACAGATTCCTGGGCCCCACCCAGGTGGTTTGATTCAGAGGGTCTGGGTGGGGGCCCAGGAATCTATATTCCAAGTAATAACATTTTAATATGCATCCTCAGTGATTCTGGTACTCTGAGAATTGGTGCTGTAGCTAAAAGGCTGTTGTATGGGAGAGGACTGGGGTTTTTCTGGGTGACCCCAAGGTGTTGGAGACTTAGGGAGGCATGTTTCAGTTTATAGCAGAAGGAAAATTTGTTTCCATTCAGAGGTGTTGGTGGCTCAGGTAGTGAACTCCCTGTTTGGGGAGGCATGCAAATCTAGGCAGGTCCCTGTGGAGCCAGGACTGAGCCAACATGCCCCAAACTTTAAGAATTTGCCTTAACCTGTGCCACCTGTCTTTTTTTTTTTTTTTTTTTTGAGACATCACTCTGTTGCCCAGGCTAGAGTGAGTGCCGTGGCATCAGCCTAGCTCACAGCAACCTCAAACTCCTGGGCTCAAGCAATCCTTCTGCCTCAGCCTCCCGAGTAGCTGGGACTACAGGCATGTGCCACCATGCCCGGCTAATTTTTTTTTCTATATATTTTTAGTGGCCAATTAATTTCTTTCTATTTTTAGTAGAGACGGGGGCTCACTCTTGATCAGGCTGGTCTCGAACTCCTGACCTTGAGCGATCCGCCCGCCTCGGCCTCCCAGAGTGCTAGGAGCCACCTGTCTTATTTTGTACTTTGCTTTTTATTTGAATTGGCTCACTGATTTTTTAAAAATTTAAATCAACTTAGTTTAAAAGGGAACTCCATGTGACTGCTGTAGATAAAAGCTGAGTATTATTATAAAAAGAGAAACATTAGAACAAATGGAAGTAAAGCCAGGTAGTTCTAACGAGATACCACGGTTGGCCTAAGCTTGAGACCTGAGCCCTGTTTTCTCTTGTTCAGAGTGGAGTGGGGGAAAGGGGGTGCTACATGCCAGTGGCCACTGAGAATCAAAACTGAATGCATTCCCCTGGGTGATCCTGCCTCTGAGAGCCCCGAGCTTGGGGTGTCTTGCTCTCTGGAACATGCTCAGCTGACATCAATGGTGATGGTAGCGGCATAGCTCTTACTGTGCGCCAGGCCAGCTCCAGGGTCCTCACGTGTATCTGTTAGTTGAACCTCACAGTAACCACATGAGGTCTGGCGGGAGCGCCCGGAAGGGCTGGGGAAAGGTGCCGGGGCATCTGGGAAGCCTCAGTCCAGCACTTAGACCCAAGGAGAGCTGCTGGGAGAGGCAGGGGATCCCGTGCCCCCTAGCAGCCTGGGGGGGGGGGTGTGAGTGTGTGGGGGCGCATCTGAGAGGCAGTGTAGCCTAGTGGTCAGCATGTGGAGCCAGAAATACTCTGCCAAGTCCAGTCCCACCTTTGTCATCTTGGGTGAGTGGTTTATCTCTTTGGGTCTCAGTTCCTCATCTGTGAATTGGGGTGGATGGAAGTAGCGCCCTCCTTCCAGGTTGGTTGGAGGATCAAGGCAGACGTTTATCAAGTGCCTTGCATACAGTAAGCCCCGTAAATGTTTGCCATTGACGTGTGTGTGCATGTGTGTGTGTGCGCGTGTGTCTCTCTCTCTCTCTCTCTCTCTCTCTCTCTCTCTCTCTGCCTGTCTCTCAGTGGGAGTATGCCTGCCCCATCTGCGTCTGTGAGGTGGGCCTCAGCTTGGTGTCTCACTGTGCCTCCTTCTCTCCCCGAACAGCCCTGTCGGCCCTCCAGGCCTGTCCTCCCGGAGGGATGGCCACTCAGCTGCTGACTGACGAGGCCCTGGTGAGTCGTGTCGCCCACTCGCCGTCCTTCCTGAAGGCTCATGCCCAGGGGGCCAGGCTCCTGCCTTCCGGTGAGCCTCTGCCATCCCAACCCCCTTCAGGCCCTGGCCCCATGTCCTGAGAACTGTGTCCACCCTGATGAGGAGGGCAATGTCCATGCTCCATCTGCCCGTCTGTCCTATGCCTTGCGGGCTGACAGCCCCTCGTTTGTCTCCGATGCTGGCTGTGGGGGACAGAGCAGCTCAGGGGTGGCCAGACCCGCCCTCGGGGGTCCTGGGAGCCATCGGTGGGCACCTGCGAAGTGATGGTTTAAACATGACAGACTGAAAAGGACTCAGCATGACTGTGCTAGACGTGTGGCCTTTAGAAATAGGCAGACAGCACTAAGTGTCCCTCCTGAACACTCACATGCGGTGAAAGTACAGAAACACGGGAACACAGCCCACCCCATTTAAGACAGTGGCTACCTCCAGAGAGAAGGAGGGGGATCCTTTTGGGTATGGGCGCATGGGCATCTTCAGTCCTAGCCATGATGTTTTACATCTTTAGCTAGGTGGTGCGTATGTGGCCATCTGTTGTATTTTTCTCTAAACTTTCTTTTAAGCCAGAAATATTTCATTAGTAAAATATACATATATATGGTCATTATATTAATAGAAAGCTGGCAAAATCCAGCAAACTCTAGGTAAGACAATATAATTCACCGATAGGCCCTCTTCCCAGAGATAACTGTGTAGATATTTGTGTATTCATTTATTATCTTCTCTGATGATTATTTTTAAAAATTGACTAAGTATTGGCTTTGCCATTTTAATCTTGAGGGGTTTTTTCCCCATCTAACCTCATGCAACAGGGATTTCCCATTGCCTTTGAAAACTTTACAGACATCACTTGTTTTGACTGCATAACCAGTGTACCGAAATGTCCATCCAGTACTGGTGAATTTGACCTTTTTTTTAAAAAAAGTAGTTTTTGGACTATAAATAATATGTCATAAAAGTAAAAGAAAATTTCTGATAATGAAATACATGATCATCATAAAAATGTTAGAAAATCCAGAAAAATATAGCTAAGAGAATCAAATTAAGCCATGATCTTTCCAGAAAAGATAGCTACTCTGGAATTTTCGAGTGTCTTTTCCTTCTTGGATATGCGTATTGTTTTGTGAAAATAAGAATCACTATGGCTAAGCAATTTTTATATCCTGCCTTTTCATTAAAGATTTCATCCTGAGCATTTCTCTACACCATTAAAAACTCCTCTGCAGCATCGGTTTTAATGACTACATGAAAGTTTTATCTAGTGGGCATACCCTGGTTTACTTAATGGTTCCTTTGTTTTTGGACATTTTTTGGTATTCATGTTTATAAACAGTATCACAGGAGAAAGGTTGGGCATAAGTGTTTCCCTGCATTTTATATGATTCCTTTAGGACCAATTCCTTGAAGAGGAATATTGGTTTGGATATTTTTGAGGACTTTCATAAGTCTTTGTATTATTTTCCAAATAGGTGGCGGCGATATGTATTCCTGCCAGCATGTTGGAAAGGGCCTCCACTGGTTTACATTGGCCATTGACAGGTGTTTATTTGGCGCATTGGATATAAATGATAAATGGATATATAGATAAGTGGATATAAATGACAAATGGTATAAACCTTGAGCATAATAGGTGATGAATGGTGTCATGAAATCTGTTTCTGAGTAGCATTGTTCGTACTGTTGGTGAGCTTCAATTCTTAGAGAATGTTTATTAGGCATTTCTGTAGGCAGGTAAATGATCCATCTTGCACTTTACCCATCTATAGGAATCTTAGTATTCTTAAAGATTTTACAAAAGTAAATGTGTGTGTGTAAACATCTGTGGCAAATATTCTTCCCAGGTGTACCTTTTGTTTACTTCGTTATTTAATTTACTTAATTTTTCAGTACAAAAGCATTTCATATTTTTAAAATCAAAACTGTTGGTCTCTTCCGCTGTGGTATCCTCCTTAGTCTTTAACCTGTGAAAGGGTCTCTCTGTCCACAGGTCAGAGAGCAGCTGTATTTTCTTCCTTGTTACCATTTATCATTTGAATGTTAACAGTGAACTTTTTAATCCCCCTGGAATTTATTTTGCTGCATAGACATGTCAGTTGACTTATTTGGGAGTTTTGGTTTGTCATGTCTTCATTTATTTAATACCTTTGTTGAGATACATTTCATGTATACACAGAGTGTATAATTCATTGACTTTTGGTATATTCACAAAATTGTATAACCATCACTACAGTTGATTTCAGATCATTTTCATCACCGCAAAAGGAACTGTGTGCCCATTAGCACTCACGTCTCCCCCATCGTTCGTTCCCCAGCCGCTGGCAACCGCTAATCTGCCTCCATGGATCTGAGTGTTCTGGACATTTCATAATGGTAGAATCATGCACTGTGTGGTTCTTCTCAACTCGCTTCTTTCACTCAGCTACATAATGTCCGTGAGGTTCATCCATGTGATACCGTGTATTGAACTTCATTTCTTTTCACGGTGGAATAATATCCCATTGTATGGCTACACCTCATTGTATTTATCCACTCATCAGCTGGTGGAAATTTGGGTTGTTTCCACTTTTTGGCTATTATGAGTAATACTTCTGTGAACATTCATGAGCAAGTCTTTGTTTGAGCACGAGTTCTCAGTTCTCTTGGGTGTGTGCCTAGAAATGGAATTGTTGGGTCACGTGGTTCACTCTGTTTAGCCACCTAAGGAACCACCAGGCTTTTCCAAAGGGAGTCAGCATGCTGTCTTCATTTTGAATTCATCTGTGATTCTTGTATTGAGTTATTCTTTTAACTGCATTATTTAGAAGGATTTGTTTTTATTTCAACATAGTTGGGATTTTTGGTGTAAGTTTGGTTTTCTAAAATCACTTCTAGTATAATTACATTCTGATTTTTTTAAAAAAAAAAAAAGATCCTATCTGATTGCAGCTCTTGAGAGGTTTTCTTTGTAGTGAAACAGTTTGTGTCATTAGATAGGAAACCAAAAACGATGAAGCACTAGAACAAGTGGCCTCAGACATGTACACTCAAAGAGCTCAGAGGAGTCCTTTGCTGTGGCGTGTCCATCCCCAAGATGCTGGGCTCCTGGCCTTCAAGGCCCTGTTCCGTTTCTCAGCATGTCCGGGGTACCAGCCTGGTTCTGGTGCATGGAGCCTGCGCAGGGGATATTTCATTGAGTGAGCGAATTAGATGGGGTGTACTTAGGGAAGACTTTCAGAAGGAATTGTTGTAGCAAGTTTTTGTAAAATAAACAAATAAAGGAGGTGGGAGGGGACTCTTGGAGGTAATTGGTAAGTTTATGGTCTTGATTGTGGTAGTAATTTCACTCATTCCGAAACTCATTGAGTTGTGTACATTAAATATGTGCAGTTTTTTGTATGTCAATCATTCCTTAAGTGGTTTATATTTTTAAAAAGAAGGAATTATTAGCTGGGCTGGCTGAATGATGCATTGGGCCAAATAGTCAAATAATATCATATCACATTGCGTACCGCATAGAAATCTCTAAGACATACGTCAGGGACCGCACATTTTTGGGCAAACTGCACGTTATTTAAATCATCATAACTACAGATCATAATGCACTTTAGGTGTAGTTTTTCAATAATTATAACATTTTTATTTACAAAAACAATTAAACAACTAATTAAACAATTAAAATTCCTAGTACTTTTTCAACATATGGTACTGCGTAAAACATTTTCCTCTATGAAGAGGGACCAAACAAAATTTATATAAGTATCTAGATTCGCTGCTTTTTCCATGGGCGGCACAAACTCTGCAGGCTCTCGTAGGAAATTTTTTCTTTCCACTTGCTGGAATACACGTAGGTTCATGCTGCTTCATATCACCTGACAACCTTTTGGGTGGATCTTTATGAGGTGCTCTCCTTGCACCCCCAGGGGAAGGGCTGGACAGATTTGTCTCTGGTTCCGGAGAGCCTTCATTATTGTCATCCGTTATCCAGTCTCTCACCACCAATAGCAGAAACTGTTTATACTTCATTTTTGCTTGTGGATTGAGGACGATGTACACTCTAAATGAATTGAAAAGTCCACAGTTTATAAGGGACAGCACTACTTTTTTTGTCCATTTCATCGTTTTCCTTAGAATGGAACAAAATGAAAGGAATTGATCTGCACGGTCAACGCCTTTCATGTGGGTGTTGTATTCCTTGATGCAGGCAGGTTTTACAATATCCTCTCCTGTTTTTCTATTTTTTTTTTCCTTTTGTTGAGACAGAAGTGTCATGGATCGTTGATATCATTTGGACAACCCGCTTGTCTTTCCATGCTAGGAGAAGAATATCGCCTTTTCTGGAAAATATTATGTCACCTTTCTTCATTCTTGATGTTTTCATTTTCAAATTTGGCGGTAAACCTCTACTCTCCCTAATAGTCCCACAGACTCTAGTTTTGTTCTTTTGCAGCAATTCAGCAGTAGATGTAATAATTATCCTGGTAAATATGGTGCCATGTGCCAAGATAGGGTCCAAGGACTGAAAGAACAGTTTCTTGCAATTTCTTTCTTTCAGCAGTGTATATCTCCATATTGCAGATGTAGCCAGTGTCACTCTCGCACACCATCCGAACAAGTAAACCGTATTTTGTTATTTTCGCTGGGTTGTACGTGCGAAATTTTAAACGTCCTCTCCATGGAATCATTCCCTCATCCAAAGACAACTGTTGCTTTGGTTTGTATATTGTTCGAAATTTATGCAGGAAATAATCCAGCACAGGTTGGATCTTGAAAAGTCTCCCCGAGCGACTCCATTTTGGCATTATCACTGAAATGCCAGAATGTCCATATTTGCTCAAATCTGTGGCGACTCATTGTCTGTGGAAGTATAGGGGTACATATCAAAGGATCTGTTGACCAATAGTCTTTCAAGCTATCTTTTCTTATTTGAAGAGAATAATTAGGCCAAGGAATTTCTTGATGTCCTTCTGTGTAACCAGAGACCACTTTAGTGTTCCAGATGGTGTTTTGCGTTTCATTGCGGTTTGATCGTGATAGTTGGACAGCTCTTTGCACAACATCTCAAACAATTCATCACCAAAAAAGAGATTGGTCACAGAGGGTACAGAGTCACACTGAGACGGAAATGTAGTAACGCCAGCATGACCTTCAAACATTTGTAAGCGTGGTGGTGTGTCAGTTTCAGACCCACAATTATCAGTAGCTTTGTCAGTGTCGGAATCACTTGAAAGCACGGCCACCTTGCGCTTCCTTACAGGTCTAATAATTTCACTGTCAGTAGAATCAGTAGAATCGTCTCCGGGATCATCAAAACAGTCATCCGCATCTTTGATCTCACTAGGAATATCTGATAAATTATCATTAAATACTTCTGGAAGTGGATCAGTTTCGTTGGTTTCCTTCCTTTTTCTGAGAGATGGTATTTCTAAAAGCGCCAGGAACTTGAAGACGAAGACTATTCGAATGACCAAAATACAATGTAACTGCAGTGCTTTATAGGTTCGTGCAATTATATAGGTTTTTCGTAGATTGACCTGCACGGTTTCGACCAATGAGATCGCTTCATTCGATGTGGACAAGACAGTGTGTTGACATCTAAGGTCCATGACAGATGGCGTGCGAGAAACGAGAAGACTCGTGAGCGGTACGCAAGGGGATATCATAATTATAAGTAGTAATAATTTTACATCAGATATATATTAAATATCAAAGTCAATCAGATAATAATAGCAACAGTTGGCGCTTAATGAGCACTTTCTCCACCCACGCCAGGCATTGTATCTGCACCACCGCATTTAACCTCCATGACAGTGGTGGAGCGGACAGGTTATCATGAAACCCATTTCACAGATGAGGCTCAGAAAGGGGAAGGTGACTGTCCAAAGAAACGCAGCCGGGGAAAGGTTCCATAGGTGGGCCGTTGGGCAGGGAGGCTGGTCCGAGCCCGGCCCCAGAAGGGCACCCGGGGACCCTGAAGGGACTGGCCAGCAGTGGAAGGGGTGAACCGTGGCTTAGTTGGGGATGCTCAGCGCGCTGGAGAGAGCCGGGGACCTGCAGGTGTCAGTAACAAAAGCTGGCGGTTATTGAGGGCCTGCTGTATGCTATGCACTGGTGTTCTGAGTGTCTTACATGGATTGACTCAGTTAATCCTTACATCAGCCCCACTCACTGGTCCTTGTATTCAGTCAGAAGCTGCATGTTGAGCCTCTGCTACATGCAGGGCATCGTTCTAAACACTGGGGATTCAGGAGTGAGCAAGACAATGTATGCGTCTGCTCAGGCTGCCATAACAAAGTACCACAGACCAGGTGGCTTGAATAACAGAAGCGTACTTTGTCCCAGTTTCTTTCGTATGTTTCCAAAAAGAACCTGTGCCTATATAGGCCCATATGTATAAATATCCTTAATTATTTCCCTTTGTGGAAATTTTAGCAAACTAGACACACTTTTCTGGGGATTGATTTTTTTTTTTTTT
>VBSM01003212.1:11211958-11226705 GCA_008086735.1 Cheirogaleus medius
TTTCTTTCTATTTTTAGTAGAGACGAGGTCTCACTCTTGCTCAGGCTGGTTTCAGACTCCCGAGCTCAAGTGATCCTCCCACTTTGGACTCCCAGAGTGCTAGGATTACAGGTGTGAGCCACTGAGCCCAGCCTGCCTTCCTTTTTAAGTCTGAATAATATTCTATTGTATGAATATACCGTGTTTTGTTTTTCTGTTCATCAGTTGATGGACACTTGGGTCACTTCCACCTTTTGTTTATTGTAAATAAGGCTGCATTGAACGTGAGTGTGCAAATATGGAGTGCACTTTTAAAATTATAAATTAGATCCTGTTACTCTCCTGCTCAAACATTCCAAAGAATGACTAAGAAAGGAGCCATTTTAGCCAAGACCTGAAGGAAGAGCATTCTGGGCAGAGGGAACAGCAAGTGCAAAGGCAGACCATATATTCAAGGAGCAGAGGACAGGAGGAACGAAGCAGGTGTAGAGACACGGTGGGGGTTCAGAGGTCAGAATCGGACTTCATGTCTGGACACCACAAGTTTTCAACACTCACCTCTCTGGCTGGTTCATGAGAGGCAGTAGCCTGCAGGGGTTAGGATGTGGCTCTAGAGCCAGCCTTTTGGGTTCAAAGCTTGGTTGTTCCACTCATTATCTGTGTGTCCTGGTCCAGGGACTTACCTTCTCTGTGCCTTGGTTTCCTTTTCTCCACCTTCCAACCTCCCTGCAGTGCCCCCAACTGGCAAAGCCGAAGGAAGAGCCAACTGCTAAGGCAGAAATACCAGATTGCAGAGTCGAAGCCCTGGGACCACAGGACAGAGTACAGAAGGGAGGCTTTGGGGATGAAAGACAGTAGCTTATAAACAGGTGTATTATTATTATAATAACGTTACTGCCTGCCTGGTAGGTCTGTTTTGAATTAATAAATGAATCAATATATGTGAAGCAGTGTGTTAGTTTCCCAGGGCTGCTGTAAATAAGTACCACAGTCTGGGTGGCTTAAACAATGGAAATTTATTCTTTCACAATTCGGGAGGCCGCCGGTCCCCAGTCAAGGTGTCTGCAGGGCCAGGCTCCCTCTGAGGGTGCCGGGGAAGGCTCTCTTCCAGGCCTGTCCTACCTGCTGGCAGTTCCTTGGTTTCTGGCAACATAACTCCAGTCTTCATGTGGCCCTCTCCCTGTGTGTCTCTGTTCACATTTCCCCTTTGTGTAAGGAAGGACACCAGTCATACTGAATTAGGGGACCCCAGGACCCCTACTCCAGGATGACCTCAACTTAACTAATCACATCTGCAGTGACCCTGTTTCCAAACAAGGTCACATTCTTGACATCCCGCAGGTTGGGACTTCGACATATGAATTATTTGTGTTGTGTATAGGGGACAGAATTCAGCCCATAACAACCACTTAGAGTCGTGCCTGGCATGTAGCAGCTGCATAGCACATGGCCTCGCCACCACCATCTCCCCTGCTCTGCGTGTTCTTCAGCGCACAGGCCATGGCCTCTCCTGGAAGGCAGTGTTCCTTCCACACCGTCCCCTCTCTGTCCCCTCAGCAGTCTCCTCTGCCTTTCAGCCTCGGGTCTTGATCCTGGCTGCCTCCTCTACCCAGAATCTCAGGCCCCAGGGGGCCACAACCGCTAATTCTCCCCACAGCCTGTCCTCATTGTCACTTTTCCAGAATCTTCCCAGACACCATCCCCTAAAGCTGGAATTACTCAGGTGCCTTGAAAACTTTGTTCATACCTTCATGATGGCATTTCCAGAATTACATACATGTTTTCGTCTGCCTCTCCCGAGGAGCTAGTTCTTGAAGCTCCTGTGTCTGTATCCCAGCACCCAGCTCCATGCTTGGTGCTTAGTAGGGGCTCAGGACAATTAGATGTCCTGGATTCCACGTAGGTTCTGCCTTTGCTGTGCCCCTAATGCGTGCGTTGGTTCACCGGTTATGACCATTTTGCCTTTGCTTTTCTTCCATCTGGTTCTCAGACCTGTGACTTCATTTCTCTGTCAGAGCACCACCCCAACACAACTGGACACCGAGAAAACCGGTCCCTTCGGAACCCTGCACCTTGTTGAAATCACTTCGGATACGTCCTTTCTGCCTTCCCTAAATCCTCTCAGTGTTTCTGGCCGTCTCTCCAGGCCTCTGTAAGGAGGGCCCTGCGGTGAGCAGATGTGGGTTTCCTCTTACAGGAGGCAGTGACGTTCAGGGACGTGACCGTGGACTTCACACAGGAGGAGTGGCAGCAGCTGGAACCTGCCCAGAAGGCCCTGTACAGGGACGTGGTGCTGGAGAACTACAGGAACCTGGTCTCGCTGGGTAAGGGGCAGCTGCATGGAGTCACTGCTCATCGTTGGCCCGTAACTTGAGGACCACAAAGAGATAAGGAAAAAATTGACAGATTTGACTACATAAAAAGTTTATTTAAAAAAATTGCTCTACTTGGAGCTAAAAATAAAGTTGATAGATGATGACGACATGAGGAATAATATTAATATTTCTCACATGCATAACAGTCAAAGGGTCATAATTATGTAACCAGCTACTAGGAATAAATGAGAAAAAGACTAAATGAGTGATGGAAAAATGGACCACACTTACAAGATGGCAATTCATAGAAATATACAAGGTTATACTTTATGAAAGTTTTTTAACCTTGCTAATAGAGAAATACAAATTGAGAAAATAGTTTTTGTCTATGAGGTACACAAAGATCAAAAAAGGAATAGCAGCCTGTATTATGAGGGCGCAGGGAAAAAGACTTTCATTTTAGGATTATAAAGTTGGGATGGCTCTACTGGAGGACAGTTAGGCATTGTCGATCAGATTTTGAACCATTCCATTTTTAGGGATCTGTCCTTTAGAAATTCTTCCGTAGTGTGCAAAGTTTTACTTGGGAAGTAAAATGAAGGCCTACCCCTTACATGCCCAGGCATACAAGACTGACTAAATGTATCAAGATCTATCAATATGATAGAAACTGTGTAGCTCTTCATAGCCGAGGACTCTCTGCAGGCACCGCCGCGGAAAGATGTCCTAAGATGTCCTATGACACACCGTAAGGGGACAACACTCACTTTCAGAAGCAGAGTATGGTCTCGTTTCTTTCATGGCTTTTTTTGAGCTATAATTGACTTACAATTAACTGCACATATTTAAAGTGAACAGTTTGATGCATTTTGACACATGTGCGTACCCAGGAAACTGTCACCATGGTGAAGATAATGAACATATCCATTATCTCCAAAAGCTTCCTCATACCTCTTAATAATCCCTCCTTCCCCAACCCTCTCCCCAGTCTCCATCCTCAGGCAATCACTGGTCTGCTTTACGTCACTGTGGTTGAGTGTGCATGTTCTCGAATTATATATACGTGGAATTATATAGTATGTGCTCTTGTTCTTGATCCGAATTTCCTTGGTCGGACTTGGCATTGTTATTTTGAGATTCACCATGTTGTTGCGTGTATCAATAGTTCATTTGTTTGTATTGCTGTGTATTATTCCACTGTATTCCACGGTCTAGGTATGCCACAATTTGTTTGCCCATTCTCCTGTCGATGAACATTTGGGTTGTTTCCAGTTCTGGGCTATTACAACTAAAGCTGCTATGAACATTTGTGTACAGTTCTTTGTACAGACATATACTTCCCTTCTTGTGAGTAAATACCTAGGAGTGGGAAGTCAGGCTCATGTAGTACATGTATATTTAACTTTTCTGAGAAGCTGCTGAACTGTTTTCCAACGTGGTTGTACTATTTCACATTTCCACCACAGGGCACAAGAGTTCTAGCATGTGAACTCTTGTGAACAGATGAATCTTTTTAATTTTAGCCCTCTTTGCAAGTGTGTAGTTCCATCATGTTGCAGTTTTCATTTGATATTGTCAGTCTTTTCATGTGCTTATATGCTGTCTGTGTCTTTTCTTTGGTAAAGTATCTGTTCAAATATTTTGCCCTTTTTTTAATCTGGGTTATTTTTTTATTGTTGAGTTTTGAGAGTTCTTTATATATTCTTGATACAAGTCCTTTGTATCAGATATATGCTGTGCAAATATTTCCTCCCATCCTGTAGGTTGTCTTGTCACTTCTCGATGGCATCATTTGAAACACAAAAGTTTGTCATTTTTATGTAGTCCAGGTTATCTGTTTGTTGTTCTTGTTGCTTGTGCATCTGGTGTCACATCTAAGAAACCTAACCCAAAGCCACAAAGACTGACTATGTTTTCTTCTAAGAGTTTTACTGCTCCAGCTCTTCATTTAGGTCTTTGGCTCATTTGAGTTAGTTTTTGTGAATGATGTAGGAAAGGGGCTCACTGCCCTTGGTGTGGACATCCGAGGGCCCAGCAGCATTTATTGAAGAGCAGAAGTTTTTTAATTTGATGAAGCCCGATGTATAAATGTTTTCCTTTTATCGATTGTGGTTTTAGTGTCGTATATAAGATACCTTTGCCTATTCCAAGGCCAAAAAGGTTGTTTTTTTTTTTTTTCCTGTGTTTTATTCTGTAAGTTTAGGTTTTAGGTTTTATTTTTTTTTCTCTGACCTATTTAGAGATATGATGCAAAGTATTAATGCAAGTTTTTTTTTTTCTTTTGGCAAATGTATGACCAGTTCCAACACTATTTGTTGAAAGACTGTTCTTCCTCCAATGGATTGCCTTTGCGCCTTTGTCAAAAATCATTTGTCCATATGTGTGTGTGGGTTCATTTCGGGATTCTGTTCTGTCCCATCTGTGTCTGTCTTGCCACCGACAACAAGGAATCTGACCCTTTTGGATCTTGCTTTTATAACTTGTGCTCAGTCTAGAAAGACATTCTCCACAAGACCCTTCTGAGTGTTCTGCCCAGTGCTCCATGAATTACAGGTTTTTTCAGTCTGACTGGCACAAAAAGGCACTATTCCCAGCCCTGTGTCGACTCTAGGCACTGTTTTCAAGTCCTCTGCATGTTTTTCCCAGTGCTGTGTAGTTTCCTCATACACATGTTCTGATCAGTAGTCTGAATACTGGAGGGAGACCCTTGCCGACCTCCGGGACTCTCTCATGCAGCTCATTACTCTCCAGCGCTCTGTCCCACGGACTCTGCCTCCGCTGCATCTCCTCTACTTGGGGAGTCTGCCAGGCTGCGCCTCAGCTTCCCTTCCCTGTGTCGCAGCCTGGAAATTTTCTGTGCAGGAAGCTGGGGCAGCTGTCGGGCCCGTCTCTTTTTTTTCCTGGCTGTCAGGGATTATTGCCCTTCCTTGCCTGATATCCAGTGTCTTCAAAAACATTGTTTTATATATTTTGTCCTTTATTTTTTTGGTTATTTTAGGATGAGGGGAATCTGGTCCTTGTTACTCTGTCTTGGACAGAAGCCCCATTTGGAGGAAAAAATTGTACAGTCATGTGTGTATGAGTACTCTCTGTGTGTTAGTATGCATTGTGTGTGTTAGTATGCATTGTGTGTGTTAGTATGCAGTGTGTGTTAATATGCATTGTGTGTTCGTATGCATTTATTAATATGCAGTGTGTTAGTATGCAGTGTGCATGTTAGTATGCAGTGTATATGTTAGTGTGCATTGTGTTAGTATGCATTGTGTGTTAGTATGCAATGTGTGTGTTAGTATTCATTGTGTGTGTGCGTGTATTAGTATGTATTGGGGGACAAATCCTAAAAATTATAAACCAACTATTAACTCTGATGAGTGAGACTTCAGGAGACTTCTATTTTATGTTAATTTTTTTTTTATGTTTAGTGGTTTAATGAAAAGTGTGAATTACTTTGTAATCAGAAACAATCATAGAAAGACAGAACATGGAAAAAGAAACTATGAAGGACAAGAGATTTAGCACTGTGAAAAAAAATGCACCCACAATGAACAGGTTTCAGCCCAAGCGCCCTCTGCAGGACCCGTCCTTGTGACATCTCCCTCAGCAACAGGCAGGAAAGCCTGTGTCCCTGTGCCCACGCCAGCCAACACGCCCGCAGGCCCTCTGCTGTTCTGCTGACCTGACCGGTGAAAGGTGGTGTGGCAGGGTAGTTTTAATCTGGCTGACATAGAGCTCTGCTTTCTTGGCTGTCATGGTTAAGAGCTGAACCTCTGTGGTTTGCAGATGACTCTGCTGCAGAGTTTGAACCCGTGAAGAGGGGCAGCCACGTTTCCCGTGCCTCTCTGCCTGCATCCTGCCTCCAGCTCCCCTGACTTCTCAGGCTGATGTTGTGTTCAGAGCCAAGACTCTTGGTGCCATTTGATCTCTGCAGCCGCATGCCAGTTTATATCCCAGAGCATCTTGGACCCCTAACCAAACTCACCATTGCCCTTCCTTCTTTCTCTCCACTGAGAAGGCCCCATGCCACCATCTGTCCTGATACCTGAGCATCATGCCACACTCCAGGGTCACTAAGTCACCATCATTCTCTTGCATTTAGTATTTCTACATGCAGTATAGTGACTCACCAGGACCGATGGCTTGGGATCCTATGTCGAATCCCAGCTCTGCCTCAGGTGTGCTATGCACCCTTGAGTATGTATCTGACTTCATTCTTGGAATCTCGGTTTCCTCATCTGTAAAACGGGGATTGTCATAACCATCCATGACTGTAGCTAACTCACGTGTGATTATGAGGGTTTCATGAGAAGATCCATGCAAATTGCTTAGCACCATGCCAGGCGTGGCACATGCTCCACAAAATGTCTATCTGGTGCCTCCCGTGGGCAGGCCTGGCTGGAGGAGCTGGGGGTGGGCAAAGGCCAAGGCCCCCCACATGGTGGACCTGACTCCTCCTGGGGGCCAGTAATAAACAGATCAAGGGACAAGCAGAGAAAAGCTGCCACAGACCACTGAGTGATCACAATGAAACAGGCAGGAGAGTAGGGGGAAGGAATCTTGCTTCCTTACACAGGGTGGAAGGGGAAGGCCTCCCTGGAGGACTGATGGAGGCCATCCATGGCAGATCCAAGTGATGGCTGGTGCAGAGGCCCTGAGGCAGGAAGAACTTGCATGGGTGAGGGGATAGAAAGGGAAGAAGAGGGCAAGCATGGCCGATGGGGAGTGAGCAAGGGAGGGAGGGCAGGAGCGACTCAGAGACAGGCCTGGCCCTGAGGCCACAGGAGGTGCTGGATTCATTCTCAGTGCACTGGGGAGGCCCTCACTGGAGGGCTCGGTCTGACTCCTCAGACAACCCTGCTATTGCATGAAAGTACCAGGACAGTATAGAAAAACCACCACCCAAACTGAGAGGGAACCAAGAGACCAAAGAATGACCCTGACAAGTCCAGCTTGGTAAGTTAGATGAGTTGTTTAGAGGTTACTTACAAGGGCACTTGCCCCTGGGCGGCACAGGAATTTCTTCCACGGGAGCTTCTTGCATGTAAAATCCCCGCATCTGCCCACCCTGTGGTGTTGCTTTGAATTTCTTCCCAATGAGCAACGCAGTGTTTTTACATCGTATCTGTGCTTGTTCACAGTGAAACAAATCACACAGGTCTAGCACCATCATAATTGTCATGCAACCCATGCTATGTTAAGAATAATAGAATTTTTCACTAGTTGAGGATTTTATTAATAGTATTGCAGTCAGCTAAAGGGCACTATAGGACAGACAAAGCAGCTCTAAAGCCGTCAGGACAGGTCTGAACTGGCTGTTTCAAGACAAGAAAGTGCCGGGCACTTTTCCCAGGGTCCAGTAGTTATCTTGGTACCTGCCTCGGCTACTTTGTAACAGCTTTGCTGAGCACTCCAGATGGCACGGTGTTTCTGTTATGTGGTGGGGAACCTGCGGTTTTTCCCTCACCAGCTCCCCAAGGAGTGGAGAAGGCATCACAGAGGTGAGAGCAGGGTGGGGAGGACAGGGAGGAGCTGTTGTCGCGTTTGGGGCAGGAAACCCATGGTGGCTGAGGAGCTCGTTGGCAGTGGTGACGAAGAGATGGGCCCAATTCAGGCTGGTTTTTGCATCCAGTGGTACTAGGCGACCTGGATGGTGGGAGGAAGGGGTGAATCAGGGATGGCTGCTCAGTCTTTTTTAAAAAATGTTTTTAAAATTTTATTTCTAAAACTGTGATAAAGTAAAACATAGAATTTGCCATTTTAACCATTTTTAGGAGCACAGTTCAGTGGCCTTCGGGACATTCTTGTGTGCGACCATCACTACCATCCATCCCCAGAACTGTTAAATCTTCCTCAACTCCCGATGTCCCCATCCCGGCACCCCCATTCTATCTTCTGTCTCTGTGGATCTGACTCCTTCAGGAACCTCATATGAGTGGGATCGTGCAGTATTTGTCCTTTCATGCCTGACTTATTTACTAAGTGTCTTTCATGGGCTTTTCTTTCTCTTCTTTCCAGATGTTTTTGGTGGAGGCTCTGAAGTCACAAATGTGTTTCCTATGGGATGTGTTAGGTCTGGGGTATCCAGTAGAGGTGCCAAGTCATTGTGAATATTCCTGCGCAGAGCGCAGAGAGGAGTCTGGGCTGGAGATTTGTGTTTGATAAGCATCAGCGTAGGGACAGGACTTAGATCCAGACTCCTTTCCTGTGGTGTGGCAGGCGCAGCCTCGTTCAGGGGAGGGATCTCAAACTCAAGTGGCCGTGGGGGCTGCCGGGGCATCATTTAAATAGGGGAGGGGGACCAGCTGCTGCCTCACCTGGTGTCTGTCACCCACAGAAATGAGCCTCCATGTGGCCATATCTTCACATTTTTTATGAGAAAGCAGCCAAGTAGACAACAGTTTTCAAATGCCGGGAATGAATCCCAGGATGTAGAGTCTGGACTCAGAAGAGGCACCTAGGCTGGAAATCGAGATTTAGGAATTAAGAGGATACACATAGAAGGTGATTGAAGCCAAGGACACGGATGTGGTTAGCTAGGGAGGGATGGACGGGCAAAGAGAAGAGGGTCTAGCTAGATCCAAGCTCCATGGATCACCTGCCGCCCAAGAAGTGGGCAGTGAAGAGGGAGTGATGGAGTGACAAAAACAATCGTTAAGAACCCCAAGCCATGTGATCATCATGGGGCTCAAATGAGAAATAGCATACATATGAACATTCATAGTGCTGTGAAAGGCCTGACACTGAGAAACGGGGATGTGGGAGCGGTGGGGAACAACCAGGGCACAGCAAGAGCAGGAAGCTGCGGGGCCTGGGGAGGGGATCTCATATCCAGCACCCGCAGGTGCAGCCACAGCCAGAGAAGCGGGAAGGTGGGGAAGAAACACCCCAACTTGTGTCTCGTTTCACCCTCGAGTGTCCTGTAGGTTCCTGCCTTTGGCCACACCCAGAGGAAGCCAGTGGGCAGAGTCCTCCTTCTGGGGCACAGGGCAGGGTAGAGAAGGGCAAAGACTGGACAGTGGGTTGAGGGAGTGGAGAATAGCCAGCTCTCGCCATATAAGTGTTAGCTGTTATTTTATTATTTTAAATAAAAACCAGTGCTGAGAAGCATGACTGGTTGGGGACATGCAGGATGAATTGAAGAGAGGAAGGCCCTGCAAGTTAGGAGCCTGTTGGAATCATCCCTCCTCAAGTTTGCAGAGCCTGCTGTTCACTCCTTCCAAGCCTTCTCTCCTCTTTAAGTGTGTCTATTGCAAGCTCCCACCCGGCCTTCTACCCCTCTTCGGAAGGGACATGTGCTCTCTGCTCACCTCCTGCGTTCATGCTGCCTCATTAAACCACCCTCCTGCCATTTGCTAACTCCACCCGTTCCTTGCGCCTCCTGGACTTGGTTTCATTTGCTCATTTCCACTTTGGAAGTTCCTTGCTCCTAGCATTGTTAACGACACATATTTGCATTTTTGTTTTTTCAGACTGGCAGACTAGACCTGAAATGAAAGAGTCGGATCCAAAGGATGACATTTCAGAAGACAAAACATCCACCAGGGTGGCCACAGGGGAACCCGCGAGGACTGGAGCCCGGGGTCCCGCTTTAGGAGGAGCGTGGAGACCGGGCGGCTGGCCGGAGGGGCAGCGTGGGGATGCCCGGACAGGGCGGGAGGGGCTGGGAATTCCCCAGGGGAGCAAACTCCCTGGGGAGCCAGGCCCGGGATGCGGAGAACGGAAGGGATTTGCCAACCAAAGCCCTACCCTGGTCCCACCGAGGCTGGACGAGCCCACGGAAAAGGGGGGCTGTCCGCTTGCAAGGCCTGGGAAGAACTCCAGCACCTCAGAGCTCGGCAAGCCGCCGGTGCCCTACGTGGAGAAGAAACCCTTCGACTGCAGCGAGTGCGGCAGGGCATTCGGCCGAAGCTCTTCTCTGATGAAACACCAGAGGATCCACACAGGAGAGAAGCCCTTCGAGTGTGACACCTGCGGGAAGCACTTCATCGAGCGGTCGTCCCTCACCATCCACCAGCGGGTGCACACGGGGGAGAAGCCCTACGCGTGCGGGGACTGCGGCAAGGCCTTCAGCCAGCGCATGAACCTCACCGTGCACCAGCGCACGCACACCGGCGAGAAGCCCTACGTGTGCGACGTGTGCGGGAAGGCCTTCCGGAAGACCTCGTCCCTCACCCAGCACGAGCGCATCCACACCGGGGAGAAGCCCTACGCGTGCGGGGACTGCGGCAAGGCCTTCAGCCAGAACATGCACCTGACCGTGCACCAGCGCACGCACACCGGCGAGAAGCCCTACGTGTGCCCCGAATGCGGGCGGGCCTTCAGCCAGAACATGCACCTGACCGAGCACCAGCGCACGCACACGGGCGAGAAGCCCTACGCCTGCAAGGACTGCGGCAAGGCCTTCAACAAGAGCTCCTCCCTCACCCTGCACCAGCGGAACCACACGGGCGAGAAGCCCTACGTGTGCAACGCGTGCGGCAAGGCGTTCAGCCAGAGCTCCTACCTCATCCAGCACCAGCGCTTCCACATCGGGGTGAAGCCCTTCGAGTGCAGCGCGTGCGGCAAGGCCTTCAGCAAGAACTCCTCCCTCACGCAGCACCAGCGCATCCACACCGGGGAGAAGCCCTACGAGTGCTACATCTGCAAGAAGCACTTCACGGGGCGCTCGTCCCTCATGGTGCACCAGATCGTACACACCGGGGAGAAGCCATACAAGTGCGGCGAGTGCGGCAAGGCCTTCAGCCAGAGCGCCTACCTCATCGAGCACCAGCGCATCCACACCGGGGAGAAGCCCTACAGGTGCGGCCAGTGCGGGAAGTCCTTCATCAAGAACTCCTCGCTGACGGTCCACCAGCGCATCCACACCGGCGAGAAGCCGTACAGGTGCGGCGAGTGCGGGAAGACCTTCAGCCGGAACACGAACCTGACGCGGCACCTGAGGATCCATACCTGAGCGCCTCCGCGGGGTCGAGCCCAGGTGGGCGGGATGCTTACTCGGGGCGGCGGTGAGGGCGGTGGGGGAGGCGTTCTCCCCGCGGAGCACGGGGGCACTCGGGGCGCAGGCGGCTTCTGCCTCGCACGTGCCCCTCCGCACGCACAGAGCGTCAGAACAGGCCCCTCAGTCTCACCTCTTTGGGGACGTTTTAAGGCTCACTGTCCGCTGAGCCCGGGTGACTGGGAAAGGGAGCTCAACAGTAGGCCATCAGGGCTCAGACCCCGCTGTCTGAATAAATTGTCCTAAGAGCTCGGGCCGGTGGGGCGATGCCTCTGGGCCTCATTTCCTCAGTAGCGGAGTGGAGGTGGCAGAGGGGTGGGGAGGTGGACTCAGATGGGCTTGGGGACGTTTCTCCCTTTGTGGTGTGCCCTGGAGCACAAGTGTAGCTTGTCACCATCTGTGAGTTTCCTGGGTGGGTTAAGGGGCATGGGGCTCTCTCTCCTGCCCCAGCCTCCCTACAGTGTGTGCTGGAAGCCACTAGGCTAGTAAGTGGTAGAAGTTTGCAAGTTGTTTGTGAGGGGGGAAAACTTTTTTTTTTTTCAGAGTTAGCAAATAACAATAACTACTGCTTCAAATGCCAAAGTTTTTTTAGAGTGGTCTGTTAACATTTTTTTAAAATAAAACTTTTAATTAAGGGAGACCCTGTCCTTTTAAACAGTCTTTTGGGTGTGAAAGATACAGATACTGGTTTTCCAGTCTATTGTGGTGGGAGCAGGAAGGAAAACAAACACTAGCAGGTTTGATATCCGGGTTTAAATACTGGGTTCAATACATATACAGTCTTCCCTTTTATAGTTATTTTTGCTGTTAAATGTGAAGGTGGTAACTGTCTTAGTCCATTCCTGCTGCTATAACAAAGGACCTTAGACTGGGTAATTTACAAACAATAGACATTTTTGCTCACAGTTCTGGAGGCTGGGAAGTTCAAGATAAAAGCTCTGCAAATTTGGTGTCTGGTGAGGGCAGCATTCTTTGTAGATGGTGCCTTTTATATGTGTCCTCAGGCGGTGGAGACGGGCAAGCAGGCTCCCTCAGACCTCTTTTATAAGGGCACAAATCACCTCCTAAAGGTCCCACTCACCTCTCTATACTGTTACATTGGGGATTAAGTTTCTAAACATGTAAATTTGGGAGGGACACCAACATTCAGACCTTATCAGTAATTTCAAGTGAGTTTCCCAAGGCTGACTTGAAGCTTTGTTTACACATGGAGTTCCCCCAAAGTCTACTTTCTCTGGGCTGTCTTTTTTATTTTGACATTTGATACTACTGGTTGCTGACATCCTGGCATTTCCATTTGTTTCACACTTCGTGACACTGAGGTACATGAAGAATAAATAATTCAGTTTTAAAAATCATTTATATTAGCAAGCACGCTTTGCAAGTAGGAAAAACAATCACTCTAGAATGTATAAACAAGGCAGACTGTTTATCGAATGTCTGGCAGTAGAGTGGGCATCAGGGTGGGTTTGACCCAGGCACTCATCATTGGAGCCACAGCTCTGATGCTCTGTGATTCTCTGGCTCTCCCTTTATGTGCTGGCATCATCCTCAGGCTGGCTTCCCCCGTGGGATGAGGGCGGTTTCCAGCAGCTACTTGACAACACATTTTCTCAGTCACAACCAGATGGAGAGAGAAGACTTCTTGCAGTCATTGGAATAAAAAAAAGCCCTAAGTTTCATTCTGTTGGACTCACCCATGAACCGATTGCTGTGACCGGAGAGATGGCTTAGATCTGGGTCTTGTTCTCATCCCTCAAATGATAGCAATGGTAAGGGAATGGGATTGATTGCCGGGATTGGCCTGAAACCATCATCTGCCTTGATGTGGGTGTGGGGTCAGCTGCACCAAAGTCACAGTAGGGGAGAGGTGGGGTGATATAGGGAGGGCACCCCTGAACTCCACCCCATTGTGGAGTCCAATAGTCCAATGGTTGCTCATTATGCTGATTTTGTCATGAGATCTTGCATGTACTGCTTTCTATTGCCATAAGATGAGACCCTCAGTCTTACTGCCCTCTGTGTGCTTCCTTAACCAAGAGGTGGGCAGGGCAGCTTGAGTCCTTGGTCCCATGCCTGGTTGGGCCAGCAGGTGCCCAGAGCAGCCAAGGAGTTCAGCCTCGCCTCTGCTTGTATGTGCATAGCTAAGCTACCTGTGTGTCCATGCTTCTGTGTGTCATCGAAGCTCTCTCTGCAGGGGGTGGACGAAGTCTACAATGGCTCAAACAATGGCAAATGTGAAGTGTGGTTGGGTAGAAGGCGAGTGAAGAGGATTCTGAGCGCAGCTGTGTAACACAAGCATGTTTTATTAAACCCCTCTGTGCGGCAGTTTCCTCGTCTTGAAAATGAGAAAATAGTGGGACTCCCCAGAGTTTGGTTGATGGGTTAGTCGGATGAAGGGAAAGCTCCTGCAACAGGTGGACCCAAAAACAGAGGCTTAAAGAACAAACTCTCTTTTCATCTCTCTCTCTCTCTCTCTCTCTCATTCATCCCAGAGTCAGTGTGAGCGGCACAGGGCAGCGGGAAGCTTTGCTCTCCAAGCACACGGTCATTTAGGACACAGGTCCCTTCCGTCCTGCTGCGTGACCATCCCCCAGGGACACTGTTGATACGGATTCTGGTAGGAGCTGAGTTGCTACCACATCCGTGTCCCAGCCAGCAGGAGAGGGGAAGACCCCTTTGAGGAGACGAGTGCAGTGTTTTTGGACCCAGATCAGAAGTGGTGGCCCGTCTCACTCAGCTCTCCTTCCGCTGGCAGCTGCACAAGCCACGGGCTCCACTCAGACCTGGGGAGGGCCAGGGAAACATGGTCGGCCATACCGGCGGGAAGAGGCGGAAACAGCCTTCGGCTCCCCCCGACAGACCCGTCGAACCAGGTCTTGTAGTCAGGAAGGGCCACGGGACGTGGGTCTCTCGGTAAAACAGCACGTGGAGCCCTGCAGCCTTTTAGGCTCTTCTAAGCTGTTCCGCCCCGTGCCTCCTCCTCTCCATCACCCGTGCCATCCCCTTCCCCGGCGGGGAAACAGAGGCACCGAGGGGCCAAGACCACGCGGCTCGGGAGCAGTGTCCCCCCCCCGGCCCCGCCCCTCCCGGCGCGGACTCAGCCGCGGCTCCGGATCGGAGGCGGCGCATTGCGCCTGCGCAGTTTGCCTGCGCCAAGCGCGCCCCTCCCCTTCCGGCGCCACCGCGCGAGGCCCCGCCCACTCCGTCCTCCCAGACGCCTCCGCGGCGCGGAGTGGGGAGGGGTGGGGGAAAGAGGGGACGGAGAGGGGGAGGAGCAGGAGGAGAGGGAGGAACTTGGGAGGGAAGGGGAGGGGCCTTGAAAGGAGAGGGAGGGTCTTGGGAAAGGAGGGGAGCGGGAGAGGAGGAGCTCGGAAGAGGACCGAGAGGGGAGAAGAGGTAGGACAGGGGCGAGGCGGAGTGGAGCTGGAGGAGAGAGGCGGGGAAACTGAGTCAGGGGA
>VBSM01003212.1:11231784-11247838 GCA_008086735.1 Cheirogaleus medius
GGCCTCCCAGAGTGCTAGGATTACAGGTGTGAGCCACCACGCCTGGCCTCTTTTTTCTTTTTAAGATTTTAGCTTTTTATTTCATAAGCCATACATGTGGAAGCAAAATTTTTATGTTCATAGCATACCATAGTTAGGAAGAAAAATTAGGCTGCATCATGAGATTAACCAATATACCAGATTCACCCTTCCTAGTACTGGTCCCCAAATAATAAAACATTGAGCATTTCCCATAAGCCCTTACTCGTTAGCAAAGGCAATTTTATTGCTGAGTTTTGCCATGCTGAGATTTGAGGATATGTCACAAATATTTTGTATGTGATAATTATTTTATATAATTACTGCTTTTGTCATGAAAAAACAAGTGTAATCTTGGTAAACTTGGTAATCTTTTGATTTTCTCTTTTAAATACCTTTTGTGTTTTTAATTTGGCAAGGCTTTGCATATATATCTATGTGCCCACAGAAAATATCTTACATTGTTTTATGTGTTGTTCAGTTTTCACATAAGCGATATCAGACTACATCTGTGATTCCATAACTTGCTTTTTTCCCCCTACACAATGCTGTGTCTTGGAGATGTTTCCATATCAGTTCACAAAGATCTATTTTGTTCTGTAAAATGAGGATAATATCACCCAACCAATAGGGTCTTGGTGAGGATGCAACAAGTCTCAAAAAATGTTACTTGATTTATAATGATTCTGTTTTTGGAATGCTAGCCCCATCTTTTTTGTAGTGGTACTGCAGAAAGCCCTGTGGGATGGGGGTGGTGAGGAGGATGTATGTTTTTCTAAGCAGACTTGGCAGCTCACTGCCCTTCTAGGATTTACCTCATACACTCCAAGTGACTGGATGCCTCATGGTTATAGGCAATGAGGTGAGTTTCCCCACTTCAATCATCCTTTGTTTACCCTTCAGAATAAACTGAAGTATTTTTAGTATTAGTGAAACAAAAAGGTCTTTGGGGACAGAATGTCCTGAGTTAAATCCTGACTGTTCCATTTCATTTACAAGTTAAATGGGGTCCCAAGGGGTCCGAGGATCCCAAATAATTTGGAAATAATCCAAATGTCTGCAAGTTGGGGAATGGCCACATAAACTAGATACATTCACACAGGATGATTAATTCCCTGCAGTTGTTAAAAAGAATGAAATAGATTCTTTTCTTTGTGGGATGATCCGTACTGACAGGATTCCCTGTTTGGTGCCACAGAATTCTGCCTTCTGGGCTATAGCTGATGGACCAGAGGACAGAACAATAGATCACCTGCCCATAAAGTGATCTCACTGCAGAGTCTTGCTTAGTGGGAGATCCGTGATCTTGGATGTCTCAACTGGGAAGATCATGGGCTGCACCCAGCCAACTGATGTGCTTGGTTCAGTTCACTCATTTTCACTTTAGTTTAAATAGTTACTAACATTAAGACATTAGGATAGTTTACATTTACAAACATCACCTTTCATTCAATAAATCTTCCAAAACCAAGACACACAGAGCATCTGGTATGTTTCAAGAAGCGTTCTAGGTGCTGGAGGCTCAGAACCAAATTAGAAACACAGAATCCATACCATCATGAAGCCTGCATTCTAGGAGGTAAGGCAGGCAATAAGCAAGAAAAATAAATGTAATGTAATGAGCTCCCACTTCTTTTGAGAATTTCAAATATCAAAACATACTGGGCCAGCAACTCCAGCAGAGGATAACAAAATAGGTAAGAGCCAGATCACAGTGATTCTGTCTGAGCAAAGAGATCAAAGCCCGAGTCTCAAAGCTCTCTGCCTTTTGAAGAGGTGTAAACATCCTCCTCTTAGAGACAAGGGAGGAATATTTCAGGCATCCTGGGTGTGTCCCCTTCAGTGTCTAGCACATAGTGGGTACTCTGTGAATGTTTGTTTCATGAGTGATTTGGGCAGCTGTGGCTTACCTGGTGGCCAGATGTTTGGGAATAACAAACTTGTTCATTCATTCATTCAACAATCCCAGAGTGGTTGGATTTTATGCCAGGGGCTCAGTTTTAAAGAGCCTGCACAATTCAAAACCCACATAATTCAAGACTAATCCTTAAAAAGAAGAGTGGGCATGTGTATTCAGTAGCTAAAGGCTAAAGTGATAGCTAAAATAGCAAACACAGTTTGCAATATATGTGATTCATTGTATTAGAAAGTATAGATTTTTATTCATTATAGATTTTTAAGGAATATTTAAATGGCAAAGCTTCTCATCATTTCAAAAAAAAAAAATGCCACGCAAAGGTCATGATTTCAGATGCTAGTAAGAAAATGTGGCCATGCTGCATTTCTATAAATATACAATTATACTAATTTGAAAGCCCATATTACAACATAAAAACTAAGGCTTTGCCTATAATGCACATGTCCTTAAATAGTGGGCTCTGCCCTGTTGCCCTGCTTCCTTCTCCCAACCCAGGGAGACCAGCAGCCTGGGTCATGGGTATATCTTTCCCTTACTTTACATTTTGTACACTTACCCCCGTCAGAACTGTTTTGGAAGCTCTGTGTTAATAACTTTAATGAGGTTGTAGCCAGATACTGCTGTCCTAAGAGCCAAAGCTGTCACTTAAAAATGACTCTGCAGTTTTTGCCCTCATGTGCTTGCGTCCCACGCTCTCTGCAGCTCAGAAAGCTTTGTGTCTAGGCAGCAACAGGGCTTTCCCCAGGGGATGTTTTCTCGGGGTGAGGGAAGGCAGGGAGAGATAAAAAGAATCCTCTGCAAATTGTCTGTGTAGCTATTCGGCACCGCGGACAGCTCAGGCGCGGCGGTCCGTGCGGGTGCTGGAATGGTTCAGCACCGCGGACAGCGCACGCCCAGCTCGCTTCAGCACCACGGACAGCAACGCGGGCCAAAGCACTGCTGGGATGGTTAGGCACCGCGGACAGTTCAGACGGGGCTTGCTCAGCACTGCAGGGAGGTCCGTGCTGGTGCTGGAATGGTTCAGCACCGCGGACAGCGCGTCCCCCCCCCAGCTCGCTTCAGCACCACGGACAGCAACGCGGGCCAGCCTTGCTGCGATGGTTCGGCACCACGGACAGCGCCCCGCCGGCCAGCCCTGCTGGTATGGTTCAGCACTGAGGACAGCTCACTGGAAGGTTCAGCACCGTGGTCAGTAACAGAAGTGTCACTTCGCCACCACCTGTGCTAGGTGTATGTGCTCTTCTGAGCTGATTCCTGAGCCCACACCCCAACACTCACCCCTAGAATCTCTAGAGGGATATATTTGCATAATCCAGCCTCTCCTGGTGTTAATCTCAGAAATTCAGGCATCCAATAATTAACATGCCCCAAAAGGAACTCTAGATTTTCCCCACAAAGAACCTGTATCCCACTCAGTGAGCTTCAGAGCTCTCATTTGCTCAGGCCCAAAGCCTGAAAGTCTTCCTTGATCCCTCCCTTCCTCTCATGCCTCCCATTCCATCCGTCAGTGAGTTCTCTCAGCTCCACCTGTGGAGTAAATCCTGCATCTATCCATTGCTCTCTGTTCCTACTGCCACCACCTTACTCCAGACCAACATAATTTCTCAGCTGGTTTATTTCAAGAGTCTTCTAAATGATCTTCCTACTTTACCTATTGCCCCTTCTAGCACATCCCCACACAGCAGTTTCAGTGACCTTTTGACAATATAAATCAGCGTCTATCACACTATTCCTCAGTACCCTGCCACTGCTTCCAAACACACTTACAATAAAATTCAAGGTCTGCCTGAGGCTTTCCAGACCCTAGGTGCCTCTCTGATGTTGCATTTCATCACTATCGCCCTTGTGTGGCCGTTCTGGCCTCATTATCCTCCTTGTTGGTTTTCCAGGGTCTTTGCATCTGATGTTCCGGATTCTAGCATAACTAGCTCTTTTCCATCTTTTGGATCTTTACTCAAAATGTCACCTCTCCAAAAAGGCCTTTCCTGACCACTCCCTTCTAAAGTGGTCTCGTATCTACCCAAAAGAGCATAAGTCATTCTATTATAAAGACATCTGCACCCGTATGTTTATGGCAGCACAATTCACTATTGCACGGTCATGGAAACAACCCAAGTGCCCGTCAATTCATGAGTGGATAACTAAAATGTGGTATATGCTCACAATGGAATATTACTCAATTCTAAGAAACGACAGTGAGCTAACACCGTTTATGCTATCCTGGATTAAGCTTAAGCCCGTTATCCAAAGTGAGGTGACACAAGATATGGAAAATGGGCTCCACATCTACTCACCATCAAATTGGTACTGACTGATTAAAACTATGGTGCTCAAATGGTGGTAGTGTTCACCAGGGTTTTGGTGGGGGGAAAGACCCACATCATAGGGATGTAGCAAGCATTGTCAGGGGGAAGGGCATACCTCTAACCCTTCTTAGGGAGAGGCAAAGTTATACAATGTATCCAAGATGTAAAAAAAAAAAAATCTTTTGTTGGATGGAGGGCAGGCGGGAGGGGGGAGGAAGTGTAGAGTTACATAATGTGTGCCGTGCGTGCCACCTGGGGACTGGACTCGCTTGAAGCTCTGGCATGTGGGGGGGAGGGGTGGTAGGAGCAATGTATGTAACACTAACAATATTTGTACCCCCATTATATGATGAAATAAAAGGAAAAAAAATAAAGTGGTCTCGTGGTTACTTTCATATTGATCTATTTCATGTACTTCATAGAATTTAGCATAAACTAGATTTTATTCTACATTTATTGGTTTGCTTGTCATTGTCTGTTTCATCATTAGAATATAAACTCCAATAGGTCATAGATATTGATAGTCTTGGTCACCAAGGTCAGCATTTGCCACATAGCAGTTGTTTAATAAATATTCGTTGAATGGATGAATGAATTCTCAGCCCTGTATTAATCTGTCTTTCCCCATCTAGTCATGGGGCTCAAAAAAGATGTCAACAGCACTCACATCCTTGTAGAATCATACAGGGTTTGAGGGCTGTTCTGGGGTCTCCAAGACAACCCCCAGGTTTGGTGGTTTTCTGGGAAGACTCACAGGACTCAGCCTACTGTCATACTCATGGCTACAGTTTATCACACAAAAGTATACAAAGCACAACCAAAAAAGGGAAAATGCTTATAGGCATAACAAATCTTTACTTGGCCACTTGACTTGCCATGAGGTTATGGTACGGGGGAAGGTGTGTTGTGTTACAACAGGATAATGAAGAATTTGGACCAGTAATTCCACCTACCACATCAAGTGGTGGAATCTAGCTATGATTTATTCATCTTGATTTTATTTCCCTTTTAGGTTATGGCACTTGAAACTGGTTTTCCATTTATAGGAGTGCTATAAGTACTTCTAAAATGGTTGTAGAAAATGAATTCACTTTAAAATAAAAATATTAAGTAAATAGTAATGTGGATGTTATATGGACATGGATGCAATCATGAAGGTGGTAGGCAGGATCATGGCAAATGTTGAAAAAGGATGTATGAAAATTTGAAGTTGGATAAACATTAAAAACATGGAAGGGGGCCGGGCGCGGTGGCTCATGCCTGTAATCCTAGCACTCTGGGAGGCCGAGGCGGGTGGATAGCTCAAGGTCAGGAGTTCGAAACCAGCCTGACCAAGAGCGAGACTCTGTCTCTACTAAAAATAGAAAGAAATTAATTGGCCAACTAAAAATATATAGAAAAAATTAGCCGGGCATGGTGGCGCATGCCTGTAGTCCCAGCTACTCGGGAGGCTGAGGCAGAAGGATTGCTTGAGCCCAGGACTTTGAGGTTGCTGTGAGCTAGGCTGACGCCACGGCACTCACTCTAGCCTGGGCAACAAAGTAAGACTCTGTCTCAAAAAAAAAAAAAAAAAACATGGAAGGGGATTCCAGACACTCTCCCTTTACTGTTTTCTTCTCTTCCATGAATAAATCACCTCCTAAGGAATAATTTGATAATATTCTTTCCCTCAGGATTCTGGGAAACTCCTCAAACTTGAGTACATTTTAAGAGCAACGAGTAATTTATCTGGATTATTAGGATCATAGCTGGAGTTTTTCCCTATGTTGAGGATCTGGTGTTCAAACATTATAATGGTAATACTAGTGACATTTACAGAGCACTCAGTATGTATGAGGCATATGTATTAATTTATTTGATGTTTACAATAACTATGAGGCAGGAAATATTTTTGTCCCCATTTTGCAGATAAGAAACTGAGAACCAGTTAATTCACTTCCCAAAGTTACACAGCTGGTGGATCTGCATCTGGGAGCCCAGCTTTTGACCCCTGCCTCAAGGCTCCATGACCTAGGGCAGCTCCCCTGCTCTCTGGCACTAAATGTCTTGTTATCAAAAGAAGTGGTGAGCATTAAATGAAGTGTCTAATTCTTTGACAATCCATGTTCACACTCCAAACTATCCTTGGAATGGCTGCAAACTCATCTCCTAAACATCTAAGCAGAGGACATTTCCCCTCCCAATTAAATCACATATCCAGAAACTCCTAAGCAAATCCAAGCTTAATCTTTCCACATTCTTGCTGCATGTCCTTTGGGCAAATCATTTAACTCCTTTTATGCCCCGGTTTCCTTCTCTGTAAAATGGGAATATTTACCACTTGGGACTTTTGGAATTAAATGAGGTAATGAACATAAGATGCCTTTTACATAGTATTTGTTGGATAAATGACAGCTATCTTGATTGGCTTTTCGCATAACCAGGGTCATTCAATTGTCTAGCCATTTGGAAAAGAAAGTTAAATCTTTAACTCACACAATTCAAAAAAATTCCAGAAGGTTCAAGCAACTAAGCATATAATGTAAGACTGCAAAGTGTAAGATTATGCAGGAAAGTGTTTATGAGAATAGAGTCAGGAAGGGCATCTCAAATAAGACCCCAAAAGCAAAAAATGTAAAAAATAGATATCTTGGATTTTTATCAAAGTCTACAACTTAAGATACTATGTAAACACAGAAAAAGATAAGGGAAAGGCCAGGAGAAAATATTTGCCACTGATAGAGTAACAGGCAAAAGATTACTATCCAGAATATAAAAAAATGCCCATAAATCAGTAAGAAATAGCTACATAAACAAACCGGGAGGATGGGTGGGGTGGCTCACGCCTGTAATTCTAGCACTTTGGGAGGCCAAGGTGGGAGGATCGCTTGAGCCCAGGAGTCTGAGGTTGCTGTGATCTATGATGACGTCACTGCACTCTAGCCCCAGTGACAAAGCAAGACCCTGTCTCAAAACAAAACAAACAAACAAAAACAAACGGGGGAGCTAAGCAGGTAGTTCACAGAAGAGAAAGTAAGCCTGGTCAACAAAAATGTTAATATGCTCCACTTCACTAGTAACCCGGAAAGGAAATAAAATTACAAAGGGAGACCATTTCCCCCCACTCTATGGCTTTGTCAAGGATTTTAAAAATTTGATATAGGCCGGGCGGGCGTGGTGGCTCACACCTGTAATCCTAGCACTCTGGGAGGCCGAGGCGGGAGGATCGCTCTACGTCAGGAGTTAGAAACCAGCCTGAGCAAGAGCGAGTTCCCGTCTCTACTGAAAATAGAAAGAAATAAGCTGAACAACCAAAAATATATAGAAAAAATTAGCTGGGCATGGTGGTGCATGCCTGTAGTCCCAGCTACTCGGGAGGCTGAGGCAGGAGGATCGCTTGAGCCCAGGAGTTTGAGGTTGCTGTGAGCTAGGCTGATGCCACGGGACTCTGGCCCTCCAGGCAACAGAGTGAGACTCTGTCTCAAAAAGATAAAAATAAAAATAAAAAATTTGATATAGACTTCATAGGAACGACTTGGCGGTGGTCATTGCATTGTAAAATTTGAATAATAATGATCACTGATAATAACAGCAGTTGTTCGGCATGGTTTTAAGCACTGTACGTGTATCACTTAATTTTTATTTTTTACCTTCACAGCAATCCTGGGAGGTGGTCACCATAATTGTTCCCACTTAAGAAAATGGGAAACTGAGGCACAGAAATGTTAAGTAACGGGCACCCGAGGACACACTAGTAGCAAGTGGCAAAGCCAGACCTTGACTCCAGGCGGTCGGGCCCCAGGGTTTCCCCTGGTTTTTAGCCTAGAGAACTCCCATCAGGCTTGTGTAGAGCCGCTGGCCTTACCGGGCGCCTGCAGCAGGGGAGTCGGACCTCACCTGCGTGCGCATCGGCTGGAGATGCCTGGCCCGTCCCACTTCAGCCAACCCTCAGGGCGGAGCACGGGACCACGCCCCCTCCCCACCCCCTGCGACCCCACGTGGGCACTCAGTCTCGGTGGCCCCTCCGCCTTCTCCCACTTCCTTCCTTGTGCAGACTTCCTGGGGGAGGAGGGAAGAAGGCCGCCCACCCTCCCCTATGGCCCCCACCTCCCGCCTCCCACCTCCCACCCGCAGCCTCCGCGTCTGCGCAGCCGCTGTCCCTGCGGCGCCAGCTCTGCAGTGCCTGGACTGGGTCTGGTTGGAGAGGGTGAGTCCTTGGAGGGACCCCCGCGGGCGGGAAGGAGGCGGGAAAAGGGGGCTGGGGGCGCGGGCGGGGATCCGAGACGCGCGCGCGAGTGTGGATGTGCAGAGCGTGGACGTGTATGGGTGGAGGTGGGGCAGAGCCACTCCAGGGATGGGGGTCGGGGAAGGGTGGGTCTCCAAGCCCATCCGGTGGGAGAGGCCTGGGGGTCTGTCCGGGTGGGGCTGTCTCTCCGCCGAGCTGTCTGTCCACCCGGCCGTGCATTGCATGTGAATTCCAACCTCCGCGCGACGAGGAGAGAATGGCCCCTGCACCGAGCGCCCATCCGTGTGTCTGTGCGCCCTCGCGGGCGGCGTGTGCACGTGCGCTCTTGTCCCGCGGGGTCCCGCGCCTGCGGTCGCCGTCCCTGGGTGTTTAGCGCGCGCTGCCTCCGCGGGCCTGCGGCGCATGGATGGGTGGTGTGTCTGTCCGGACACGTGTGTGCCATCCTGCAATGGCTGGGAGCACAGACTCTGAAGTCACCAGGTGTGGAATCCCCGCCCCCCCACTCTTCCTTGCTATGTGGCTTTGAAAAAGGGACTTCCCCTTCTGTGAAATGGAACCGTGACAGTATCGGCTGCGGAGAGTTGTGGTGCGCATTAGGTGACAGAAAGGATTCCAGGTGCTCAGCAGCGCTGGGTACACGGAAACGCCCCAGGAGACGTTGTCGCCCATACTGTTACTGACGTTGTTGTTGTTGTTACTGCATCTCCACCCTTTCCTCTCAGCGGGTGAGTTGTTTGCTGTTTCACCGAGAACACTGCGGTGGGGAAGTGCGAATTCTCCCCGCCCCGTGCGCACCTCTGTCCCGCGTCCTCCCCGCTCCTCCGTCCACTGCGCATGCAGTTTCTTCTGACCTTGACCTGACGGCTCCTGCCTTGTCCATCTGTCACCCCTCTTGCCTGCGTTTTCTCCCCTTCCCATACCTTCTCCCCCTCAGCCAAAATCCATGATTATGTCTCGTATTAAAAACAAAACAGAGCAGTAAACAAAACAGTACTCCCTGGCAGTACTCTCTCACACTCTTTTCCATCAAGGCCAGTATGTTACTTTTTTCCTTGAAAAATGGTGTCTGTGCTGGCAGCCTCCTCTCCTCGCCCCCCACGGGCTCCGCGACCCACACTGAGGCCGCAAACTGGCAGCCCCGCGTCTAATTCAGCCCCGCTGCTCGGGCGGTTTGGTTTGCGTGGTGGCCTGCAAACATTTTAAACATTTGAAGTAATTTCTGACATTGATAAACTGCAGATGTCATCTGAAAATATAGATTTTCCCATCTTCTTTTGAGAAATCAGAAGATAGGAGACATTTGTGCCATATTTCTGCTCAGCAAACATTGGCTGGACTGAATGGGGCAGCTTCTTCAGACAGGGCACCCGATCTGTCTTTTGCCACAGTCCCCGCTGTGCCCTGTCACCTCTCCTCATACCAGGTATCAGTTGCTATTTGTTCATGCTTTCCTTACAACAGAGAAGTGTTTCTCTGGATCCGTATTTCATTTTCAGTTTCGAAAGAGTGAAAGTAAAAACTGGACAGTCTTGTTTGATTGTTTGTCTGTTTTGCCTCCCAGTGGTGTTATCTGCCCAAACTCTGGAGGTGTTTGAGTTCCAGTCCTTTCTGTCTGCTGGAATTCTGTGCCTGTGTTCTGTTTGGTCCTGTACGTTCACTCGTTTTTCTCCTCCAGGAGAACGTGAGCTATTGAAGGCGTCAAATTCGTCACCGTATGTCCAATATACAGCACAGGTCTGGCACAAAGTTCTGGCTGAGAAGTGGATGGAAACACTGTATTCGTTCAAGCACCCAAGGGTGGCAAATACGTATGAAGTCCTGTAAGAGGTGATGTTTAGGGTCGGCTGTGAAGGCTGAGCCGTGCTTCCGGAAGCTGATGCAGGAAGGGCAAACTGAGCCAGGAACACCCTTTTTCTGCTTCCATTCACCAGGTACTCAAACTCTGTATTGAATCATGTTCTGTCTCAGTAGAAAGCTCACAGGACTCAGTGAGGCAGCTGCTGTTGTTACCGTCTCCCCACTTTACAGATGAACAAACTGAAGCTTGCAGAGGTTAAAGTGACCTGCCCCAGGTCATGCAGAAGATATGAGGCAGAACTGAAGTTCACACGAGTGTGGTCACATCCACGCCTGGCTCCTAACCACCCGGCCCTGTAGGAGCAGTTAGCATTTTATTAACACCGCCGTTCTTTCCCCACCTTTGTGACTATTTTCTCATTTTAGCATCCCCTGTACTAACACTTACCCACCATTTTTCCTTTAAGTCACCTCTCATTTTCCTCTCTTCTAACAATGTTATTTATTTTAATACCTGAATCACAGCTCCCTAAATATGTCCATGTCCTCATCCCCGGAACCTGGGAACATGTCAGATTGTTTGATGAGGGGGAATTAAGGTTGCAGATGAGATTAAGGTTGCTAATCAGCTCTCTTGGAGATGGGGAGATGGCCCTGGATTATCTGAGCGGATCCAATGTAATTAATCATACAATGGTCATTAAAAATGGAGGGGGAGAGTCGGAGTCAGAGGGTTTCAGTGGGAGAAAGAGTCGAGTGGCCCTTGCTGGCTTTGTAGGCAGAGGAGGGGCCAGGAGCCCGGGAACACCGGCGCCTCTGGATGCCGGGACAGACAGAGAATGGATTCCCGCGTGGAGCCTCCAGAAGGACTCAGCCCTGCCCACACCTCTGTTTTGTTCCAGGGGGACTCATTTCAGATTTCTGACCTATAGAACTGCAAGAAAATAAATTGACTCTGTCTTAAGTCACAGAGTTTGTGGTGACGTGCTATCGCAGCCCTAGGAAACCCAGACAATACCTCAAGGGCTCCTAAAATCAGGATTTTTTTTTTTTTTTGAGACACAGTCTCACTCTGTTCCCTGGGCTAGAGTGCCGTGGCGTCAGCCTAGCTCACAGCAACCTCAACTCCTGGGCTGGAGTGATCCTTCTGCCTCAGCCTCCCGAGTAGCTGGGACTACAGGCATGCGCCACCATGCCCGGCTAATTTTTTCTATATATTTTGAGTTGGCCGATTAATTTCTTTCTATTTTTAGTAGAGATGGGGTCTCACTCTTGCTCAGGCTGGTTTCGAACTCCTGACCTTGAGCAATCCGCCCACCTCAGCCTCCCAGAGTGCTAGAATTACAGGCGTGAGCCACCGCGCCCAGCCCTAAAATCAGGATTTTATGAAAGACCCAACAACAGTGCCGATGATACAACTTGCAATTCTCAGAGCCAGCATTTGTACCCATATATATGTATTGACACAGATAAATGCAGCAAACCACAAATAAAATGACATAAAATTTAAACAATCTGTATTTTAGTTTAGTTTTCTTTTTTCAGTGAGGGGGAATTAAGGTTGCAGATCTAAAAAGGACGTAGAGTAATGTGCATTAAGTGTGCAGCTCTGTGTCAACAGAGCCCAGCGGATTTTTACGAAGATGTTCGCCCGTGTGGCCACCGCTCAGATCAAGATACAGAACTTTCCCCAGAATGTTTCTGCCAGCCTGGTATAACCCCTCTCTGACTCCCATCAATATCAACTCATTTTACCTGTTCTAGACTTTTTTATGTTAATAAAATCACATATATGTGCTCCTTTGTGTCTGGCTTTTGCAACTTAGTCATATATGTATGTATAATGTCAATATATACATTATACATATTATATATTACATATAAAAATATATTTTAAATATATATCATGTTTATAATTATATATTTGTATAATTATTTATATTTAAAATATATTGTAATTATGTTAATATATTAAAATATGTTTATGTATAAAATACATGAAATATTAGAAATACATAATATATATTTAGATTCATCCATTTGTCGCCTGTGTCCTCTGTTTGCCCCTCTTGTTGCTGGGCAATCCTCCGTTGTCTGAATAAACTGCAATCTATTTTTCCATTCTCTCACCCATAGACAGCTGGGTTGTTAGCATTTTTAATTACGAGTATGAGTGCTTTTGACTATGAATATAAACTGCTTTGGTTTTATAAATGCAGCGGACAACAACAACATTCACGTACAAGTGTGTGGGTGGGCCTAGGTTTTCCCCGCTCATGGGGAAGTTCCTGGGGGTGGAATTTCCGCATCCCAGGATATGTGTGTGTTCAGCTTTCCTAGAGGTTGCCAAATAGTTTTCCAAAGCAGTTGAACCAGTAGACGCTCCCACCAGCATGCATGAGTCAGCCTGCTTTTGAAATTTACCTCAATGAATTTCAGAGGGAAAGCCAGTATCACTTTTAATCTTTTTTTTATGGTATACATATATACCACATTTTCTTCTCCCCCACCCTCCTTTTTTTAGAGGCAGAGTCTCACTCTGTCACTCCGGCTGGAGTGTGGTGTCATGATCATCTCTCACGGCAGCCTCCAGCTCCTGCCTCAAGTGAACCTCCTGCCTTGGCCTCCCCAAGTGCTGGAACTACGGGCTAAGCCACTGTGCCCGGCCTCAGTATAACTTTTATTTATTTATTTATTACACTTATTGAGGGTAACCATGAAAATAAACACAGGCAAAGCCTTTACATTCTGGATGCTTTTCCTGCTGAGCCTGAAGCTGCTCTCCCTGTGTTAGAAGCGGGGCTCAGCTAGAGACGGTGAAGGCACGTTGGCACCAGACTGAGACTTTCTCCTTAAGGTAATATTAAATAAGAAGGATCGAAGGGTGGAGAGGGGAAGCCTCTTTCCCCAGGATTCAGTGTTACTGAGTCATGGGTGTGACTAACACCCCTGCCTGGGGTGTCGCAGGGGTGGGAGATTGCAGGGCCAGACAGATGGAGGCTGGGCCTCTTGCTCACGACAGGGGTGGGGAGCGTCGGACTGAGCAGCTGATGGGAGGGGCTGGGGGAGGTTCAGGAGCAGGAGTCTCTGCTTGAGGGCCAAGTGGACCCCAGGAGGCAGGGAGGACATGGTGGAGGCTACTTTATCACACCCCTCCCCCGCAGAAGGGAGACACAAATGCTGATTGGCAGAGCAGAAGAAAAGAATATATTTTGCATATCCATGATATATTATATAGAATATAATTATATTTATAAATAATGTATAATATGTCATGTGACATTAATATAATTGACATAATTTATAATATGTTGATATATAATTATATTTGTATATGTTATATTAATATATCCATTATAATATAACTTCTATTATGAAAAAATTTCAAACACCCTCCTAAGTGTGAAGGCAGCACTGCGAACCACCACCCACCATTTCTCAAATTCGGCAGTTATATTTTCTTGTTTGCTCTAATGCTCCTTTGTCTATTTCTTCTTCTTTCTTTGCAGAAGTGTTTTAAAGCAAATCTTGGCCATCAGGCCAATTTGCTCCTACATACTACAAAAGCACCTCTAAAAACGTAAGGTGGACACTTACTACGTATCCAGAAAACCATCCCCACACCTGACAAAATCAGTGACAATTCCTCGGTATTGTTGCATACCCTGTCCGTGATCAAATTTCCTTGATTCTTAAAGATTTTTCTTTTCACAGCAGGTTTCTTTGAGTCGGAGTCCAAACATCGTAGTCTCCACATGCTTTTGATTGTTGAGTTGCAAACTTCTCTTTCAAGCATCTGCCCCATGGTTTCAAAATCTGATAGAACAATTTCTGTTTGTACAAACCTAAGTATAGAAGAAAAAGGTTACAGAAGCTTTTATTCACTCCCAGGGAATTTACTCCTTTTTTTTTAAAAGTTACCATTCACAAGATAGTCTTTGGGTTATACGCACAGAATTTACACACACACAGTTTCCTAAAACAAAAACCTAAACCAGCGTCAGTGTCTCAGGGCAAATGGTTACATAATCAAAAGTCATTATATACAAACATAATGAGTGAGATGTGCAACGTATGGGGGATGGTCATGCTTGAGGCTCTGCCTCGAGGGGGGAGGGGGGCGTGGGCAATATACATAACTGTAATATTTGTACCCCCATAATATGCTGAAATAAAAAAAAGTGCTATAAATTATCAAAAAAAAAAGTCATTATAGTTCAGATATCTTCTTGCAAACAACCTCCTGAATCTCAGGTTGACCAGACATAGAATGAGAATATTAAAGAGTATTTTATTTAAAAGTAAGCTGGGTGCAGCGGCTCACACCTGTAATCCCAGTGACTCTGGAGGCCAACGCGGGAGGATCACTTGAGGCCAGGAGTTTGAGACCAGCCTGGGCAAGACTCTGTTTCTAAAATAATTCTTTTTAAAATATTATACTTTTAACCCCCATTTGGAAAGTGCATCTTTTTTCAACAGTAACAACCAAGGAGAAAGTTGGGGCTGTCAGGGGGTTGGTGGGAAGACTTGAGTCCTGTCTGTAGCCAGAGGGACTCTAAGGCGTGAGTCCCTTATTCTAAAGCCCCCTGGCTAAGCAGTTTGGGATGTGGACTGAGTGCGTGTGCGCGCGTGTGCGCCTGCCTGTGACACGCACGATCCCCTTTCCTGCTCTGTCCCTGGAACACTCACCACCATTTGACACACTATACACTTCGTTACCTGTCTGTCTCTGTCTCTCCCGGCTGGAATGCAAACCCCACGAGGGAGGGATCTTCATTTGGGTACTGCTGTGTTTCTGGCGGTTAGGCCGGTGCCCGGCACCTGCTGGCCCCCTGTAAGCATCCACTGAATGATGAAATGCCCCTCAGTCCTCAGGTTCTGAATCCCGTGCCTGGGGGACCAGACCGGGCCCTGGAACAGGAGAAGAAGGAGAAGCCTGTCTTGGAAGCTCCACCGCCTCCTGGGGACATGCAGAGCCTCAAGCCTGAGCACACTCGGGGGCTGCTGGAGCCCGAGAGGACCAAGACGGCGCTGCCACGGGAGAGCAGGGCCTGGGAGCGGCCATCCCCTGCCGCCTTCAATAAGGACTGGGAGGCCGTGGAGGTCGGGGCCTCCAGCTGTGACCGCGACGAGAAAGGTGAGGGTGCCCTGGGGAGGTGAGGGTGCCCTAGGGAGGTGAGTGGCTGGGGGAAAGGTCTTGGCAGAGCCTAGGAGAGACCAAACATTCATTTCTTCATTCATGCATTCAACAGCTATTGGTGGAAATGTGTGTCGGTCCACTTTGCTGGGTAACAAATCGTCCCCAAACTTAATATCTTAAAGCAATGATCGTTCATTGGCTCGTGACTCTGTGGGTTGGCAGTTTAACCGGCCTCGGGGACACATCTCCGGCTGCCCTTGCGGCGCACTTGCCCATGCAGCCTCAGCGAGCTGGTTGGTCGCAGATGGCCTTCCGTGCCTGGCCAGCGCTGGCTGATGGCTAGCTTGGTGGCACTGGAGAGAGGCCACGCGTACGTCTCCATCAGGCGATCTCAGGCTTATCCTTACGGGAGTGGCTGCAGCAGTCTCAGAGATGGCTGGAAAGGGAGCGCCCTGATGCACAAGCTGCTCTGAAGCGTCTGCTGGCAGGTCAGGTGCTCACCTGCTATTGTTCAAAATAAGCTTCACGGCCGGGTGCGGTGGCTCACGCCTGTAATCCCAGCACTCTGGGAGGCCGAGGCGGGAGGATCACTCGGAGTCAGGAGTTCGAGACCAGCCTGAGCAAGAGTGAGACCCCGTCTCTACTAAAAG
>VBSM01003212.1:11247938-11258892 GCA_008086735.1 Cheirogaleus medius
AGAGAGAGAGAGAGAGAGAGAGAGAGAGAGAGAGAGAGACAGGGTGTTGGCAGAGAGGCGTAGGAGGCCAGCGGGAAGGGCAAGTGGACCACCTGACCGCCTGGCCACCATCTCATGGCTCCTTTCTCCTCCACACCCACCAGACCTGTCTTCTCAAGAGACTGGGCTTTCCCAGGAGTGGAGCTCGGTGGAGGAGGACGACGAGTCCGAGGACTCCCAGGTATCGTGTGGCAGGGTCCTCTCCCTTCCCGTGGGTGTCTCACCTGCCGATCTCAGTGGGTTGTCACATGTCCTTTCTCAGCTTGGAGTTTCCCTGCCCCAAAAACGTCCCAAGAAGTCTCCTGTGGGGGACAGGACATATTCCTACGGCGGTCAGAGTGGAGGGTCTCCATGTGGCACATACAACTCCATCCACACACATCCTCCAACCCTTCGCCCATAAACCCATCCACCCTTCCACCCCTCTGCCCATGCTTCCATCCTCCTGTGTACCCCATGTGTCTATCCACTTATCCATCCATCCTCAAACCCTCCCTTCCACCCTTCGCCCACCTTGCATCTCACCCATACGTTCCTCCTTCCACTCGTGGGATGTCCACCGACCATTGACCTGTCCACTCGTCCATCTGCCCAGCCTCTCACCCCTGCTCGTCCACAGACCCACTGCGTCTGTCCTGCTGCATACTGGCTACCCACGTACATGCTCCCCACCCTTTTGTGCATGTGCCGTCAGTCCGTTTATTCAACCCACCCACCCACACACCCACCGTGTGTCCACTCACCTGTACACCTACCTATTCATCCTCTACTGCCTGTTGCCATGGTGAGGCCATGGCTACTATCCACAAACCCACGTTCCCACTCATCCATCTCTATCCATCCAGCCGTCCATCCAGCCGTCCATCTAGCCGTCCATCCACCCATCCATCCAGCCGCCCATCCAGCCATCCATCTACCCGTCCATCCACCCATCCATCCACCCACCCATCCATCCACCCATCCGTCCAGCCATCCATCCACCCATCCACCCACCCATCCATCCACTCATCCATCCACCCATCCATCCAGCCATCCATCCACCCGTCCATCCACCCGTCCATCCAACCATCCATCCACCCGTCCATCCAGCCATCCATCCACCTGTCCATCCACCTGTCCATCCACCCATCCATCCAGCCATCCATCCAGCCGTCCATCCACCCATCCATCCAGCCATCCATCCACCCGTCCATCCACCCATCCAGCCAGCCATCCATCCAGCCGTCCATCCACCCATCCATCCACCCGTCCATCCACCCATCCATCCAGCCATCCATCCACCCATCCATCCACCCGTCCATCCACCCGTCCATCCAGCCGTCCATCCACCTGTCCATCCAGCCGTCCATCCACCAGTCCATCCAGCCGTCCATCCACCCGTCTATCCACCCGTCCATCCAGCCGTCCATCCACCACCCCAGCCACTGACCCACCCACCCAGCCACGATTTGTTTATCCATCCCCTCACCACCTGCTGGGTTTTAATCCAGATTCTATGAGTAAAACCAAACACAGTCATCGTGCACACTGCTTTCCCTCAAAGACCTATTGTCTTCTTTTTTTGAGGCATAAGACGTCAATACAAGAAATAATAAAAGTGGTTCTTTTGTTTATACATTCAGGTGATACATGAGAAAAATCACATAACCACCCTCAGCAGCACCTGGGGGTCCCGCCATCTCCCAGTCATCTGTCAGGAATCCACCTCTGACAGGCTCAAGCTAGAAAAAGGGTTTATTGACTAACAGTGCAGGGCGGGGGAGGGGGAGCGGCACAAAGCGGCCAAGAAAATGCGATAGTGCCGAGATCAGTGCAGGCTACAGTGGGGCGGGTTCATCCTTCAATAGCCCAGAGAGGAGGAGACGCCAGACCTGGGGTTCAGGACTGAGTAAGAAGTCCCCAGGCGAGCAGGGCAGGGAATGGCATGTGCAAGGCACAGTGGCCTCGCAAGTCACGTGTGGGGGAATGCCGAAGTTAAGGGCAGAACGGTGGGAGGTCTGGGGGAAAGTCTGGCTGGGGTGAGGTCACTCATTCATTCCACAACTATTTCTTGTGCACCTACTGTGTGCCGGGCAGTGTTCGGCGCAAGGGGAGTACAACAGTGAATGGGACAGACACGGCCCCTGCCTTCACGGGGCTCATCGTCATGGAGGTAGACAGACGACAAGTGAAATAAGCAGCTAAAATATAAATTCTGCTGCATGGTGATAAAGTGCTAGGGAGAAAAATGAAGCAGGAAGGGGGCTCCAAAGCGTGAGGTTGGGGCTGGGATTGCCATTTTAAGAAGGGTGTCCACGGACAGCCTCACCGAGGGGGGCTATTGAGCAAAGACCCGAAGGAGGTGGGGGACAAGCCTGGTGGCTGTCTGGGGGACACGGCAGGTGCAGAGTCCTGAGCTGGGCTCATGCCTGGCACAGCGAGGACAGGCAAGAGCGGCCAGTGCGGCCGGGAAGAGCCAGCGTGGGAGACAGGGCTGGGAGGTGGGTTGTGGGGATGATGGGGTGGGTGACCGTGTTTACAACGTGGCTCTTACCCTGGGTGGGGTGGCAGCCCTAGGTGAGCTCTGCGCAGAGGAGGGACCTCTTCTGGCTCAGGCTGTGACAGGAGCCCTGTCCTGCCGAGCTCCATGCCAGGAGGCTAGGAGTGTCTTGCAGGCCATGGGAAACCCTGGCAGGGGGTTGAGGATTCACGGAATCACTCTGGCTGCCCATGGAGAGGGAAGGTGGGCTGGATACAGCAGGGGTTGGGGTTTGGGGGACATGCAGGGGCCAGTCAAGAACATCTAGTTAGAAAAAAACAGGTGGAAATGAAAGAGCTGCCACTTAGCTCACGCGTGTTATGAGCTTGACACAGCTCTAAATGCGTTCCGTGAACACATATATTAACTTGACGCCCATTAACTCGCATGATTCTCTCGGGACCTGCGAGGTCCTTAGTGTGGGTCCCCCTTTTACAGATAAGGAAACTGAGGCAGAGAAATTATTAATAGATAACTTGCTCCAGGTCCTCGTGTGAGTAGCTGGCAGAGCTAGCGTAGAACTGTGGCCATCTGGAGAGGATACCAGCTAAGGCAGCAGCGGCGGTGGGGGTGGGATGCGGAGTCATCATTCATTCCCTCATTCATTCATTCGCTCAGTCATGGTTCATTGAACCAGCATTGATGGAGCCTGTCCTTGAAGAAGGACTTGTTGTTGTCCCATTTTACAGATGGTGAAACTAAGGCACGGAGAGGTCAGTTGATTTTCCCTCTGTCACTCAGCCTGTAAGTGGTAGAGCTGGTATTTGAACCCAGTTTGTTTCCTAACCACGAGGGGTCCTGCCTGTTTGTCTTGATCCTCCTCCAAGAGAGGACTGGGGCTGGATGAAGGGCTCTCTCTGTTCCACCTGGGTCACCATGCCTCTCAAGGGGAAGAGTGAGAGAGGGAGTGGAAGAAAGAAAAGGAGTCACTTTCCAAGAGGGCAGAGGTTCCCACTCAGCGGACCCAGAGGAAAGCAGGGAGGAGGAAACAGTCCCATCACCCTCATCCCATAAAATACAGCATGTGTAACGCTTGCAAATCTTATCTAAGTGCATGAGGCTAAAAACAAAAAAGAAACACCACCACCAGAGATAACCCCTGTAAAAGTTGATGTGACAAGCCAAACTCATCCCCATCATTGGAAGTCAGGATATTGGTTACCTTTGGGGTGGGGGAAACCAGGGGGCTTGTAATGGTCTTCTCGTTTGGGGTGCCGGTTACAAGGGTTGTTCATCTTCTGCAGTTTGCTTAGGCTGTATACTCAGCATGCACACAAACTTCTCTTTGCATGTTCTACTTCGAAAGAATGTTTTTAAGAAGTTGCTATATGTCCTTCCAGATATTTTTTTCTTAGACACAGAGACCAAATTGGGATTTGTGTGCAAGAAATTTTTGGAGGGATGTGCAGGCTGGAGAGGGGAGGAGGAAGCTAGGTAAATACCTGGGTTGACCCAAAGTCCAGCCTCTGTCTGAACCCACAGGGAGCCCTGGAGTGTGAGCAGAACCACAGAGTTGTCCTCCTCTGAGCCAGTGAAGTGGCCTCTTATACCCCAGGTGCCCCTCACTGGGTGTGGACTGCCCTGGAGGTGAGTCTAACCTCTTAGATAATTCCACAGGAGGTGAATCCCATTAGTAAGGGCATTTATCAGAAGGGAAGAGGCAACATAATCCATAAACCATAAAGCTAGCAGCCAATACCCCTAGCGTCCAGGGCACAGCTGCACCAGCCTGGTAAACAGAAACAAAGGGGAACTAGGTGAGGCACCTACACGTCTTGTCTTAGCCCGTTTATGTCACTATGAAGGAACACCTGGCCGGGCGCGGTGGCTCACGCCTGTAATCCTAGCACTCTGGGAGGCTGAGGCAGGAGGATCGCTTGAGCTCAGGAGTTCGAAACCAGCCTGAGCAAGAGCGAGACCCCGTCTCTACTATAAATAGAAAGCAATTAATTGGCCAACTAAAAATATATAGAAAAAATGAGCTGGGCATGGTGGTGCACGCCTGTAGTCCCAGCTACTCGGGAGGCTGAGGCAGGAGGATTGCTCGAGCCCAGGAGTTTGAGGTTGCTGTGAGCGAGGCTGACGCCACGGCACTCACTCTAGCCCGGGCAGCAGAGTGAGACTCTGTCTCAAAAAAAAAAAAAGGAACACCTGAGGCTGGGTCGTTTATAAAGGAAAGAGGTTTATTTGACTCGTGGTTCTGCAGGCTGTACAAGAATCATGGCGGCAGCACTTGCTTCTGGTGAGGGCCTAAGGCTGCTTCCGCTCGTGGCAGGAGGCAAAGAGAGCTGGAGTGTGCAAAGGCCACGAGGGGAGAGAGGAAGCAAGACAGTGCGGGGACAGGCGCCGGGCTCTTCCTAACAACCAGCTCTGTGGGGGCTAACAGAGCAAGAACCTGCTCCTTACCATGAGGACGGCACTAAGCCATTCGTGAGGGGTCCCCCCCCCATGACCCAAACACCTCCCTCTAGTCCACACCGCCATCCCTGGGGAGCAAGTGTTAGTGTGAGGTTTGGAGGGGACAAACGTCCAAACCATAGCAGGTCTGTTATGTGTGGTTTGTGTCAAATCATTGGATTTCGAATGACCTGTGTTTATTATATTTTCTTAATTTTATACTCTGCGTTTCGAAATGGAAGTGTGATTATTTCCAATCAAACGCAGAGGTCAGAGCATGTTGACACCTATGTACAGTCTTGTAACCAGCGCCCCAATCAAGACAGTGTTGTCATCATTCTGGAAAATTCTCATTTTCCCTTCCGGTCTATCTCACGCCCCCACCCCAGAGGTAACTACAGTTCTTGATTTCTACTCATATATATAGATGAGTTTTGCCCGTTGTTGAACTTTATCCGAATAGAGTCAGACAGTAGACTACATACATTTAACACACAAAAAGGAGATTGTTGCAGAATTGTTATTCTGCCATTTGGTGTTTTCACTGGATGTATTCTGATTTATTACATATTAATTATCTTCATTCTTTTTCAAATGTACTTTTTACTGCTGTGGAATATCCTAGAGTTTGGGTGTGTCAGACCCATCTCGTCAGCCGATGGATTGCCATTGCTGAGGGAGGCAATGCTACACGAATGTTTGCTCAGTTGGCTCAATTTTATATAGTGTGGATTATGAGGGACTTTATAAAAATCCACATTCTCTGGTCTTACCTGAGATGCACTGAATCAGAAAATCCAAGCCCAAGATATCTGAAAATCTCCCCCGCCAAGCTTCTGATGCTCTGCCAGGTCTGGGAACTGCTCACACGGGGCATTCTCTCCGAGTATCTGGTTGTAAAGGGAGATTTGGAATGAGATGGTACCCAGAGGGGTACAGCAGGCTAGGAGAAGGAATTTCTCCTTTCCAAAGGCTAGAAATGTGAATTCCATCAATGGTTCGTAATATGTTTTAACATCTCATTGTACGTGTCCCTTCCATTTCTCTTTTACAGGGTTTTTTCAGTGCTCACTGTTGCCTCGCTTTCCAGATAACTCATTATGTTATGTTCATTTCCAAAGTTTTCCTGACAATTTAATATCAATTGCACTAAACTCATCTTTGGAGAATTGTTGTTAAACATTTTGTCTTCCCTTACGTCATCATGGTATGTCTTCCCATGTACTTGTTCACTTCACACATATTTACGGAGCTCATAGTCTCTGCCAGGCAGGGTCCCCAGGTGCTGGCAGCAAACAAAGTCTTTGTCCTCACAGAGCCGACAGTGTCACTGGGGGAAGGAACAGTGAGCACGTATAGCATGTCAGGTGGTGATAAGGGCACGGAAACAGTAAGCCGGGTAAGGACCATGGCTAGTACTGGGGTCTTTGTTGAGAAGGGCTGGGGAGAGTGTGCTGTCTTAAATAGGTGGTGAGGGAAGGGTTTCCTAAGGAAGTGAAAGAGGGAGGCTTAAGGGTATCTGGAGAAAGGGCATTCCAGGTAGAAGAAACCATAACCGCAAAGGCCTGGAGGTGACTGGCTGGAGCAGAGTGAGAAAGGCAAGGAGTAACTTCAGCGTTAGAAGGAACACTCTGGGTGACCCATGGAGAAGAAATTGGGTGGATTATCAGGATGAGAAACAGGGGTCTGTAGCAAGGACAACGGAGTACAACAGAGATGACGGTGGCTTTGCCCAGGGTGCGGTAGTGGAGGGGATGGAAGTGGTCAGATGCTGGATATGGTGTTGAAGGTAAAGCCAACAGCATTTGCTAATGGCCTGAATGTGGGTGATGAGAGATAAAGAGGGAGTCAAAAATGCCACAGTTGAAGGCCTAGAGGGGGCCTCAAGGAGGAACATGGGGGAAATTGCATGAGGAGCTTTTCAGGGGAGGGGATTAGAATATACGTTTGGGACATGTAAAGTTTAAGATGCAAAGTTTAGATATCCAGGTGGAGATGTCAAGTAGACAGTGAGATAGATGTATAGTTGGGAATTCAAGAGAGGGGTTGGGTCAAGAAACACACACACACACACATGCATGTACACAATACACATCTTTTTGCAGGGAGTCATTAGAGTATAGGTGGTATTTTTAAACCGCGAGATTTTATATACCTACGACATTTTGAAATTTTTATCCCATTATTCTGAAAGTTCCTCTGAAGGCGCATAGGTATGTTACTTTCTTTTGTATATTTATCTTATATCTAGTCACTCTGCTATACAGTTTTAAATTCAAACAGCGTTTCTATTGATATGCCATTTTATTTCCAGTCATATAATCCTATTTTTCTGCAAGTAACAATGGTGGCCCCTTCCTTTCCAATATTTCTCTTTTTCTTTTCTGTTTCAGGGCTTTGTGGAGTGGTCAAAAGCTCCACAACAAACAACCATAGTGTTGGTAGTATGCGTGCTTTTTTTGTTTCTGGTTTTAACAGGGATGCCTATGATGTTTCATATTTAACTATAATGGTGGCTTTTGTTTTGAAACAGATGCCTTGTGTCATGTTAAGAAAGTGTGCTGGTTAAAAAATCAGGAATGAGTGTTGAATATTATCAAATGCCTTTCAAACATCCTTTGAGATGATTTTTTTTTAACTTTTTGGTGTGAGGTTTTACATTACTGTATTTAATTGAAATTAAGACATCATTGATTGTAAAACATTATTTTATATACCACTGAGAAAGAAAAATGCTAATTAATTACAAGATGCCACCAAATGGAAGATGTCTCCTGACTTCCAAGAAGGTAAAAAAAAAAGTGCAACTGAGGATTGATGAAATCTGGTAGATTTCCTAACATCGAATCAACTTTGCATTCTTAGGAATGTGGTGCACCAGTCTTTTCATAAAATGAATTCTATTTCTAGATATTTTATGTAGGATTCTTGCCTCTATCTTCATATGTGAGATTGGTGCTATCTTTGTGAAGTTTTGGTGTCATGGCTAAGCTTGCATCACAGAAAGACTTGAATAACTTTTACCCCTTTCCATGCTTTTGAATAGTTTCTGTAGCTTGAGAAGTGTCAATCCCTTGACATCTTAAAATAATTTGCCAGTAAAGTAATCAGGACCTAGAGCCACAGAGGGGAGGTTTCAGCTACTTCTTGGGCAGCTTTCTCAGTTTTTTCCAATGTTATCGGTTTATTAATACTTTTTACTTCTTGCATTCATTTTGGTGATTTACAGAGTTCTTTAATCCCCTAGAAAATTTTTCATTCCATAGAACTTTTCATATTACTAACTTAATTATGCATACTATTTTATAATTAAACAAAAAGTTTGTTTATTTTATCCCCTTTAGCCTTTCAACTTCTGTTTTTTTTTTTTTTTGTTTCATTATCAGATTTGTCAAATGCTTATCTAGTTTACTGTCATTTTTCCAAAGAGCCAGCATTAGGATTTATTTATATCCACTATTTCTCTTATTTGTAATTTGTTTCTTTAATATGTACTTTTTATTGTTTTTATTTTTGTCTCAATTTTTAAGTTCAATACTTAATTTATATTCTTTATATTTTCTATATTAGTATACTTAATAATAAAAATGTACTTGTGGATATAGCCTTGGCCACATTTTAAAGTTTGATTATCTGTGTTCTTATTTATGTTGTTGTCTCAATATTATATTGTAGTGTTTCTAAAGTATGTTTTTAATGTCAGTGATTTGGTTTACTTTTTGTTTAAAAACTGTTTCGTTTTCTTGTTTTATTGCACTATGAATAGAGAATGTGGCCTATAATATCTCTGTTTCCAAAACCTTTTAAAAAGCTTTTATTGTGGCCTAGAACATGTCTAAGTTTTGTAATTGTTTCATGAACATTTAAGATGAATATGTATTCTCTATAGAATTCAAAACTCTACATGTCTGTTAATTAACTCAGCCTCATCAATTACACTGTTTAGATTCACGTGTTATTTAATTTTGGCCTACTCTATTTGTCAAAGACCAATAAGGTTATGTGAAAATCTGTTAGTAAAATTGTCTTCATCAATTTATTTTTATATTTTTGCTTTATGTATTCAAAAGCTGTATAATTTGATGCATATAAGTATAGCATTGTTATGTCCTTGCCAATTAAATCATATATGTGAAACACCAAGCACAGTGCCAGGTATACAGTAGGTATTCAATAAATGTTAGTTAAAACCTGATTCTGAATCCTTTGTTAAACATAATCATCTTTAACCAATTTAATCCTTTGATTTAAAATTTACCTAATACTTGTTGATATTACCATATTGCTCTTTTTAAATTCTTCTATGTGTGTGAGGTTCTCCAGAGAAACAGCAGGGAAAGTATGGGATTCTCTCCCCATTTCTCTCACAGGCTGATTGCATCCAGTAAGCAACTAGCCCTTAAAAAAAGAAAAGAACACAGGCCTCAACTTTTACACTTTTGGGGATTTTATTAGTTGCAAATAAAGAGAAGCTCAATTTAAATGAGCTTAAGCAAAAGAAAAAAAAAATAAATCATTGGTTCGTGTTACAACAATGTTTGGGATAAAACTGGCTTCGTGTATTAGCTGGTTTCACAGATCCAAAAATATCACTGGGGCTCTTCCTCTCCTCACAGCTGTGCCCCCTTCTGAAGGTGACCTCCCTTTCCACGTGGCCAAGTAGTAGGAGGCTCCCCTTCCTGCTCTGCTGCTGGGCAGGAGTCCTGAAATAAGGGGCTCGAGAGCAGCATCTGCAAAGGCCCTGAGGCAGGAGCAGACTGTCCAAATAAGGGGAGGCGAGTGGATAGCAGCAGGGCGGAGGAGGAGGCAGGGAGGCGAGTGTGGAGACCGCCTCGGATGCCCAGTCGGGAGGGGCTGGGATGGCTGGACTGTGACTAGCTCAGTGCCATGGGTCTCCATCAATCTTGTGGGATAGCGAAAATAATCATGACAGTAATAAAAATCCTAGTAGCAGTGGCCATTCATTTGGGCCCTCGTTTCACTGACGACGGAAGTACCCACCCAAGGCCCAGATGTTCCATTCACCCAAGAGCCATACTGATCCCCTTAAAACATAATTAAAACCACTCATAATCCTCCCGATGCCATCTAGCCCTGCTCCAACCAGCTTCCACTCCCATTCCTCCTTCGCTGGCTCCTTTCACCCAGCCAGGTGGGCCTCCCTGCTGCTTCTCTAACTTGCCCATCACGCGCCTGCCTCAGGACCTTTGCACTGGCTGTTCCTCCTGCTTGGAATGCTCCTCCCCGGCAGGCATGGCTCCCTCGCCTCCTTCAGGTCTCAGATGTCACCTCCTCAGAGATGACTCCCCTGACACCCTCAAGTAGCACGTCCCCCGGCAGGCCACTCTCCGCTTGCCCGCACGGCCTGTTTCACCACCTGACAAACGTCTGGCGTCCGCAAGCGCCATGCCCGCTCCGTCTGTGGGCGGCTGTCCCCGGAGGAAGGGGTCTCTGTGAAGGAGGAACCGGGTGGAGAGGGGGAGCAGGCTGCGCCCCCCGGAACTCGCCCCCCCCGCCGGCCCCGCCCCCACGTGCTAAACGAGCCGGCACGCGGGGCAGCCGGAACTCGCAGGACACAGCCGGACGTGAGCCCGAGGCCGAGGGCGGGCGAGTCGCAGCACGCGCTTCCGGGCCGCTCGGCCACTTCCGGCTCCTCCGGCCCCGCCCGCCGACGCCCGCCGTTCCCAAGGTGACGCAGCGACCCAGAGGCGGGGCCTGCTCGGGAACGCCCCTCCGGGCGCGCCACGTCCGCAGCTGTGGAGACTCAGCGGACTGTGCCCACCCGGGGCTGCCTCTTCCCACGGCGACGGGGCTTCAGGGCAGATGCTCGTCGTGCCCCACGCCCCCTGCCGCTCCGCCCACTGACCCCCGCGCCGCCCACCTCGGCCGGAAACCCCTCCCCCGGTGCCGCGCTGCGCCTGCGCACTCCGACCTGACAGGCTGGGTCTTGGCGAGAGGCTCGGTGGATGGACGCAGGCCCCGCCCCCGGCCCACGCTCAG
>VBSM01003212.1:11258992-11270769 GCA_008086735.1 Cheirogaleus medius
GCTCAGGCCCCGCCCCCGCCCCTGTCCCGCCCCGCCCCGGCCCACGCTCAGGCCCCGCCCCTGGCCCAGGCTCTGGCCGGGTGGGGTCTCCGCAGAGCGAGCTTGGCCACCCACTTGTACTGTGGTCCTGCTTCCCTGCTCTCTTGGGTGATTAAACTCCGCCCTATGTCTCTACACTACCCTAGGGTGGCATTTCACTCATTCATCCATTCGCCCGGCGTTTCCTGAGGACCTACTGCGTGCCAGGCCTGGGCTGGGCGACGTGTGGGACACAGGGAGGAACCAACCGTGTGGACCCTGTCCCCGAATGACTCGGGCTGGTGCTGGGGATGTGCAACTATGCATTCAGTCACGGACTATTCTTGAGGACCTACTGGGTGCTGAGGCCTGGGTGGGCGGGAGCCCAGCCCAGGGAAGAACAACCTGTGTGGTCCCTGGCCCTGAAGACCACCAGGGCCAGGTCAGGGTTTTTTCATTTATTCATTCATGAGCCTGACATTTCCTGAGAGCCTACTGTGTGCAGGTTCTTGACCCCGCAGGGCACCAGGGCCAGGTCAGGAGTCTTTCACTCACTTGTTCTTGTGTGCCGGGGCCTGTGCAGGCGATGCCAGGACAGAGGCAAAAAATAAACCCAGCTCTGTTGGTGGGGCCGAGAGTTGAGAGTGCCCACGGGCAGGGAGCCAGATGTGTCTGTACCGTGTGTGTGTGTTTTTTTGGCTGTCTACTTACCTGGGTCCCTCCCTGAGTGCCCACGTATCTTATCTCCCCCACCCCCTCACCCAGTTATACACATTAAAGATTGTGTGTCAGTTATATTTTCGAGGCTTGAAACATTATTTTCAGATAAATTATATCACTTTTTCAAACTTTTTTTGGGGGAAGGGACAAGGAAATCTGAATGTGGATTGGACACTGGATGGCATTAAAAAATTATTTTGTTATGTGTGATAATGGTATTGTGGTTATATTGCAGAAGATACTTTTTCTTGTTTTTTCTTAGACATGAAAGCTAAAATATTTAGCAGTGGCCAGGTGCAGTGGCTCACGCCTATAATCCTAGCACTCTGGGAGGCTGAGGGGGGAGGATCGTGCAAGGTCAGGAGTTCGAAACCAGCCTGAGCCAAGAGCGAGACCTGTCTCTACTGAAAATAGAAAGAAATTAAATGGCCAACTAAAAATATATATAGAAAAAAAAATTAGCCATGCATGGTGGCGCATGCTTGTAGTCCCAGCTACTTGGGAGGCTGAGGCAGAAGGATTGCCTGAGCACAGGAGTTTGAGGTTGCTGTGAGCGAGGCTGATGCCACGGCACTCTAGCCCGGGCAACAGAGATTCTGTCTCAAAAAAAAAAAAAAATTTAGCAGTGAAGTGAGATCACATCTATAATTTACTTTAAAATAGACCAGGAAAATATAGAGATGTATTTTCATGACCTATTTTAAAAGTAAATATATATTATAAAATATGGTAAACTTTTTATTTAACAAATTTTTAGGTATTATATTTTTATTAAAATTATTTTTTTAAGTATTGAAGCTGGGTGAGTATCTATTAACATATGACTACTAATTGTACTTAACACATTCCTGTATAATTGAAAAACCTTGTAAGAAATTCCAGGGGGTTCTTTTTTTATATTGGGGCGGGGCTATGTTTTCCTATGACCCAGGACAATTTGTTGGTCAGCCTTACAAGAAAGGCATTCTTAACTTATAACAAAAATATCTGTCAGGAATTTGGTTTCTTCTTGGAGCCAAACAAGTCACAGTGGGAAGACCAAAACAATACTAAGTGATTCTATTACACAAGAAATCTTATGCCCAAACTTTGTCAAAGGAATGTCTACCCATGTGTCTACTAATACAAGGGGTCTCAGAATGAAAGAGACGTAGACAGGAAATTCTGTGTACCACATGCTACCATTTGTGTAGAGAGGTGTACTATATCTTTCCAGCATTCTCTATGCATATACACAAATATTTATTTATATATACGTGTGTGTATATATATATATATATGAAGTGATTGCTTCTAGTGAAGGGGATTTAGTAGTTGGGGGCACAGGGGTAAAAAGATTTTTTTTTATTGCATAAACAAATTGTGGACAACATGAATGTATTCCCCATAAAATAATTTCATAAAGATCATAGTTTTGTGAAGTTATGCAATTATGTTAGTAACTTTCGTCTCCCCACTGTAGTAGGTGGGGTGCATTAATGGCTGCCGCTCTTCACTCCTCCTCCAGGCAGGCTCTCAGGTAGGCTCTTCCTACACATTGCTCCTGGCCTTGGGTATGAGGCTCGCGCCAGCGGGCTAGATGCAAACGTGACACTCTCGGTGGCTTGAAACTGTGCCTGTGTGTGTCCACTCTCACTCAGGCCCCGTGCTGTCTCTCTGAGAACATGCCAGGTGAGATGTGAGTCATCAGGAGAGTGACTTGGCCCAGCTGAGCCCTCGTGAACCAGCCAGCCCCCCTCTGACCCACAGCTGATTGCAGATGCAAATGTGGGTCCAGCTGAGATCAACCAAGCCTGGTCCAGACCAACAGAACCACCCAGCTGACCCGTAGATGTGTAAGAAGAAATGTTAAATGGACAAATGGATAATTTGTTACAGAGCAGGAGCTAACTGATGTAATCACGGAAGTCAGGTCTTTAAGTTGGTGGGGGGAGATGTGGGGTAGGGGAAGGTGGTTCCTCATACTGAAAAAAAAGACTGGGTCCACCCTAAAAATCTTCTGTAGCTTGGTCAGGGGAGAGGCACTCACTTCTTCTAGAACAATTTCCTACTCTGAATCTCTCCCACTCATTTTTCTGACTTAGTGAATCTCGATTTCTTCCTCGGACTCTGCTCCTTTAATAAATATGCCAACTTTACGAAAGGAGCCAAACCTTTTTATTCTGTTTAATCCAATTAAAATCACTGAGCAAGTGCCTATTCGATCACGTCATCGACAACGAAAAGGCCAGCCAGAGCCCCTCAGAACTGTGCCACGTGCATAATTTTGCACCGGGGAGCCAGTTGAGGGGAGTCCGGCAGACGTGGGGGCCAGTCCCAGGGCTGTGTGCTCCCCACTGTGTGACCTGGGGCAAGTTACCGAGCTTCTCTGAGCCTCGGTTTCCTCGGGGACAGCGTGGGGGTGGTACAGGACCTCCCGCATAGGGTGGGGAGGCTGGAAACCAGGCAAACAAAACGTTAGCGAAGCGCCTGGTGTATGCGCCCTGTAACCTCAACCCTTAGTCTTCTGCTGCTCCAGGTGGGTTTCTGCGAGGGCGCCACTGTCGACGACGGGCTTCTCCTCCCTGTGAACGCTCAGGTGTTGAGTCAGGTGTGGGAGCTGGGCAAAGGTGTCCCCACACTGGCCACACGAGTGGGGCCGCCTGTCCACATGGGTTCTCTGGTGTCGGATGAGCGCTGAGGAGAAGCTGAAGGCCTTCCCGCAGCTGCCGCACTCATAGGGCTTCTCGCCGGTGTGCACGATGTGGTGCTGGACCAGGTAGGAGCGGTTGCTGAAGGCCTTCCCGCACTCGGGGCAGGCGTAGGGCCGCTCGCCGGTGTGCGTGCGCTGGTGCAGGGTGAGGGACGAGCCCTGGCTGAAGGTCTTGCCGCACTCACCGCACTTGTAGGGCCGCTCCCCGGTGTGGATCTTCTGGTGCTCGGTGAGGGAGGACGCGTGGCCGAAGGCAGCGCCGCACTGCAGGCACGTGTAGGGCCGCTCGCCAGTGTGCACGAGGTGGTGATGGAGGAGGTGGGAGCGGTTGCTGAAGCGCTTGCCGCAGTCCTGGCACGTGTAGGGCCGCTCGCCGGTGTGTGTGCGCTGGTGCTGCGCCAGGTGTGACACCTGCGTGAAGGCCTTGGCGCACTGGCTGCAGGCATAAGGCTTCTCGCCCGTGTGGATGCGCCGGTGCTCGGCCAGCGAGGCGCTCTGGCTGAAGGGCGCACCGCAATCCGGGCAGGTGTAGGGCTTCTCACCGGTGTGCACGCGCCGGTGCTGCGTCAGGTGCGCGATCTGCGTGAAGGCCTTGGCGCACTGGCCGCAGCGGTACGGCTTCTCCTCGGTGTGGGTGCGCTGGTGGCGGATGAGCGCCGACGAGAAGCGGAACGCCTTGGCGCACTCTGAGCACTCGTAGGGCTTCTCGCCGGTGTGAATGCGCTGGTGCTCGATCAGGGATGAGCGGTTGCGGAAGGTCTTGGCGCACTGGATGCACGCGTAGGGCCGCTCGCCCGTGTGCACTCGCTGGTGCTGGGTCAGGTGCGTGACGCGCGTGAAGGCCTTGCCGCAGTCGGCGCAGCGGTGCGGCTTCTCGCCCGTGTGCGTGCGCCAGTGGGACACCAGGTAGGAGCCCTGGCTGAAGGCCTTGCCGCACTCATGGCACGCGTAGGGCTTCTCCCCCGTGTGCGTGCGCTGGTGCAGGGTCAGGTGCACACTCTGGCTGAAGGCCTTGCCGCACTCGGGGCACGCGAACGGCTTCTCCCCTGTGTGGATTCTTTGGTGCAAGATGAACGCCGAGCAGTAGCTGAAGGCCTTCCCGCAGTCCCCGCATTTCCATGGCTTCTTGGGGCTGCCCCCTTTCTGACCCTGGCCACCGTCTGAATGCTTCTGCTTCGGGTTCCTGGTTGGCACACCGCACCTCTGGGCCCTGCTGTCACTGGGGGCCGTGGCTTGGGTAGCATCAGGACTCGATGTGGTTCTTGGGATTTGGTTGAGTTCATTGCGTTCCTTCTGGACGCCGTCCCCTGCAGGGTCTCCTTTGTGGGCTGCTGCCTCTGGCTCCAGATGGCTTTCCTGGTTTTCCTGAGGGTCTGTGAACTGATCCTCGTGTTTCCAGGTTCTTTCCAACTCTGAGCCCTGGAGGGTGAGGCTCAAAAGTCCCTCCATCCCTGCTCCCTCAGCTGCTGCCCAAAACTCACATCTCTTCTCTGGGTCTGGAAGAAAAGAAAGAAAAAAGAAGTTAACATTGTTACTTGCCCTGGGCTGGAAGAAAGGTTAACAACTGGACTGGGAAGGACTTAGTCCCTGGACCTCAGAACCACTGACATTTTGGGTCTGATAATTTTTCGTCGTTGGACCTCCTCACTGTGTGTTGGAGGATGCTGAGCAGTGTCCCTGGTCTCTTCACACTGGGTGCCAGGAGCACCCCCCACCCCAGGCGTGACAATCAAAATGCTTCCAGACATTGCCAAGTGTCCCCTGGGGACAAAACTGCCCCTGGTTGGGAATCGTTGATTTAATGGAACTGAAAACAAATTTAGAAGATCCCTGCAAAAAAACCATGAATCTGTCAGAACTTAAATGTACCCTTGAACTCTAATGCTATGGACTGAACTGTGTCCCCTCAAAACTCCCATGTTGAAACCCTCACCCTCAAGGTGATGCTAGTTGGAGGTGGGGTCTTTGGGAGGTGATTAGGGTTAGATGAGGTCATGAGGGCGGGGCCCCCATGATGGGATTAGTTGTTTTTATAAGAGGAGGAGACACCAGAGCTCGCTCTCTCTGCCGAGTGAGCACAAGCACAAGGGGGCCGTCTACAAGCCAGGACAAGAGCCCTCACCAGCACCCAACTGTAGGAGCAAGGGCTGCAAGCTGGCTGTTTCCTTGATGCTGAACGGATGTGGACAAAGCAAAGCTGAGTCCGACCTGGTGGAAAGCCGTCTGGTCAGCAGTCCAAGAAGCTGAAGTCAACAGCCACGTCTCCAGTGACTGCAGTCATGTAGGAGGTCTGGGAATGTCCTTTGAACAGAGCATTCTCAAAATATTCAGATTAGGGAGTAAACGGCCATCTGTTTCCTGCCCTTGAGTTCCCTCTTGAGTTGCTCGAATAAAAGCAATGTGTGCACCAAGGATGGGGCTCTTTGCTCTTAGAGCATCGAGTTCCCCGTGCCCATTTGTCCTGATAATTGGCGACTTTTGTCTTCATTTCTGCAGAGCCCCTTGGTTTTGGGTTCCCTGTGCTGAGCTGGACCTTTCTGGCAGCCTGACCTCAGACCAGTCTCCAGAACTGCAAAGAAATAAACGTCTATTGTTTAAGTCACCCAGTCTGTGGTATTTTGTTAGAGCGGCTAGAGCTAAGATACCTGGAAATAAAGTTTTCTTTTCTGGGGAAAAATCAGTTCACTACATACACAGAGGAAAAAGCAAGCCCTAAATTCCATGCAAAATATATTGCTGGTGGGAGTACACATTGGGAAAACTGGCTTGGAAGACTGTTTGGAATTTTCGAGGAAAGCTGAAGACACACTTCCTCTACTGCCCAGTAATCACATCCTCTTGAAAGAAAGCCAGACGTGTACACGTGTATACCTGGAGTGTTCCGAGATGGCTGGTAATGGCCAAGGACTAGAGACAATCCTGCCATCCATCAGTAAGGAACGAACAAATAAATGGGGTAAACATCAATACTTCAAAGAGGGTTGGCAAGAAGGGCAAGATGCAAAATAATCTCTCAGGTATGGTGCTATGATATTTAGGCTTAAAAACAGGCAAATCAAAACCGTTTGTTTTTTAGGGATTATAAATGTGGCAAAGGTTCATAAAGATAAGCGTAGGTGGGCCAGCTGGGATGCCGCCCCCTACAGACAGCCTTAAGGCCTCGGTTGGGTCTCCAGAGCTAGTGTGGGTACCTGCCTCGTGGTCTTGGCATCTACGTCACTCAGGCCGGGGCCCCTGCTCTGGCTGCCATGCCTCAGTGGGCCCAGTCAGCATCTGTGGGAGAAAGAAAGGGGACCCGTGAAGGAAGACACGGGGGCAGACGCAGGCACTGGGGGGAGTGTGTGGGGGTGGCGAAGATGCAGGGTGTTTTCTCCCCTGTGCACGTGTGGGGAGGGAAGTGGGTTCTGGGCTGGGTTGGGTAAACTGGGGTGTGTGGGGGGGAGAGGTCACGCATACACACAGGAGCCCGAGGAGAGAGGCAGGCAGGCCTAGGGCAGCGGAAGGAGAAACCTTTCTCTACGGCCAGCACTTCTGACCCACGGGTTTTTAAAAATACATATTTCTGATTATATCACAATATCACAGGTAGACACATGTATCACATCACACCCTGACACACAAGGAGTCACATGCAATCATACCCGGGAGGGGGGGAGTTACATCACACACGAACACTCAAGAACATGCAGGGACACACACTCAAGAGGCAGGCAGGAAGCTGTGCACCTGCAGCCACACACACACGCACACAGGGTCTCAGGGACAAGTAGGTACATACATGCCCAGCCCCACACTTGCATCCCTGAGTGATCAGGTACCCACACGCACACAGGGTCTCAGAGACAAGTAGGTACATACATGCCCAGCCCCACACTTGCATCCCTGAGTGACCAGGTACACACAGGGACAAGGTCACACAGGCGACCCTGCTCCACAAAGGCAGGCCATGTGCTGGGACACCACCCATGGGGACATCTGGCCACCTGTGCAGTCACACCCAGTGGGCAGAGCTCCAGCATGGCCAAAGGCCACGTGTGCACGGGCTCCCCCAAGCACAGAGGCGCACACACATTGACCCCATGTGCCTGCAAGGTGTTTCTCACAAACATATCCTGTGATACAACCACAGCCCTTAACATACTCAGGCATATAGAGAACAACCCAGTGACACCCAGGCCGCGGAGCTTTGTGCCGGCAGGCTCACACACCGAGCCACCCTACACAGTTACACACCCTGAGACCCACACGTGGGGTCATACACCTCATGCCCAGAACAGGTTTCACATGTGCCCAACGTCAGACGCACATACATGTCTTTGCGTGACATGCTGGGATATGCAGAGATCCCCAAACGCATGCAGACACATGCTCAGTCACACTCGCTGCTTCACCTGCAGAGCCTGAATCCCACAGGTGGGCACACGCCACCCACTGGAGTAACCAGGCATAGCCATGGTGACACGCGGGGACGCGCCCACACGCACCTGTACGGGCACACGCTACTGACTGACCAGGTGCAGACACGGTGACACGCGGGTACGCCCTCACACGCACGGTCACGCAGCTGCGCGGGCAGACAGCGCTGAAGTCGCGAACATACATGTACACACAGACACACACACACACACACACACACACACACACACACACACACCGGCGCGCATGCGCACACTACACACCCTCGCCTTCTGGGAACACCTTCAAAGGCCCGGGGCGGCTCCCGCCAAGCCCCGTGGAATCGTCCCAGCTTCTCTCTAGTGTCCGGCCCTCCCAAGCCAGCGCGGACCCTAGGGCCCTCCTCCCTCGGCGGCGCGGAGACCAAGACACTCACCACCACGAGCTGGCCCACGCGCCAGGCCGGGCGAACCGCGCCTGCGCAACGAATGAGGCCCAAGCTGCGCGGCTCCGAAGAACTACAACTCCCAGAAGGCCCTGCGTCTGCCCCCTACAAGTCCCGCCCACCACGGCCTGCGTGCGGGTCGTGGGCGTGGCCAGTAATTAGGGGTGGGACTTTTCTTCCTCAAGGGCGGGAGCAGAGTCCGCAGGTTTAGAAAGAAGGAATCTGAGGATCAGAGAAGGCAAGTCGCTTATCCCAGGACACACAGCCCTGAAAACGCAGGTTCTAGGGTTTGCGGCGCAGACTTTTCTTTTTTGTCTCAGGTAGTTGATGTCATTCAATCCAAAGCAAAAGAGATGACAAATCCACTGACATAGGTAAATAATTATAATAGTGGACATGTATGTGAGATTTGCTATTGGCCAGCTGTTATTTTAAGGTACTTTCTATGACGGAATTCTGTTAGCCTTCTTAAGCTATTTCCTGGGCAATTAGAAAAATGGGCACAAGATTATTTTTAGACAATTGGGAAAGCAGAGAACTATGTGAACAGAGAATGGGGGAAAAATGTATTTCATCCTAATCCACACGCTACTGGTTATGAAACATCACATTATTTTATGTAGTTCCAACTCTGCCCTTAAACCATGACATATACTTTCTTTACACTTCAGATATTTATTTATCTGTAGACATCAAGGGGCGTGTGTTTCCCTCCTTTTAGAAGTATGCGGTCATATTGGATTAGGGACCACCCTAATGAGCTCCTTTTACCTTAATTACCTTTCTAAAGACCCTATGTCCAAATACAGTCACTGCCTTCCCTGCATGCAGAGCTAAAAGAAGAAAAGAAAGAAAAAAAATAAAGCACATACAGTCACATTCTGAGTGACTGCAGGTTAAGTCTTCACCATATGAATTTCAGGAGGAGGGCAGGCACAGTTCATCTCATTACAGATGGGTAAATTGCATTCATGGGACGTTAAGTTCACATCCTAAATCTAATACCCCCAAGAGGTTTGGGTATTTTGCTTTCCCCAGTTCACTCTGCTAACTGGGGCCTGGTCACCCTAAAATTAGCTTGAGAGAAGATTTATGATGTCTCCCTCAGAGTAAAAGGCTCTGGTTCTACACGTTGGCTTACATCAGAGCTGAGTACAAGTCCACAAATTCTGTTATGTCAACTTGTGTTGGGATTGCTGGGCCCATGCAGAAGTCTGTTTAAGTATGTCAAAAAGCACCTTACTGAGATGTCTTAGTGACCACATTTCTAGAGATCATGTGGTAATGAGCCATTTTTCTAGATTTCCTGTGGGTCGAAATATTCTGAATTTTGTGCTGCCTTATCATTATAACTGGCTTATCATTGTAATTGTACCCACCTGATTTCTGAAAGTTTCGTGCCCACCAGATCTACTACTCACAGATCCCATTATTCCCACCAAGACTATGGAACCCAATTCCCTGGCCACATTTTCTTTATCCCACAATGAACAGCAGCCACAGGGCCTTTCACAGGTTCAGGAGACCTCCTGACCTCGCTGGTTGGTGCGGGAAGTCTCCCACAGGCCTCCTGCTCCTTGGGGTATCTTTAGGGGTAGCTGAGCAGTTTGCACTTTAATAGATCAATTTCAGCGTTCACATTTCCTTAAGCCTTCAGACTCCCTCCTCTATAGCATGCCGGGTAATATCTGTCATTTGTACCTCAAGGGTGTTATCTTAGTCTCTCTGGGCTGCTATAACAAAATAGCATAAATGGGGTAGCTTATAAAAACCAGAAGTTTATTTCTCATAGTTATCGAGGCTGGGAAGACCAAGATCAAAGCGTGAGCAGATTCAGGGGCTGGTGAGAGCCAGATTCTTGCTTCATAGTTGGTACCTTCTCGCTGTGTCCTCACATGGTGGAAGGGGCTAGCTATCTCTCTGGAGTCTCTTTTATAGGGGCACTAATCCCATCCAGGAGGGCCGTACCCTCATGACCTAATCACCTCCTAAAAGTCCTATCTCCTGATACCATTACCTTGGTGGTTAGGTTTCAACCATAATTTTTTAAGGCAGAGGAGACATAAACAATCAGACCTAATCGATCATTGTTGACCCAGGCTTCAGTTAGCCAACGTAGGAGACTGTTAATGTCATTCCTGGGCACCTCATATTGGGTTCTGAGTCCCAGGTGAGTGCACACGGGTTGGAGCTGATCAAATCTTGTATTTCATCTTCCTTGGCCTGACACCCTCAGACTCCCTATGCCACACACCTGTCAGGCTGCTGCCAAGACAGGATGGCAAAGTCTTGTTAGTCTTTCTGTGTATATGCTCTCTCTTCTTGAAACAGCTTATCTATCCCTTGGCACTGGGTCTCAGATGGGACACACTTTTGGTTATAAGCCTGGAAGCGGTGAGATGTGGGTCCCGAAGTGTGTACACGTTGGCTCCTGCCATGGCTATCTCAGGGGGAGGTGACAGGTCTTGGTGGAGAGGAAGTCTGCCTCACTCAGATGGTGAGGAGAGGGCTCCCCACCAATGGGTATTATCTCCACTTTACAGAGCAGAATACTGAGGCCCAGATAAGGCAAGTCACCTGGGCAGTCTGGCTGTGGTGTCCAGGAGCCGCTTCCCACATCTCATCCTGCCTTCCTAAGCAGCCGAGGAGGGAGCCCTGTGCCAGCTTCTAGCTGGGGATTTCTCTGTTTTATTCGTTTAAACTTGTGGAGCTGAGCAGGCTCTGAAGGGCAGAGCCGGGGGAGGGGAGAGGGATGGGGACTCCATTGCCGGCTGTCCATGGGGAGTAGCCAGAATCCCCATGTGCACGCACGGATAACACACACAGTCATATACATACATACGTACTGTATCTGTCAGCTTTTGCTGCGTAACAAATGACCCCAAACGTAAAGGCTGCTATGGACTGAATCGTGCCCTCCTCAAATTCATATGTTGAAGCCCAAACCCTCAGTATTTCACAATGTGACTTTATTTGGAATGGGCCTTAAAAGAGGTGATTAAGTTAAAATGAGGCTGTTAGGGTGAGCTCTAATCCGATCTGATGGGTGCCCTTATTATTAATAGAAGAGAACATTTAAGCACACAAAGAGACACCAGGGTTGTGTGAATAGAAAGAAAACCACGCGAGGACATGGAGAAGATGTGCAAGCCACGTCTCCTGAGTGGCTTCAGGAGAAGTCAAGCCTATTGACACCTTCATCTTGGACTTATCCCCCAGAACTGTGAGAAGATAAATCCCTGCATGTTGGGGCCACGCAGCATGTGGCAACCCCATCAGACTGACAGAGAGGCTGTGAAAAACAACCGCGTTTTATTTAATTAGCAGTGAGCTGGAGCCCTGGCCTGGGTTCAGGTGGGTGGTTTTTTGTAGTCATGGCTGGGCCCACTCATGCGTCTGTGGTGAGCTGCAACCTTTTGGCTAAAGATGAGGTCAATGTTGGTTCTAAGTACAATCAGGAAAAATGACCGAGTCTCAGTTTACCACAAAAAAAAAAGAAAGAAAGAA
>VBSM01003212.1:11281407-11291873 GCA_008086735.1 Cheirogaleus medius
ACCCCCCCACCCACCCACCACGAGGATGACGCTTCTTTTATTGCCGCCTGTTCCTCCAGGAGAGTGTAAAGTTTTTGAAGAAAGGTGGATTCCATGGACCTATAGTTTGGGGTTTCTGCCGGTGCCAGGAGATTGGTACTAGAGATCGAAAATTCCTGAAGGACAAAAATAACAACTATACCCGATCTCCCGTTAATCATCATAAAAATATTCAGTTCCCCATGCTGCTTGTACCAGGGAAATAGGGATAAAATGACAACGGGCACGAGAGAGTTGGGGGTTTGAGGATGGAAAAGCTGGCAAGCAGAAGGGGTTGGAGGGGGTCGGTGGAGGAGTGGGTCCTGTTTCTGGGCAGAGCTCAGCATCCTGCGAGCTGAGTTATCCTGGAACTAGAGAGAGAACAGGCAGCAGGGGAGGGGCTGTCCCCCCCCAGCCACGTGCAGCTGCAGGGGTGAGGGGTCAGAGGGAGAGCGAGAGCCCAGCGGGGATGGGGCTTCCAAGGGTCACACAATGCAGCACACAAAGAGCGAGTGTGTGCGTAAGAACCCGATTCTAGCAATTTCCCGCAGGAAGAGTTCTAGGAGTGGAGTGAAGGTCAGTGGGAAATGGCTGAATAAAAGGGGTACTTGTCCCCACGGAATAAGGGCTGTTTGTACCAGGTGAAGAGAAGAACGTGCTGTGAGGCAGGAGGGGGGTGCTGCAGTCGGGATGGGCGAGCCGAGGGGACGGTGCGATGGATGTCCTTATCGGTAATGACAAGGCTGGTGGGAGTGGAGGGTTAATGGAGTTTGGGTGAGAAATTTGGAGGAGAGTAGAGCAACACGTACACAGTGAAAAATGTGGGAGGAATCATCCATTGTGTTCCCCAGCCTAAGCATATTGAAAATTTGGGCATGAAAGTTCTTTATTCCAGGGTGGGGGAGGCCGTCCTGTTTTCTAGGATGTTGACGTCGTCCATGTGCACCGCTCAGCTGGTGCCGATGGTCTTCTTTCAGCTGTGCCAACCAAAAGTTTCCAAGTGTCCCCTTGGGGCAAACTCACCCCCAGTTGAGAACCACAGACGTCGATGAATTATAATATTCACTGGGAATTTAGAGGAAAGTGGCGTTGGCAAGCGGGACAGGTTGCATTCCCAGAGGATTAAGATAAAACAATCAGGGAGTTTAATGAGGATGTACGCACCAGCCTTGTCTTTTATTTCTTTTCTTTATTTATATATGAGATGGGGGTCTTACTGTGTTGCCCAGGCTGGTCTTGAACTCCTGGGCTCAAGTGATCCTCCTGCCTCAGCCTTCTCAGTAGGTGGGATTACAGGTGACAGCCACCACATCTAGCTTTTCTTGTGTCATTCTGATGATGACATCTGGGTCCTCGCTGACCCTGGAGGGGTGTCCCTCCCTGAGCTAGCCAATTCCTAAGGGTAGTAAACATTCACTTGCGAGTGTGCTTTTCATGCACAAACCAATCCAGGTCTTGTGCCACCAACCAACACCTTACTGGACTCTTATACTCTATTCCACTATCCACCTGTCCTAGACACCCCAGGGCCCGGCGCCAGACACCTGGGGACAGCCCCTGTGCTCCAGTAGCCAATCCTGGGCCTGCTTGCTTTGCCTCACCTGCCCCTTCTCCCAGGAGCCATAATAGAGGCTTCTGCCCACACATCCCCCACCTCTTTCTGCCTCTTTGATAAGGAAGACCACCACCTGTTACCTGGCTTCTGCAGTTATGTTTACGAATCATATTAGCCACCCGAGACCCCACCCCTCGGACCACCCCAACATAACAGAAGTGGAAAAAACTAGGTAGATGGGGCTCAGAACTTGCCGGCATGTCCCCTCTGAGCCTGCCGGCGAATAAACCTCGACTCTCCATGTCCCGCTCAGTTTGTCCTCGGGACCACTCACTGTAACACCTGCTGTGACGTCTTGACCGACACTTGTGCTTCCTGGGTGGTCCCCCTTGGCTGAATGAGCCCCTCTTCTTGTGAATGTGAGCAACGAGCTATTTTTTCTGTGACAGTGGTTTCCTTGATCTGTTTTACCGTTCTTTGCAAAAATGTAGAATTCCTGAAATTTGTTCATGTAACCATGAGCCTCATTTTGTGCCTATCCCAAGATAACCCAGATGCCTCTCCTCATCACGTGTGTGTGTGTGTGTGTGTGCAGTTGAAGAGTACTTCGTGAGACGTTTACTTGCACAATCGAGTTGGAGTCTCAGGCCGTTTTCCCTTTCCCAGAGCTACCTTCTTAGGACTCTGCCCAAACCTCCAATACCCAAGCCCAACAATGGAGAAAAATAGGGGCCCCGGGATTCCTCCTCTGGAAGAGCCCAGGACCCCTCTCCTGGGTGCTCAGGGACAGGATGGGGAGCAGGTGGTGGAGCCTGGGCTCAGGGCCAGACACCTGGAGACGTGTCCCTGAGCCCAGCGTCTCCTCTGTGAAGTGGGGACACTCCTAGGACCTCGCTCACAGCCAGGTGCTGGGAGAGCTGTGCACGTTCACTCTGCACCTAGCTCCTGTCCAAGGAGAAGAGCAGGATGTGGAATCAGCCCGCACCCTCTCTCTCCACGAGCTGTGTCCGAGCCGGGCTGAGGGTCCCCGCCTGAGCATAGCACTGATGCTTCCGAAATGATAAAGCCTCTCCTGGCCGTGAAGACAAGCAATGCAATTTGGGGAAAAATCTTATTTGCAAAAAACTCCACACAAATATAAACACACTCATTTTAAAGTACCTTATTATGTTTTCTCTTTCATGTCTATTTTATCAAGTGCCTTTCTGTCTCTATATGGCACTTTTCAACGGTGGACAAAACCAAGATTTCTTTTAAACCTTTTTTAAGGACAATTTTTAATTATGGAAAAATACATCTGACATAAAATATACTATGTTAAGCAATTTTAAAAATAATGTTAACTCTTGAATATAGGCTTTATACATTTTAAAATCATTTATTTTTTAAATCGTGGTAAGATACACATATCTTAATATTTAACATTTTAACCATTTTTGGTTGTAGTTTACTTATTAAATACATTCACATTGTCCTGCCATGATCTCCACCATCCATCTCCAATATTCTTTTTATCTTGAGAAAATGAAACTCTCTACACATTAAACAACAAATCCCTATTCTACCCTTCCCCAACCCTTAACAACCACCATTCTACTTCCTGTTCTATTCATTAGACAACTGTAGGAACACTGTATATAAGTGGAACCATGTGATTTATCTCCTTTTGTGACTGACTTTTTTCACTTAGCATAATGTGTCAAGGTTCATCCTTCCTGTAGCATGCGTCAGAATGTTCTTCCTTTTTATGGCTAAATAATGTTCCATTATACGTATGTACCAAATTTTGTTTATCCATTCATCCTTTGATGGACACCTGGGTTGTTTCTACTTTTTGGCTGTTGTCAGTAATGCTGCTATGAACATGGTGTGCGAGTATCTGTTGGAGTCCCTGCTTTCAATTATTCTGGGTATATATTCAGAAGTGGCTTTGCTGGGTCAGACGACAATTCTGTTTATTATATTTTCAGAAACTATCATACAGCTTTTCACAAGGGCTACATCATGTCCCAGGCCCACTGTCAAAAAATAAAATGTCCACAAATTTAATTCAGTGATTGAACTGGCTTTGTCATTGGTTCATGAACCAGGCCACACCCATCTAGAATGGAAAGGTGCTCTCTCGGTGACGCAGAACAGTCCATTTTTGGAAAGCAGCTTGACACACCCTCCTTTTAGAGGGGAGATGAAGGATATAGGTAATTCTGTTTAGGGGCAATAGATGGTTGCTAGGGAGAATGAATGGATGGGGGGAAACGGATTGACTTGTGAATCAACCTGAGAGACAGGTATTATGTTTAAAATGATTTGGGCCAGGTCTGCCTGCATTCTTGATCTTTCTTCCTGCAATATACTGAGATAACGAGATGGGAAGGGAAGACAATTGTTCTTTTTGATGGGTCAGTCCGGCTATGTAGATAGAGGGAAAGCCCCTTCCAATGCCTGTTAGATGTCTAAGGGCCTTTAATTCAAAATACTCTTTGTACCAACGAGTTGTACTCTGGGGTGGAATTCCCTGAGCTCCTTTACCTTCAGAGCCCAGGTTGCTGTGAACGTACAGTTTTTTGGAAAAACGACCTCTTTAGGGATTTTCTTGTTTTTTAAAGTTTCGATTTGGGCTTGTGGCACTTAATTCACATGACTCCATTATTTTTTTTTTGTTTGTTTATTTGTTGGTGCCTAGGGCAGGAGCTCGGTCCAAAATAGTGGCTTCCTGTAACTTTTATTTAACCCGTCGGCAGTGCAGAGTGGCCCGGCTTCCCCACGTCTCCCAGCACTTGTTACAGTCTGTTTTATGGATAGTAGCCACGTTAATGAGTGTGTTTAGGTGCCTTGTTTCTTTCCCACTTAAAAAAATAATATTTCTTTCATTTTTCAATAATAACTAGTTAATATGGGGCGTGTGTGCCTGTTGGGCACTGCACAACTTCTCAGACCATGGGATCAGACTGGAACGTGCCTCCCTTACTTCCTCACCCACGCCGATTTTTGAGTGATAATTGCTTTAGTGTTTCACAGCAACCACTGACAACTTAGAATCACGAAGACAGGAAGACAATGTAGAGAGGGCTACTGTTCAACCACGGTGTGCTGGTGGCCCAGGATGCGCCGGCGTCTGCTCTTGCTGTGCTGCTCTCTGCTTTCTGTGCCTGGGCACCTCTGCAGACAGTTGCAGCCAGTGAGGACGGAACAGCAGGAATGCAGCACATTTTCAGTGGAGGGGAGAGGATGGAGGAGCTGGTCTGGTTGCCAAGCAATGCTCGGTATCCTTGGAGACCAGTCATCATGGAATAAGAGAGAAAAGGCAGTGGGGGAGGGGTGGTTCCCCCCCAGCCAAATGCATTTTCAAGACTAAGGAAAGTGATGCGTCCCACAGTGTCTTTAATTGATAACCTCTTACGTGAAATTCAGACAGCCTCCATGTATAATTTCATGTCTATTGCTTGTGTATCTCGTAGGCTAGCAGTTCCTGGATCTCTGGAGGCCATTAAGACCCTTTCGAGGAATCCACAACTTCCAAACTTTTTTTCTAAAAACAAGAAATTTTTATTCACCTATTTCTTCTCATTTTCTCTGCACAATACAATATTGCAAGTGTTTGAATTAAGAATCGGAATGCACAATCCATGTCTTTCCTATTACAAAGGACGTTAAAGGGATTTGCAAAAATGTAAAACAATCCCACTCTTATTACTAAGTTTTTGATTGGAAAATATAATCATTGTCCATAAAATTTGGTTATATTAACATGTAATGGATTTGTTGCTGTATTTTAACTTTAAAATTTAACATTTCCTCTGCTTTTAGTTATAACGTGAGAAATGTAATAGATACTAACCATACGAGAACAGTGCTTTGAGAGTTTTTCAGAGTATAATTTCTCAGAGAATAAAGTGGGTTCTGAGACGACAACTTTGAGAATTACTGTCCTAGGTCGTATTCCTAGGTATTATTTTGTGGATTGAAGGGTACACATATTTAAGGTTCTGTTACACGATGCCAAATTGCTACGATGTTCTGCATTTGTCTTTCTGCCTGTGAATTCTCGAGGGGAAATGTAGCCCTGGCCTGCCTGACTCTGTCTGATTCCCCAGGCTGTCTCCTGTGATAAACTCAGCGAAGCAATTTCCATGAAAGGTACACTCACTTGAGCTCTAGTTACCTGGACTTCCAGAAGTGTCCCCTAATGTAGAATGAGTTTAAAGTTCCCAGAAGAGAAGGTGGAATGGATTCTCGAGTTTAAAATCCCCTGCCCCGACATTCATTATGTGGGCGATTGTGAACAAGACATGTGCCCCTCTGAGCCTCACGTCCCTCACCTGTAAATGGGAGTTGGGATTGTGTTAAAATTTGACTCGATGCCTGACACGTTGTGAGCAGTCAGTAAACAATAGCTGCCGTTTTGCATTTCTGCCACAAAACTGAGATACAGTGTGGATTTAATTATATGAACAAATGAGGATTCAAAAGGTAGAGAGTCGTTTTCTTTATAAAATTTTCCCAACCACTGGATGCACCATTGGTAAACAGTTCCCTGCTCAATACTGTCGCAGCGAGTGTGCTAGTTCTGTGTCCCCCATCTTCACACTGGCGTCACTGGGTGTCGGCCCGTTTCCCCTTGCCAGGTCACAAGCTCTGCCAGAGTTCGGGCTGTGTCTCTAAAACCTGTATCGCTAACACTTTCCACTCACAAAGCAGGTAAATATTTCTCTGTTTTGTTCCCTTAATTTAAGAATCCTGGCCGGGTGTGGTGGCTCACGCCTGTCATCCTAGCACTCTGGGAGGCCGAGGCAGGAGGATCACTCAAGGTCAGGAGTTCAAGACCAGCCTGAGCAAGGGCGAGACCCCGTCTCTACTAAAAATAGAAAGAAATTAGCTGGACAACTAAAAACATATAGAAAAAATGAGCCGGGCATGGTGGCGCATGCCTGGAGTCCCAGCTACTCGGAAGGCTGAGGCAGGAGGATCGCTTGAGCCCAGGACATTGAGGTTGCTGTGAGCTAGGCTGACGCCATGGCATTGTAGTCTGAGCAACACAGTGAGACTCTGTCTCAAAAAAAAAAAGTTTTATTTACCTTTTTCCTTCTCAAGTCCTCTTCATGATACCATATCATGAGTATTTGAGTTGAGACAATGATGTGAGAGTCCAGCTGTTTTCTATTAAGAAGGATATTCCAGAGATTTGTAAAAAAAAATGTAAAACAACAACCCCTTGATTACTAATTTTTTGTTTAGAAAAGATTCATAAAAGGTGGGTCATGTTAACATACGATAGAGTTGTGACTGTTTTGTAAGTTTTACATTTAAAAATTTCTCAGGTTCAATTTATAATACAGTATATATGTGAATACATAGACATGAATCGTACAAAAATTCTTTGGGAGTTCTCAATAATTTGGAAAGGCGTAAAGGTATTCCTACATTACAAATTTAAGAAATATTGTCTCAGGTTAAATTCCTGGGTATAATTTAGCTGGGTTGAAGTATGCATACACTTCATACTTCTGAAATACAACACCAAATTGCTATGGAGGTAGACAGTTGTTTCCTGGCTCTATATTCCCAGGGAAAATGGAATTGAGACCTGTCTTCTTATTGACATGCCAGGCTGCTCACTATAATAAACCCAGAGAAAAAATCTTTGTGGGCAGTTTGCTCGTGGTCCAGAAACTAGACTCCCAGAGACCTCTCTTATGTAAGATATGATTCAGACCCCCAGAAGAGAGGGTTGGATGTAGATCCTCAAGTTTGCAAACCCCAGCTCCAACGTTCATTACAGGGTGGCGCAGGGAAGACACTTGCCCGCCGAGCCTCACGTCTCTCACCTGTAAATAGGAGTCGGGATTGTGTTATTAATAAAACCTGATACAATGCCTGATATATTGTGAGCAGCTGATAAACAATAGCTGCCTTTTTACATTTCTACCACAAAAATAAAATACAGTGTGGATTTAATTATATGAGCAAATGAGGGTTGGAAAGAATAGAGAGTCTTTTTTCTCTGTAAAATTTTCCCAACTACTGTATCCACAATTGTTAAAACAATTCCCTCCCCAATAGTGTCATCGTGGGTGAGCTAGTTCTCTTGTTCCCCATCTTCACGCTGATATAAGCGGCTTGACCAAGAGCTGTCCATGGTGCTAGAGTCACACTGACGCTACGAACTCATTGACAGGTAAGGGAGATAGTTGATGCAAACTAACTTGTGCAAAGCTGACATCAAAGAATATTTACAGAATAAATTGAAGCATGATTGTGTTATAGACAAGAAGAGAAGGCCCCTGTTGGGTCATACCCTGCTCACAGCTTCCCTTACAGACCGATTACGCATTTATTTCTTCTCTCAATCATCATCTAGCACATGCCCTGTGTTAGGGACAGTGCTGACGATAGAGGAAAATGAGCAGAAATAGTGTGTATGTGACTCCTGCATTCAGAATTCTTTATGGATTTCCCAAAGGCACTATGCTGACCGTTAAAATGTTCATGTTCTTATTTCCCCAGTGGTCTAGAGAAATGCATGTACATAAAATGTGTTGATTGATTAATACATAGACTTTCCAGAGAATCTAAAAAAAACCTAAATTATACTGAAGCATGGATAAGAATAAAGAATACGGGTAAAATACAGGAGAAAGAGAAAAAATAAGTAGCTCGTAATATAGAAGGAGGACAAAGAGAAGGTCATAGAGAGGAAGAAGAGCACATTCAAGGAGATGCTACAAGAGAAATAGAGAGAGGTAAACAGTTTGGCTTCAGCCACATGGACCTTAACCACTTCGGTACCAGCATCGGCTAGAGTCAACAGCCACAGACGAACGCACATGGCGACTTTAGCCGACAGCCGTGATATGACTTTTCTAATTTTTCATTTATCAAAATAAAATTGTGAACATTTAAAAATAACGTCATGAAAACATATATGTATATGTTACCTATTCTGATTTACACTACAAGTAAAGCTGCCTGTAAAGGAAAACAAGCTTTCAGTGCTTTAAAGCTTTCCTCATCACACAAGAGCAAAACGGACTCGTCGTCAATGCACAGCACAAACTACCGTGGGGACTGTGAGCGCCGGCTGCGGGTGAGGCTTCTCGGCCGGTGAGCGCCGGACCGCAGTGGTTAATCACCGGAAATTTAGAAGGAAGTTATATTTCTGAGAGTGACAGTTCACATCCACAGAGGATTAAGAGCACATAGAAATAGGGGAGTTTCATGAAGACGTCTGTACCAACCTTGCCTTTTATTTTCTGTGGTTCTGATCGGTGACATCTGGGTCCCCGCTGAGCCTGGAGGGCTGGCCTCGCCAGGGATAGCCGATTCCTAGAGATCACGAAACCCACTGTGACTCGGCCTTTCATATACACACACACCAGTCCAGAGCCCGCGCCCCACCCAGCACCTCATCAGGCTCTCACGTTCTAGGCCACCCTGCACCTGCACTGAGCACCCAGGGCCAGGCACGAGACAGCGAGGGACAGCCCTGTGCGCCAGAGCCACTGCAGTTATTCACACCAGCTGATCCTGCACCTACTTGTTTTGCCTCACCTGGTCCCTCCTACAGAAACTGTAATAAAAGCTCTTTGCCCACAAATTCCTCCACTTCCCTCTGCCTCTTGAGGGACATTTGTGCTTCCCGGGTGGCCCCTCTTGGTTTGCATGCCCCTTGCCTTGTGGATGTGAGGGACAAGCTATTTTTTTAGTGACAGTTGTTTTCTTGATCTGCTTTTCCATCGTGTGTGAAACTTTGTAATTCTTGGCATTTATTCATGCAGTTATGAATCTTATTTGTGGGCCATCTCAAGAAAACCCAGAGGCATCTCCTCATCCCACTTCTTTGTGTGTGTATGCGTGTGTGTGTGTGTGTGTGAGTGAGTGTGTGTAGTTGAAGAATAACTGGTGAGACTACTCCTTGTACAACCGAGTTGGAGTCTCAGGCCACTTTCCCTGTCTCATATCTACCTGTCCAACCCCACATGTCCAAGTCCAAGGGTGGAGAAACACAGCAGCCCTGTTATCCCTTCCCTGGGAGGAGCCCAGGACCCCTCTCCTGGGTGCTCAGGGACAGGATGGGGAGCAGGTGGTGGAGCCTGGGCTCAGGGCCAGACACCTGGAGACGTCCCCTCCCTGAGCCCAATGTCTCCTCTGTGAAGTGCGGACACTCCTAGGACCTCGCTCACAGCCAGGTGCTGGGCACGGCTGTGCACGTTTCCTCTGCACTTAGCTCCTGTCCAAGGAGCTGAGCAGGATGTGAAATCCATCCCGCACTCTCTCTCCGAGCTTAACCCAGCCCAAGGCTGAATAACACCACGAGAGTCTCCCACCACTGATGTGTCCAAAGTCCCACAACCTTCCATGGTCATGTGTTTGTTAATGAAGGTTGAGAAACAAATTTTTTCAAAGAACAAACAAGAAAACAAATAGTAACCTAGCAATGTTGTGTCTCTTTTCTCGCTCCTCCTTTTAGGCACTACTGATGTTATGAAGTGTGCTTGCCATCGCTAGATGGCACTGTGGAATCATAGCAAAGTATATAAGAACCGTTAAAAAAATTTTAACTTTCAATTTGTGATTGTGCCAAAATGCACAGGATGTAAAATTGAGCTCAAAATCAATATTTTACTAATATTAATTCATGCACATAGGATTGCAACTTTAAAAAATTTTTATTTTAAAAAAATGTGGTAAATTATACATAACTTTATATTTTAACTATTTTTTCTTCTTATAAAGGTCTTTTTATTTTATTTTTTTCCTCCCTTGTTTTCCCCAAAATATTAAGGTGGTACAAATATTTTAGGTTACATGAATAGTTTTTGTAGTGCTTGAACCCTGGCTATAATAGATGCAGAAAAAGCATTTGACAAAGTCCAACACACCTTTATGATAAAAA
>VBSM01003212.1:11307281-11326291 GCA_008086735.1 Cheirogaleus medius
ACAGTGGAATACTTCCTGAACAAGAGATGTATATTTGTGAGGCAGAGCTTTTTCGCCATCAGAAGCAGCAGATCAGAGAGAATCTTTCCAGAAAGGGGGACAATTGGAGACCTTCATTTGAAAAGAACCACAGAGTTCCCATGGGAGAGAGGACCTTCACATGCAGTGAGGGTTGGAAGGACTTGCCGGCCACCTCTGGCCTTCTCCAGCACCAGGCCCCTCAAAGTGGGTGGAAGCCTTTCAGGGACACAAAGGACAGGGAATTTTTTCAAACTGGACAAAATGATTACAAATGCAGTGAATGTGGGAAAGCCTTCAACTTCCAACATTTACTTATTGAACACCAGAAAATCCACACAAAAGAAAGGCCTTATGAGTGCAACAAATGTGGGAAACTCTTCAGATACGGTGCCAACTTCATGAAACATCAGACAGTTCACAGTGGTGAAAGGACTTATGAGTGCAGAGAGTGTGGCAAATCTTTTATGTACAACTATAGACTCATGAGACATAAGAAAGTTCACACTGGAGAAACGCCTTATGAGTGTGACATATGTGGGAAATTCTTTAGGTACAGCTCTACATTAGTTAGACATCAAAGAGTTCACACTGGAGAAAGGCCTTATGAGTGCAGAGAATGTGGGAAAGCCTTTAGCCACAAACATATACTTGATGAGCACCAGAAAATTCACAGTGGAGAAAGACCTTACGAGTGCAATGAATGCCAGAAAGCCTTCATTAGAAAGTCTCACCTGGTTCATCACCAGAAAATCCACAATGAAGAGAGGCTTGTGTGCTCCACGAATGTGGGGAATTCTTCAGGTAAAACTCCAGCCCCATTAAATAACAGAGATTTCACAATGGAGAAAATTTGCCATTGACCACTTTAATTGGATATTTCAGCAATGCTATGTAAACTCATATTTTTATGCAACTTATCTCTAGAAATTATCGTGTAAAAGCAAAACTCTGTAGCTGTTAAATGACAACTCTTCCTCCCCCTTCGTTCCCGTTCTTGGCAACTACATTTCTACACTCTGTATCTATGAATTTGACACTGATTAGTACCTCATATAAGTGGATTCATTCAGTATTTGTCTTTTTGAGATTGGCTTATTAGGATAATGTCCTCAAGATTCATTCATGTTCTAGCATGTATCAAAATTTCCTTTTTTAGGTAAAATAATTTTCTGTTGTATGTATATACCACATTTCTTTTTCCATTCATCTGTCAATGGATGCTTAGATTACTTCCACCTTTTAGCTATTTGGAATAATGCTGCTATGAAGATGTGTGTACAGATACCTATTCAAGACCCTGCTTTCAATTCTTTTTGGGTATATACCAGAAAAGGAGATGCTGGATCATATAGTATTTCTATTTTTGACCTTTTGAGGAACTGTTTTCCATCATACTTGCACCATTTTACATTCTCACCAACAGTGCACAAGGGTTACAGTCTATATACTTTTTCATCAACATTGTTCATTTCCTCATTCTGATTTTTGTTTTGTTTTGTTTTGGATAACAGCTATCTTATTGTGTGAGAGGTGGAATCTCACTGTGCTTTTCATTTTCATCTGGCTAATGATTAATGATGTTGAGCATCTTTTCATGTGCTTATTAGGCATTTGTATATCTGGAGGAATACCTATTAAAGTCTTTAAAAAAATTTTTTTAATGGAATTACTTGCTTTTTGTTGAGTTGTAGGAATTCTTTATATATTCTGGATGTTAACCCCTTTACAAATGTATGATTTTTAAAAATTATCTCCCAGTCCATTAGGTATCTTTTTGCTCTGTAGATTGTGTCCTTTGATGAAATTTTCATTGTACAGGTGACCCTGTGTATCTGTGGGTTCCACATCTGTGGATTGAACTAACCATGGATGAAAAATATTTGGGAAATTTGGGTATGTACCTAAAAGGAAAAAAAAAACCTCAGGAAAAAAGCATGTTTGCATCTGTATGGAGCGTGTACAGACTTTTTTTCCCCTTGCCATTCCCTAAACAATACAGTATAACAACTCTTTACATATCATCTACATTGTATTAGGTGTTGTAATCTAGAGATGATTTAAAGTATATGGGAAGATGTGTGTAGATTATGTGCAATTACTACGTCTTGTTATATGATGGACATGAGTGTTATATAATGTACCAGAGCATCAGCAGATTTTTGTATCCATAGGGATTCCTAGAACCAATCCGCCTAGAACCAGTCCCCTACAGATACCAAAAGATAACTGTCATCCTTTTAGCTATACTTACCTCTTGTTACCTGTTTTTATTTGTGTGTGTGTGTGTGTGTGTGTGTGTGTTTGTTTTTAAGACAGAGTCTCACTGTGTTGCCTGGCCAGAGTGCAGTGGCATCGTCATAGCTCACTGCAGCCACCAACTGCTGGGCTCAAGTGATCCTTCTGCACCAGCCTTCTGAGTAGCTGGGACTGCAAGCATTACCACACCTGGCTAATTATTCTATTTTTTGTCTCTTGTTCAGGCTAGTCTGGAACTCCTGGCTTCAAGCAATCCTCCCACCTCAACCTCCCAAAGCACTAGGGTTACAGATGTGGCCACCACGCCTGACCAGTTACTTGTGTTTTGGATATTATATCTAAGAAATTGTTGTCAAATCCAGTATCATGAAACGTTTTCCATGTTTTATTCTAAGGGTTTTATGTTAATATTTGTAGGTCTAGACCACAGTTAGGTCATTGATCCATTTGATTTCATTTTTGATATAGTGTAAGGCAGCAGTGGTCTTCTAGGTCCTTCAGTGTGGCCTTTTCACTGAATCCAAATTTTACAGAACAAATCCTTTTATTAATACATTTTTGTTTGTCTTTTATATTTTTATTTTTAAAATGAATATATTTAAAGTACCAAAGAATAAAATAAGTTTCAATGAAACAGTCCTCCCAGATTGACCAGCACAATTAGAACAATAGTAACCCATAAGGGCTAAATTGATGGCTGCTATATCATGATTTAGTTCTAACTTCTCCCACTTGACTGGTGCCACTACTGCACAAGGCTGGTTGGTGAGGGTTTATGGGGGATTGAGTACTCCAGTCTGTTATCAGATTTTGACTACAGTGCATTGTGTTTCCGTTTGGAGTGGAATTTGTGAATAGTGGCAGAGCTCAACAGTATTTTTTAATTCTGTCCGCTTAACAGCCCGTCATGTCAAAGAAGACCAAGAGAACACTGAAGGAAGAAAACAGATTTCTTAATTAGGATTGGGAATTGCAGTATTATCTTGTTTCTGCTAAGGATAAGATGATTTGCTTGCTTTGTGATACTGCAATATCAACATTAAAGAAATTCAGTGCTCATCAGCATTGTAACACTCATAAGGACTAAATATTTTAAATTGGAGGGGCGAGAAAGGTTGTATTGCTGAAATCTAAAGATGAAAAGCAAAAGCAAAGACAATTCTTTCAAGAAGCAATAAGGCCTGGAAAAAATGCCACTGAAGCAACTTATAAAGTAGCTTATATACTTGGGGAAAAACCAGAAGCCATCCAGTGATGAAAAAATTGGGAAAGACTGAATTGTAGAAGTTGTAGGATGCTTAGACCCTTATAATTTTTCAAAGTTCAAACAGCTGCCTCTTTCAAGGAGAACCATAACTGATTGGCAGCATGAATTAGCCTTCAACTTAACAACTTCATGCAATACTTCAAAAGGAAAATATGTGTTAATCACGTTGGATGAATCAACTGATACTACTGACTTTGTGCAAGTTTCATACTTCATTTGGGTCATAACAGAAGATTTTCTTTTTATGAAGAGTGCCTTAGGCACTCTTGTGACACAGGGAAGAGATATCTTCAATAACTTTTAAGATAAATGTCATGAAGATGGACTGAATTTGGTAAATTTAATGAGTGTATGTACAGATGGTGCACCTTCCATGACAGGAAAACATGAAGGGTTTATTGCAGAGATAAAAAATGTATTAACGAATCCAGATACTCACTTCTTTTCATTGTATGTTGCATCAGCAAAATCTCTGTGCTAAAGCTACTATTTTAAGTGACACTTTGCAACAAATTATAAGTATTATTAACTATATTCATGCAAATGCAACACGGTATTGTCAGTTCGTAACATGCTGAAGTTGAACAATGAGGTATTCAGTGTGGATTTGCCATACCAATTTAAAGTGCATTGGCTATCGCAGGGACAGGTGTTAGCCAAAATTTTATCTCTGTGAGAACAGATAGTTAAATTTTATGAAGAACAGGATCAGCAATGTGAATTATTGAAAGAAGATTTCTATAGGAATGCAGCATTTCTGTGTGATATCTTGTAAAATCAAAATGACTTGAATATTTGCAAGGTAAAACTAAGTCTATATATGATATGTTGCAAAAAATCCAAGCATTTTGGAAAAAAGCTATCTTTTTTCAAAACACTTCTTCTTCAGAAGGAAATTTCAGATAAACATTTTCCCCAATTAGCAAAGGTCATCGATGAGCAGGATGATATATGCAACTTGAATACGCAGCTGTTATTGGAGAATACAACGAAAGTTTCACTGACTTTGAGAATCATGACATGACACTCTAATTAACATTTCAGCCTCACCTAGTTAATATTCCAAGGCACCTAAAGAACTAGAGATGGAATTGAGGGAACCTCAGAAGATGACATTTTAAAGTCATTGATGCTAAGAAAGATGCAATTGAAATATGAAAAAATGCAGCAGAATACCCACGCCTTTGCTACATACCTGAAAAACGCTTTCTTGCTTTTCAACCACTTATTGCTGTCAATCTGCATTCTCCTACCTCACCCAAATCAAGATGCCCTTAAGGTCACAAATGATTGATACCCGTCTAGAGGATCAACTGCAACTGCGGACCTCCACGCTGCAGCCAAATATTCAAATGCTTTCCAGCAAAAAGCAGACACAACAAAGTCATTAAAAGGTTAGTTAACTTTAAAGTTAACAAATAGTTTCCATTTTTGGAAATTATTAAGTACATAGTAGTTAGGTTCTTACAAAATAATGTACATTTTAAAGTATATCATCTAATTGAAGTTCCTTGAATGTGGCCTGATTTGCTTATAGCTAAATCAATGCGGACTTCCAACATGCAAAGGTTCCCCACCCATGACTTACACAAAGCTGGCTCCAAATAGGAGAGGCAGAGGAGAAGGAGGAGAAAATGAAAGAGCCAGAGCAGGGGGAAAGAATGGGGATGAGAGAGGCAGCAACAGGGGGTTGGGAAGAGAGCGCTAACACCCCCAGCCCCAGCATTGGCCACAGTGACCCTCACAGTTGCGCTTGTCCCTGAGGATGGGCCAGGCCCCCTGAAATGAGAGCCTCAGAGTTTGTGCCACCGTGGCTGTGGGCTCTGCTGAGCCTGTGGCCCTCGCTGTGGACCATGCTTCTGCTGGCCTGTCTGGCCGCAGCCCCGCACACCCCGGTGGGGCTGACACGATGGCACCTGCCGGGTACCGTCTGCCGACACACCAGGCGCTGCTGGACACCGCTGCCCTGCCGCAAGCCTGGGGCTCCTGGTCACCTGTCAGGCCAGCCCAGTCTCCCTGGGAGGCTGTAACGCCATTCCCCTGGCCACTCCGGCCTTAGCGCTGGGCTTTGGTGTTGTCTGTGCCCAACGCTGTGCCTGCTCTTCTGCCCAGGGGAGGCCCCAGGTCAACACCTGTGAGAGCCGAGGGCTGTGCTGAGGACAGCAGCGGACATTACCGCCAGCCATGTTTTGCATGGTGTGGGCGCATCCATCCTCCCTGTCCTTTGGCCTTCATCCTCGCCTCCCCAGCCTTGATTCTGGCGGCCGTGGGCAAGCTGTCTTCCGCCAAGGGCCGCTTCCAGGCACTGCTCACACCTGCAGCTCACACCTGGCCGTGGGGCTCTTCTGCAGGGTGAGCGCCCTGTGCCTGCCCCCGCGCCTCCAGCGCCCTCCCCGCCAAGCACCACGCACTGGGGGCTGTTTTCCGCTCTGTGATCCCCCGTCCTAAACCCACCCATCTATATAGCCTTGGAAACCGCGAGGTCCGCGGAAGCCCGCTGTGCGCTTGGCCGGCTCCAGGGCGCCCTGGGTTGGGCTGGACCGACGAACTGGAGGCGGAGCTGGCAGCTCCCTCCTGCTGCGATGCGCTCGCGGCCGGTCCCTGGCGCTCCCTGTCTCGAAGCTCTGCGGCCGCGCCTTTTGTACGCTGTAGCTCAGGGTCTGCCAACACTTTCTATAAAGGCCCAGACCGCAAATGTTTTCGGTTTTGCCAGTTACAGGGTGTGCGTTGCAGCTACTTAACTTCTGCCCTTCGGGGTGAGGGCAGCCACGGGCAGCGCCGAAGCGAATGTGCCTGGCTGTGTTCCAGTAAAACTTGGTCTGTGGACACCAGAATTTGAATTTTATAAAATGCTTATGTGTCACAAAATAGCATTCTTTTGATTTTTTTCCTAATCATTTAAAAATGTAAACATCATTTTTAGCTTGTGGGCTATAGTTTGCCAATGCCTGATATAGGGTGAAGACTGACCGGATAGGATTGTTGTCAGGATTAAATAAATAAGGTATGTCAGACATGGACTTTTATGGGTTTTGGGCCTCCATCTAAGGTAGGACATTCGTTTTTCATTGTCACCCAGGTATAAGGTGTTGTCAGGGCTGTGCTCCTTTTTGGAGGGTCAGGGGGAAGATACGTGTCCTCACCTTTTCAGACTTCTAGAGCCCGCCCATGTTCCTTGGCTCATGCCCTTCTTCCTCCTCAAAGCCAGCCAAGGCAGGTTGAGTCCTTCTCACGTTGTATTTCCTGACCTCTCTTGCCCCCTTCTTCCATTTTTATTTATGTGTTTTTTTGAGACAGAGTCTCACTCTTTTTGCCCTGTCTAGAATGCCGTGGCATCAGCCTAGCTCACAGCAACTTCAAACTCCTGGGCTCAAGCGATCCTCCTGCCTCAACCTCCAGGGTAGCTGGGACTACAGGCATGCGCCACCATGCCCGGCTAATTTTTTCTATATATTTTTAGTTGGCCAATTAATTTTTCTATTTTTAGTAGAGACGGGGTCTCGCTCTTGCTCAGGCTGGTTTTGAACTCCTGACCTTGAGCAATCCTCCCGCCTCGGCCTCCCAGATTGCTAGGATTACAGGCGTGAGCCACCGCGCCCAGCCTCTTCCATTTTTAAGGACTGTTGTGATTCCATCAAGTCCATCTAGGTAACTCAGGATAATCTCCACATCTCAACGTCCTTAATTTAGTCACCTACAAAGCTCCTTTTGCCACATAAGGTAACATATTGTAGGGCCCAAGGCCCTTGGCTGCCTCAAGGTTCCCTGAAAAATCACTGACATGTGGCAGACTGATTAACAGAAGGGTACAAATTTATTTAATGTGTATACATGGGAGCCTTCAGAAACAAGACCCAAATATACAGAGAAAATTGCCCATTTTTGTGCTTACGTTTGGTAAAGTATAGACGGCAGTATAGAAATATGATTGGACAAAAAGGGTGTGCTCTCATGCTAACCGACTGAGTGGGAAACCCAGCCCACCTGTCTGTCCAGATTCCTCTTGGCCTCTGTAGCAGACTTGCCATATAATTGTGCAGCTTAAGAATTAATCTTAGGAGAAGGAATACGTGCCCAGCCCAGAGCGGCATAAGAGTCATACATTCCGGCTTAGCTTTACCTAACAAACAGGGTTGCTGCTTGAAGGCATAACAGAGTTTGATCTTCTGCACATAAGCAAATGTTGCCCAGCCCCACAGCCCTGGGGGTCTGGAGTCCACTTGATAAACACCTTGCCCTTATGGGTACCACCTGAGCTCATGGGATGGCTGTTTAGCCCAGGACGGGTAAGCCCCTTCATGCAGAGGGGAGCAACCTAAGACAGGCACAGCTGCAGGAGGCCAGGCTGGAAAGAATGGGAACAAAGTTCCCCTTTGTGGCTGCATTGCTGGTCTGTGCTTATCTCAAACTCTGGCTTATGGCCGTAGGCTTAAGCAACCCATTAAGACCCCGAGTCATGGGACATCTGTGTCCTTAGGCTACATGTTCCGGAATCTATGGCCATTGTTGCAATGCCTGGGTGGTCATGTATAAGGAAGTAACTTTGATTTTTTGACTATAAGAATAAAGTGACTGGGGCATTCGGTGCTGCAGTCTTGTACCGTCTTTGTGTGTGTCAGTGTCTTTCTTTGTCTGTCTCTTTGTGTTATATGTCCATCCCCCATCCTGCAAAGGGGCCACATCAGGCCTCTCTGAGCAGCGTCCTTCCTTCTGGGCATGGGGCGGGGCCCTATCTGGAATGGGAGTCTCACGACCTACAGTCAAACAAGGCAGGTCAGATAATTTCTTTATCACCAGCTTCTACACAGAATAGTTTAGCTTTTGTGGCTGGCTTTGGGAAAGGGGGTTCTGGTTTCTATGACTCGCTTTGGGGAAGAGGGGGTCCAGTGTCTCTGGCTGCCTTGGGGAAGGATGGGAGTGAGAGGCAGGAGGGGAGGAGGAGGTCAGAGACGAACTTTTGCTTCCGAGGCTGCATTTGAGGCCCTTATTTTGGGATACTGTTTTCTGAGCCCCAATAATATTCTCAGGTTGTGGGTATTAGGATACGGACATCTTTGGAGGGGGCATTGTTCTTCCTACATACCTGCCAACTTCCTGGCCTTAAAGTGAGATCAACCCTGAAGAAATCTGAGCTGAGCAGTATAAAGGAACAGTTTCCTGTTAATATTGCTTGAGCACCTGGACCCAGCCACACTTCAAGCTAGACTTATGCCTGGGCTGCCTGTTCGTTTTAGGAAAATCCCAGGATAATATAGAAAAACTACCCCCCGAACTGAGAGGGAGTCAAGAGACCAAAGAACAACTCAGACAAGTCCAGCTTGATGAGTTAGAGAGTTTACTAGAGGTTACTTACAAGGGCACTTGCCCCTGGGCGACACAGGAATTTCTCCCACGGGAGCTTCTTGCTAGCAAAATCTCCACATCTGCCCACCCTGTGGTGTTGCTTTAAAGCCCTTCCCAATGATTTAGGTAAAGTTTTTACACTGTATCTTAGCTTGTTTGCAGTGAAACAAATCACAACGGCACAGTACTATCATGCTATGCTGTCATGCAACCCATGGTACGCTACAAAATATACTTGCATGGAGACATAAAGATATTTGTACACAATTTTTTATTTTAGAATTGTTCAAAATGGCAAAAATGGGCCGGGCGCGGTGGCTCACGCCTGTAATCCTAGCACTTTGGGAGGCCGAGGCAGGTGGATCGTTTGAGCTCAGGAGTTCAAGACCAGCCTGAGCAAGAGCGAGACCCCGTCTCTACCAAAAATAGAAAGAAGTTATTTGGACAGCTAAAAATAGATAGAAAAAATTAGCTGGGCATGGTGGCACATGCCTGTCATCCCAGCTATTCGGGAGGCCGAGGCAGGAGGATTGCTTGAGCCCAGGAGTTTGAGGTTGCTGTGAGCTAGGCTGACGCCACGGCACTCTAGCCCAGGCAACAGAGTGAGACTCTGCCTCAAAACAAAACAAAACAAAACAAAACAAAAAACAACAAAATAGCAAAAATGTGAAACAACCTAAATTTATATCGTTAGGGCTGGTAAAATAAATTATTGTGTATAGCATATAATAGAATAGTATATAACTTAAAAATGATGAGGGAGCTTTATATATACTGATATAGAAAGATGATATAGAATTAAATAAAAAAATTATAAATGATATGAATAGTATGACCTTATTTTTGAAAAACCAAAGAATATATATGTACAGAAAGATTTCTGAAAACATATACAATAGCTGTTTAACTCTGGATAGCTGATTTGAAATGAGAAAGGGAATATTTATGTCCATAATATTCAAACTTCTTTTAAAAGCAAATTATTTGTTTCATAATTGAAACAATTAAAATAAAAGCTTTCTCCAAGTATGTTGACACCTCCCTCATTTTTATATTGGTAGAAAACTCATGCCAAACCCTCAACTACTAATGCACTATATATCATTTAAATTAAACACAAATTTAAAAGAAACATTTTCATGCAGGTAGTATCTGATACAGCCAGGATTCTAACCTGAATCTCCCTCTAAAGCCCTCACTCTCATGGTCACCTGGCTTGTATATGGTTTGCCTTGTGAATACCCTTTTCTTTGATCTAACTTGCTGCATTGTGTCTCTCTGGACAGAAACAGCCACCATCATTCCCCTCACCACAGCTCGTCAGTCACTAGAAGACATTCTCATGTCAATGAACTCCAGTTAGGTCTAGCCCAAGATGTCCAACTAACCCCAGGAAGCATTGAACAAAAGGAGGTTGAGGTGGAAAAAGAATTGAAAGCAGAATCTCAGGGATATCTGGATCGACCTTTGTTTATAACAGCAATATTCACAGTAGCCAAAAGATGAAGGCAACTCAAGTGTCCATTGACATATGACCAGGCAAGCATAATGTAGTACATTTACAGAATCAAATATTACTCAGCCTTAAAAATGAAGGAAATTCCGACATTTGCTACGACATGGATGAACCTTGAGGAAATTATGCTAATGAAATAAGCCAGCCACAAAAACACAAATACTGTAGGATTCCACTTATATGAAGTAATGAGAGTAGTCAAATCGCCTGACACAGAAAGCAGAATGCTGATTTACAGGGGCTGGGAGGAGGGAAATGGAGAGTAATTGTTTAGTGGGTGCAAAGCTCCAGTTTTACAAGATGAAGAGATTTCTGGAGGTGGATGGTGGTGATGGCTGCAGAATATGAATGCACTAATGCCTCTGAACTGTGCCCTTAAAGTGATTAAGATCATAAATTTTATGTTATGTGTACTTTACCATATATTTTTTAAATCCAGAAAGCAAAAGGGGAGAGAATTAGTATCAGTGATGAAGGAGGCTGATAGCTTCTCCAAGTAACTCAGGCTCCAAGGGTGAGTTCTATTTCTCCAGGAGGAAAGGGAAGGGGGGTGGTCAGAACCAAGACACCAAAGTGTGAGAGTGAATGAGGTGGGCCACCCATAATGACAAGTCTGCAACAGTGGGGAATCATAGGCAATGAGGCAGAAAATCTAGCTTGAGTCTGTATTATACGGGCCATACTGAGAAATGCTAAAGTCGTGTAGAAGGCAACAAGGAGAGTCTTTACTTTAAAATCTTGTGAATAACATAGTATATGCCTGTACATATGGAGTGTTTCTTGACTTGTGCTGGATGAAGGTGACCTTAGACACCTTCCTTAACATCCAGTGTAGTTATTGCATCCTCCAAAAGATCTCCTGTAAGCCCCTAGTCTAGACTGACCTTTCTCTCTCTCTCTCTCATCTATTTCCTTATTTGCCTCTACCACAGACAGCAAAAGCAAGAGCAAAATATGACTTATTTTTATGTTCCCAACACACACATAACACATTCTAGCTCACAACAGCGTACCAACTCATGCTTATCAATATGGTCTAAATATGAATTCCAAATTAGGAGTGCTTTTACTCTCTTCCCTCAAGCCCAATAGAGATTCAGAAAAACATCTTTCCTACCTGTTGTTTAATTCCACAGAGATTAGAGGAGGTCTCAGAGATCCTAAGCTTTGGTTTAAGCTGGCCTCTCTGCTTGCCTACCTGCTGTGAGGGTGGAAGCGACTTGGCAGAGCCCAGACAACACCCAGTTCAGAACACATGGTGGGTAGAGGCATGAGGAGGGTCTGGGGAGGTCTCTGCACTCAGGAACAAGGAAAGCTCTGCTCAGGCTGGCATTTGCTCAAGGAGATGCCCTTGTCTTCTGACTGTTGGAACTTCTGACTCCATTTCTGAAAATTCTACCCCTGAATGGGTGCTCAGATCATCTAGCCACTGATCGGAAATCCCAAGAAAGGAAGCGGGCAACTGGTGTCCATTCTGATAGCTCATCTTCCTTGAGCTATTCAGGTAAGATAACTGCAAGGTCCAGTTGGGGGAGGGGAGGGAAGGTCCAGGCGAGAAGGAAGGAATTGGCATTTACACACATTCACTCTGTCAGGCTATGAGTGCTTTCCCAGCATGATCTCCACTAATCCTCCTGAAAATTCTATGATGTTATATATGCAGTTCTTAGTTTACAGGTGGGGAAACTGAAGATCAGTAAGAGTAAGTTAAAAAAAAATGTTTGGTTTCATACAATTAAGCAGTAGAGCATTTGGACTTTGAGTCCAGGTTCATGCAGTTCAAAATCCTGAAGTCTTTCTACCATACCAAGATTTCTCTCACAGATGATTGAAAAAGAATGTCTGGATTGGGAGCTGAAAATCTGACTTGGCATTTCCAACTAGCCAAGTGACTTTGGCCAAAGTGAAATCTCACCCCCATTCGTTCTTCCTGGATTGTGTGTCCCTCTGCCCATCTTCTAGCTTGCAGAGTTCTACTAATCTGTCAAGGCTCAGTTAAAATATCAGGTCTTGGCCGGGCGCGGTGGCTCACGCCTGTAATCCTAGCACTCTGGGAGGCCGAGGCGGGTGGATAGCTCAAGGTCAGGAGTTCGAAACCAGCCTGACCAAGAGCGAGACCCCGTCTCTAAAAAAAAAAAAAAAAAAAAAAAAATATCAGGTCTTATAGGTTTTCCCATTTCTTCCTTTTGGAAGTGACTACTCCTTCCTCACCACTATACTCTGCCTTGCTGCTTGTTATTTATATGACTGCCTTCTCTTGGAATAGATTGGATTAATATACCAGCACTGGAATCTAGTCTGGAGATTAGGCAAGTGGATATCTTCATTATATGGATCCAAATATGTGCAAATTCTTTCACAAAGAGAGGCAGAAAAGTCTAGAGGAATGATAACTGGCTTCAGAATCGGATAGACTAGGGTTTGACTGCTGGATTTGTCACTTACCAGCTGTGTGACCATGGACAATTCCCTCTCCTCTCTGAGCTTTAATTCCTCTTCTGCAAAATGCAGACAATGATACTTCACTCAGAGAATGGTTTACAACCTGGATTAATGACATAATATATGTATCATAAAGATGATATCTATATTTGAATGGTGTCTTATTCAATAATAAGATATAATAGTTATTATTTACCATGTACCAGAAATTTGGCATATGGAAATTCTATGAGATAGGTACTAAAATAATACCCAATTTCTGTATAAGAAAACTGAGGCTCTGTGGGAACATGCAACTTGTTCAGAGTCTCACAGCTATTAAGTGGAAAATCTAATATTCAAGGCTAAGTCTGACTCTTGTTTAATGGTGGGAGAGTTATATAACTTGAAGTGATGATAACAAATCCATTTTTTCAGAAGAGGCTATTGAGAGTCAGACAGGTGAAGTAACTTGTCCAAGTTTAGCCAACAAGAAAGCAGCAGATAGAAAGCTCCCCTCCGGGCAGACCAAGCCCTGTTCATCTCCACAACTCCCCTGTGCCTGGCATAGTGTATAGTACATTGTTGATGTTTGAAAAAAGTCTATAGGATGAAACAAAAACCCTAATCCTTAAGTACTCTGATTCTGGAGTGAAGAATTCCAAAGTGACTTTTGAAACTAAATGTATTGGTTCTTATGTAAAATACATAAAACAAAAAACAAAACATAAAAAAACCTCTTGGCATCTAATGTGACTGGTTGTGAGTTTTGAGTCATGGAAAGCTTCGCGGCAGAAGCGAGTCTGTAGCCTTCTACATCAAGAGAAGGACTGTGCACAGAAGCAGAAACAGGGAGAAAGTGGAATACAGAAGATGAAAGTCCCACGACGGCAGGAAAAGACAAAGAGAAGAGAGCAGTTGAAAAGCTTTTTTATTTAAAGCCTTAGTTCTAAGTTCTTTTTTTTTACTTTTTAAAAAAATTTAGGAGGTACAAGTGTTTTGTCACATGGATGAATTGTATCATGTTGAAGTCAGGACTTCCTTGTTTAGAACCAAGGAGAGCAGGATGGGTGGAGGGGGTGGGTAAATTCATAACTAATGGGTGCAGAGTGCGCTGTCTGGGGGATGGGCACGCTTGTAGCTCTGGCTTGGGCGATATAAGGAGATATATGTGACCAAAATGTTTGTACCCCCATAATATTCTGAAATTTAGAAAAAGAAGATAAATAAATTAATTTAAAAAAAAAAAAAGAAAGAAAGAACCAAGGAGAGCGCCACTGAAGCTGCTTGGCTGGAGGGTGGTGTTCAGGACCACAGACAGCTCCTGCAGAGGAAGGCTTATTCTCAGGGCAGACCGGAGATGCTGCTTTCAGCACTTGGGACAGTTCCAACGTCTCTTGGAATGAAAGGAACAGATCAGTTGAGCATTAGATATATTAACCTTATTGCTTCATTTAATCTTCAATGAGGTTTGATTTATCATCAAGGGAATGAGACCCAGAGCAGTGAATTAACCAAGTGAATATGACTTCAGAATGCAATCTTCATTTGTAAGCCAGACTGAATAGAATACCAGCTCCGTGGTGTGCTCCGGGGCTTGAGCAAATGAATACCTTCTACTTTCTAAAGCTTTTTGATTCCTCATTGGCAAAATGGGCTGGGGAAGCATACTGCACAGGATCATTGGGATGACGAAATAGGATCCTACCTATAGAATTTTTGTCTAGGATCCCAAGTTGCTATAGCTGCAGCCACTTCGCATCTAGTATTTTAGGAAACTTTGATCTATTCTAATGAGATAATCATAACATCAGACACAATGCTTACATCTATGGAGATATTTTCAATTTCCACCTATATAAAATGAGAACATCAAACTGAGTGCCTTCCAGCCTCTAATATTCCCTTCTTAAAATGGAAATATAATTTTATTTTCCTCTTTGGCCAATGTGTTTAAAAGAAAATGAAACTTTCACCCCAAGTTCCCAAGAGTAAGGAAGAAAATCCAGGGCTCTGAAACCAGGCAGAACTGGGAAGTGGAGTCTGTGCTCTGCCACTTCCTGCTGAGGGGGTTGGGAAACTGACTCCCTAGTTTGTACCTCTGTAATACAGGAACATTGATACTTTCCTCTCAGTGTTGTGGTGGGGATAAAGCATGAATATGAGTACACAACACTTGACACAACATGTGGCATTTGGAAAATGCTGAGAAAGGGGGAGCATTGTTATTTACTTTCTTCCCTTTGACTCTCAGAATGCAGAATTCATCCGTGAGCCAACAGGGGCTCAGCAAGGTTAAGTGATTTGCTCAAAGGCCTCTTAGAGAGGAAGTGGCATGTCTAGGATTCAGTGATGTGTCTGTTTTACTTTGAAGACAACCCCTGTAAAAGGCAGAAGGCAAGCTGGCATAGAATAAACATGAGCCATGTTGTTTATTTGGAACAGAGGCAGCTGCTGGGCTGTATAGGGACCACTTTGTGGAAGAGACAAGGCTTCAGGGGCCGCTCACCCAGGAAAAGGGCACCTGCCTGGGCACTGGCAGTCTCAGGGACAATGCAAACTGCCTGTCTCAAAAACTGGGGCAGCCTCGCCCACTACTGCACAAGCCTCTTTGGTTATGCCTGGGCTCAGTACAGACCTCTCTGCAGCTCCAACAATAAACACGGGACCTCGGCCGGGCACAGTGGCTCACGCCTGTAATCCTAGCACTCTGGGAGGCTGAGGTGGGTGGATTGCTCAAGTTCAGGAGTTCGAAACCAGCCTGAGCAAGAGCAAGACCCCGTCTCTGCTAAAAAAAATAGAAAGAAATTAATTGGCCAACTAAAAATATATAGAAAAAAATTAGCCGGGCATGGTGGTGCATGCCTGTAGTCCCAGCTACTCGGGAGGCTGAGGCAGGAGGATCGCTTGAGCCCAGGAGTTTGAGGTTGCTGTGAGCTAGGCTGATGCCACGGCACTCTAGCCTGGGCAACAAAGTGAGACTCTGTGTCAAAAAAAATAAAAAAACCCAAACATGGGACCTCAATCCACCATTTACTTAGTCTACAAGATTAAGGTACACTGGTCCAGTACTTTTTAATCTCCAAACACTCAAATACCATTTTCCAAATTTTTGCTATACTTCTGTGCTATCTGGCCTGTTGTTTATTTAACATTTTTCTTCAAGCCAACTTACTTTTTTTTAAATTAAAGTTTATTTCAAGAGTAAACTCTACCTTTCCAAAGAACAACAAACAACAACAACAAAAGAACCACATGTCAAAAATAGAATATGACCATAAAAACAAGATCAGATAAGATAAAACAAGAGCAGTATATTCTATCTCTGCCACCCCAACTACTGAAAAGCATAAGGGATGCTCCCTGTTTGTTGAAAGGAAAGCTTAGAAAATGTCAGGAGGAAGTTCAGGGCACACTAGCACCGACTTGGGACATTTTTCTTGATTAATCGGTGGGGTTGAAAGAGAATTGGCAAGAGGATGAGAGTCACATTAGGTGAATCAACTTTTTCAGTGATTCATCTACATGCCACCTAAGGTCACCCCACCCTGGCAACAGATGTCCTGCTCTCTGGAAAATACTGTACTGGGGGTCCTCTAAGAATCTAGGAGTTGACAGCTCCAACATTAATATTAACAACTGTGAGCTCAGATGGGCAAGAACTCGATTTGTGGCTTGAATAAGTGGCCTTCCCTCCCGGAACCTTCACTTTTGTCTGTGAGTCTCACAAAAGCTTCGCAAGGTAGGCTGCGATCACCCTCATTGTCTGTGTGAAGAAATTGGGGACCGGGAATGTTGAATGACCTGACTTGCTGGTGCAGACGGGGGACATCTGGAGATAGAAATGGTGGACCCAGGCGGTACAGGGTCTCGAGGGGAAGAGGTTTTCTGCCTCATGCCTGATCGTCTACACCTGCGCACCCAGGGAACTGGGCCAGCCACTGAGACATGTCCAGCACCAACAATCTGATTCTCTGAACGATACCTCACATTGTTCCCGTTAATTGTCAGCTTCGCTCACTCTTGACTCCAAGTCACAACAGCCCAGCTGGCCCCTCTGGTCATGTCGAAGGACACCAATCCCACCCGCTAGAAGCACAATCCAGTGGCATGTGCTCGGGTAGCCCCCTGAATCGCTGCTTCAGCACTCCATGTGGCACGATTCTGAGCAAATGACATCACCTCTGGAAGTTCAATTCCTTGTATTTAAAACCAGTTATAGTAACAAATCAATAAGAAGACTCTCTCAAAGAAATAATGTGGACAAAGGACAAGAGCAAACAGTTTGGATAACAGAAACTGCAGTGGACTTTAAGCATATAAAAAGATATTCTACCTCTCATACCAAAACAAATGCACATTAAAAACCTAGAAGTCTGAGGTTGCAGTGAGATATGATGATGCCACCGTGCTCTAGTGGGGGGGAAAAGAGCATGACCCTGTCACAAAGAAAAAACCCAATAGCCAGGCACGGTGGCTCCTGCCTGGAGTCCCAGCTACTCGGGAGGCCAAGGCAGGAGGATCATTTGAGCCCAGGAGTTTGAGGCTGCAGTGAGCTAGGATCTGGCCACTGCATTCCAGCCTGGGTGACAGAGTGAGACCCTCCCTCTTAAAAAAAGAAACCAAACAAGCAACCCCCCACCAACAGATATTATTGTTATTGAACAAGTTTGTAAAGATCGAAAAGTAGATAATACACATTATCAGTCGAGGTATAAAGAAACAGACACTCTCAGATATTATCAGTAGCTATGTGAATTAGACAACTTCTTGGGAGTGGAATTTTGGCTCCATCTTTCAAAAGTTTAAGCAAGCATATACTTTGATGTGGCAATTTCACTGCTAGAATTGGCTCTACAGAAGTGCTTTTGAATGTGCATCAAGACATGCACAAGACTATGTGGCACTGTGGATAGGACTCAGTGACTGGAAAATACCTAAATATCTATCAAGATGAGACTGTAATATAAAATTTGATGCAACCACTTAATTCGTCTATTAAAAAGAACAACGTAGTCAAATGCTTACTAATATGAAACAATATCCAACATGTATTGTTAAGTAAAACAGTGCAAGACAAAGAACAATGTGTATAGTGTGTGAAATTTGTGTGACAATGAGGGGTAGATTACATACACATACATATACACGCATGTAATAGTTTATATGTAATATACTATATGTATTACATATAATTTCACTTCATTTTGACACAAATGTCACAAAACACATACACATAATTTTGACTAAGTAGAGAATATTTCAGGGAAGACACACAGAAATTAGTAAGAGTAGTTACTTCCACAAAGCAGAATAGAAACAGAAGGAAAAGTTATCTGTTCCTGTGTACCCTTTGATACCATTTGAAGTTTTGTCGTTTTTGCTCATGTAATTTAAATTCCTTTTAAGTTAAAAACAATGAAAATGCCAAGTGCACAAAATGGGAAGATATAATTTTATATTTCAAGATTATTTTAAGGCTTCAGTGAGAGAATTGTGCAAAATCCTGGCATGTGATAGGTACCCAATAAATTCACTTCCAGTATTACATGTATCGGCCACAAGTCCAGGCTTACATCAGCCGATACCAGATGTGAAACAACAGGCTCTTATTTTCAAAGGCTTTGGGTTGCTGGGTGTACCACTGACCAAAGTCCAGGGACTTTCCTCACTTCCCTGAAGGTTTTTTTCCTTTTCTTCTATAGCAGGGAGGAGGGTGCTGGACAGAAGGAGCTTCCTCATGTGGGAATTCTCTAAGGCCGGGGGGCCCAGGGAACATGAGGGCAGGAAAGGGTGCCCGTGGAAAACCAGCACGACATGAGATGGACCCAAGCAGCTGGCAAGGATCTGGGCACGGGGGGCTTGCGGGGTGTGTTAAGGAACCCGTTTATTCTGGGGGTAATGGGGACCCCCATTTTGTGAGGAGTTTTAAGCAGGGGAGTGATCCTGTAATATCTGATTTTGGAAGATCCCAGTAACTGCTACGTGGAAAAGACTGTAGAAATAAAAAATGGAAGCAGACAGACCAGATAATTATTTCATTTATGCAGATAAGAGAATGGCTTGGATCTAGCCTGAGGCAAGATATATATAGAGAGATTTGCAAAATATTTTGCAGATATATTTTGTTCTTAGATGGAGAGGTCCTTGGAATTGGGCAACATGACCAGAGTCCAGGGTTTTATC
>VBSM01003212.1:11346031-11370957 GCA_008086735.1 Cheirogaleus medius
TGCAGAGACGCTCTGTCTGGCGGTGTTTCTCATCCGCCATCTTGCTCCGCCCCCCAAGATACTTTTTGATAAATTATTACAAATACATACACCTGTGAAACCCAAATGCTTTTTAAGAAATAGACTATTATCATCACCTCAAGAAGTTCCCTCATGTTTTTTCCCCAGTAAATTTATGTATGCTAAACCACAAGAGGGTTTTTTTTCTCTTTTATTTTTAATTATTAGGGGCATGTAAATTGTATATCTTTATAGGGTACATGTGATGTTTTGATAAGGGTATACAATGTAGATTAATCAAATCAGGTTAATTGGGATATCCATCACCTCAGACACTGATCATTTCTTTGTGTTAGAAGTATTCTGATTCCATTCTTTTAGTTATTTTAAAGTGTATCCCAATTATTGTTGATTATAGCCACTTTATTATTCTATCAAATATTGCTCTTCTATCTAACTATATATTTGCACCCATTACCCATCCCCACTTTCTCCCCCTCCCCATTTCCCTTCCCAGCCTCTGGTAACCATCATTCTAGTCTCTGTCTCCATGAGATCGACTGTTTTCAATATTTAGCTCCCACATCTGAGTGCAAACATGAGAGATTTGTCTTCCTATGCCTGGCTTCTTTCACTCAACATAACGTCCTCCAGGTTGTTGTGGCAAATGGCAGGATCATCTCATTGTTTTAAGGCTGAATGTATTCTCTTGTGGATATACCACATTTTCCTTATCCCTGTATCACTTGATAGACACGTTGATTCCATATCTTTGCCATTGTAAGTAATGCTGCAATGAACACTGAAGTACAGGTGTGCCTTCGACATATTGATTTCAGTTCTTTTGGTTATATGGCCAGTAGCGAGATTGCTGGATCATACGGAATCCTATTTATAATTTTTTGAGAAAGCGCCATACCGTTTTCCATAATGGCTGTATTAATGTACATTCCCACCGACGGTGTGCAAGGGCTCCCTTTTCTTCACATCCTCTCCGACAGTGGTTATCTTTTGTATTTTGTTTGGTTTTTTCTTTTATTTATTTTTCTTTAAATTTTATTTTTTCACTTACGTCTCTTCTTTTCTATATCTTTTGTATTTTTGTAAGAGTCATTCTAACGGGTGCGAGGTGACGGCTCATGTGGTTGAGATTTGCGTTTCCCTGGTGATCAGTGATGGTGAGCATCTTGCCACATAGCTGGGGGCGCAGAGCGAGCACTTCTCGAGGGCGATGGCCATGGATGACGCAGCTCCACGTCTCTGGTGCGCAGCCTGGGCCTGCTTCGGGTCGGCTGTCACGACACGCTTGACAAGAGGAAGGAGGAAACTATGGAGCAGACGGATAGGGCATCTCGTCATTCATTTCATTTCATATCTATTTTATTTATTTTTTGACAAATTATAATTGCGGGGTAATTATAATTTATGTTATGAAAGATGTATACAGTGTGGAATGAGTGGCTCCAGTTAATTAACATATCCATCACCTTAAATATTTACCATTCATTCCTCCTATATAACTGCAACTTTGTATCCTTTGACCAACCTCTGTCCATCTCCCGCCCCTGCCCCCCGTAATCCACGTTCCACTTTCTGCTTCTATAAGTTCAAGTGTTTTACATTCCACACATAAGTGAGACAATGAAGTATTTTTCTTTCTGTGACTGGCTTTATCTCACCTAGCGTAATGTCCTCCAGCTTCATCCATGTGTGGGAAAAAATACAATTTTCTTCTTTTGTTGAGGCTGAATAGTATTCCATTGTGTATATCTGCCACATTTTCTTTTTCTTTTCTTTTTTTTTCATTGTGTGGGTGTACCGCGTTTATTTAACCAATCCCTTTGGACAGATGCTGGGATGCTTTCCAATGTATGCTTTTCTCCCCCACGACCGTTTTTGGTATTTCTTTTTGTGTGTGTGTGATGTTATTGAGCAGTGCTTTGGGCAGGGCCTGTGCAAATGTTTCTCGGGAACGTGCTTGGTCAAAGGCTGCGAGCCGCTGACATTTAGTGTTGTTTGTTTATTTGGGGGCCAGATCTCACTCTGTCGCCCAGGCTAGAGAACAATGGCATCATCAGAGCACACTGCAGCCTCAAACTCCTGGGCTCAAGTGATCCTCCCGCTTCAGCCTCCCAAAGTGCTGGAGTTACAGGTATGAGCCACTGTACCCGGCCTTCCACATCATGGCTTGTGAGATCATGTCTTGGCCGGGCGCGGTGGCTCACGCCTGTAATCCCAGCACTCTGGGAGGCCGAGGTGCCACATTTTCCTTATCCATTCATTCACTGATAGGCACATGGGTTGATTTTGTATTTTGAACAATGCTGCATTCGTTGTCTATTTATGGAGCACCTACTATGTCAAATGAGGTTTTAGTTGCTGGAGGTACAGCAGTGAGGAAGTCAGACCAAAAAAAAAAAAAATCCTGCTCTTGTGGATCTTATGCTCCTTGGAAGAAAGGCAGATGATAAAGCAGTAAATCAGAGTTTCTCAACCTTGGCACCATCGACATTTTGGGGCCAAACCATTCTTTCTGTGTAGGACTGTCCCATGCGTGGCAGGATGTTAAGCAGCATCCCTGTGGCTTCAACCCACTGGACCCCAGTGACATCCTCCCCTTCCAGCTGTGGCAACCAAAGACATTCACAGATATTGCCAAGTGTTCCCTGGGGAACAAAGTCACTCTGTTTGGGAACCACTGCTGTAAGGAACAAAATAAGATCATCCCAGCCATGCAGTCATTCAACAAGTTTTTGCTGCAGGTGCGCTGTGTGCTGGGTGTCATTCTACACACTGAAGATGCAAAGAGGGAACCAGTCAAAGCCCAGCCTCACCCACGTGCCCACTTTACAGAAGAGAGAACAAATTCTCACAGAGCCAAAATACACAGGCCAAGCAGTGGCCGCACTAGACCACACTGAAAAATCTTTTCCTCTCTGACAACTCCGGGATGTGTTTTTCTCAGCATGATCACAGAGCCGCTGCCCTGAGAGGGAAGTACCTGCAAGACCATCAGCTTCTTTTCTAATGAGTTCAACAAGTCAGAAAGTTTCTGCGGAATTCCCAGGCCAGCCTGGGCTTACCTGATTCTAACCAACTCAGAGACCCTGGTCCCCGGAGGCTGCGGAAGGCTAGAAGGAGACCAATTAGTGCACCTCCTCCTGGCTCCACCTGCTCCCCTGCACCCAGGGGACCTTGTGGGCATCCTCGAGGGCCCTGAGTGAGTTAGCAGAGTTCTCGTCCTGGGGAAATCACTGAGAGTTTCGCCTTAATGAGGCTTTTCTTAGCCTTAGAGGAACGGTTTGTTGTGTTGAGCTCAATTGATGTGGAGCTCCTGGGATTTCCAGCTTCTCTCGCAGGTGAGCGGATCTCACCGGGCACCAGAGACTTCAGAGGGAGGTCATTTGCGGCTGTCGTAATTGCCACCCCTGAGTTCATGTCATATGCATCACCGAGCTACTGCACCTGTCTGTAGACGCAAACTTAACATGCTCCCAAAGGAGCGGTGTTGAAGGTGTGTGCGCTCGGGCTGCAGGTTTCCCGAGTGAAATAATCACCCAGTTGTGTGATATTGATTGCCAGTGATATGCTGATGACAACCCCAAATCTATAACTCCAGTGAGGACTCCCCAACCCCAAACCTGTGTACCCCTCTCCTACTCAGACATCTCATAGTTAACCTAGCAAAACACAACCACGACTTTGTGTGCCCTCCTGCAAAATCTGCTCCTCCTACGATGTTTCACCAGCTCGAATAAACGGCATCTCCATCCACCCAGGCTCAGAGCCTAAAACTCACCCATAACACCACAGCACAGTAATTAAAGTTATGGAGTCGCAGGGCTGGGTTCACATCCTGCTTCCACATGTACTGGCTCTGTGGCTCTGGATAAAAAAAAAAAAAATTTCTCTGTGCCTCAGTTTCCTCATCTGTAAAATGGGGATATTTTAGGATATACCTCATAAAATTCTTACGAGGACAAAAACACACACACACACACACACAGAGTAAGTCCTCACTTAATGTCATCTATAGTTTCTTGGAAACTATGATTTCAAGCAAAACGATGTATAATGGAACCAATTTTACCCTAGGCTAATCGATACAAATAAGAATTAAGTTTCTGCAGCATATTTCTGGTCACAAAACCATCACTGAACTTCTATATAAAGACCAAAACATTTCTAATATTGAACACTGAAATAAATGTGAGCTATACTTACATTTAAGAGAGATTAATAAAAACAAGTAAGATAGTTATTTACCCGGTTATTCTGGGTCAGCGTCTCAGGTGGCTGGAGATCCTGGACAAGTGTCATCTAATCGCAGGGGACACTCACACACTGCCACACACGCTCACAGTAGGACCATGTACCGTGTTTCCCCGAAAATAAGACAGGGTCTTATATTTATTTTTCCTCAAGAAGACACCCTAGGGCTTATTTTCAGGGGATGTGTTATTTTTTTTACGTACGGTACAACAATCTACATTTATTCAAATATAGTTAAGTCGTCTTCTTCTGGAACATCATCATAACTCTCCAAACCCGGATTCCATCCTGAATTTCTTGTGACTCTATTTCCTTTAGAACCGTTGGCCCCAATCTCTCATGTCGAGCAGATGAGAAGGGCTGCTCGTCTTCTTGACCGCTCCACGATGAAATGCATGGGTTGTGCAGACACGCTGCGTAGCCACGCCCACCACTAGGTCTTATTTTCGGGGTAGGGCTTCTATTGTGCACATGCTTAGAAATCCTGGTAGGGCTTATTTTATGGGTAGGTCTTATTTTCAGGGAAACTCGGTAGACTAGTCTTTGGTAAATACTGCCCTGTGGCAGACACACCCAAAGGCAACCACCAATTGCTCACATCCTTGCATAATCCCCTCTACTTAAGTGTAGGAAGAAGCTGTGATTTACCTTCAGGCAACAGAATATGGCAAAGGTGTTGGGATGTCACTCCCATAAGTCCCTGAGTCTCATAAGTCTCTGAGGTAAGAAAAGATCCAGATGCTTGGTGTATCCCGCAGGCCCCTGAGTGGCCAGCTCCTTGTCATGTTATAGGTTTCAGCTCCTATGCCACCTCCTCAGAGAGACCTTTCTTGGCCCTCCTACCTAAAGCAGGTCCCCTTCAACTCACTCTTAACCCCCTCACCATGTTTTATTAACTCCATAGCATTTACCACCCTTTTGAAGTTACCTAAATTATCCTGTTTCTTTGTTCTGCCCTAATCTCTGGATATATAATCTCCATGAGAGCAGGGGTCTGTTTTCTTCAATGCTGTATCCCCTGTGCATAGCATAGTGTCTGGCACACACCAGGTGTTCAATATATATTTTTCTGAACAACAAATGTCAAGCAGAACAACAAAAAGCAAAAACCAGAGATGTTCTGGTGTAAGGTAGGGTGACAGGGATGGGATCCCTGGACATTTGGTGGTTTCCCATCCGCTTCCCCACGACTGTTCTGCAACACCTACGTGGGATCTATGGGCTCCACAAACCTCATTCAAACATCCCTTCCCTAATCAGATTAATACATGCTATTGAATCTAAACCACTATCGATTGGAAGATATTCCATTATTTTGCATTCCACTAAGAAAAAGACACTGCCGATCAAACTGTGACACCCCATCAATAAAACATCCTGATTTCCCATGTTAAAATGTGCTCCTCAGCCTTCAGATCACAGCTCAAATGTTACTTGCTGATCACCCTGCTGACCAACGTAGGTCATTTTCCCTTTTATTCTTTCTCTCAGCACTCTCATTTCTCCAAATCATGCATTGCAATTTTCATTAATTGGTGCAATTATTAGTTTAAAATCTCTCCCCAATGCTAGAATGAAAAAAATGACGGTAGGAATTACGTTTGCTTGTTTACCATTATCCAGTGTTGTGCCGCTAAACTAGCCATCTGAAAAAAAATTTTAGCATTTGTCAATTTCCATAGTGTAAATATTGTCCAATGGCTGATGTCAAGCTGCCAACTGTTTAACCTACTTTGGACGTTCCTGAATACGTTGACAATTGGCTCTTGTGAGCTAGCACTAGCCTCCCCCAGCAGCACACAGTTCTCCCGGGACCACAGTGGCTGAATAAAGAATTGTTTAGTGAATGAATAAACTGTCCTTGAATCATGTTGAGTGAACATATAGCAAGTGTTTCAGATCGAACGATTCCAAAATACAGCTCTTTATTTCTCCTCCATACCTGTGCCTTTCCCAGTTTCCACCTGTTAGCAGCATTAACACCCATCAGTCACTCAGGGCAAAAACCTAAGCAGGCATATATCGATTTTTCTCTCTCCCTCACCTTTCCCTGCCACCCTTCTCATCCATCATGCATGTCCATGAGTCTTGTCGGTTCTACCCTCAACGTGTATTCCAAATCCATTCACTTCACACCATCCTGTGGCCATAATCCTAATCCAGTGCATCATCATCTCAGCCTGGACCATGGCTGTCGTGGCCCGATTACAGGACGGGGGAGGAACACAGAACATAAAGAACGACACAGACACACATATAGACTTCACATGACTCGAGTGCCCAATGCACCGGTCGCTTTATTTTTATACCCCCCAGACCCAAGGTTAGTTCCTTGTACGTGAGCATCTGAGCACAGCAGTGATAACCGTCAACTCCGGAGTTGTATCACCAGGGAACAATTTCCCATGGTCTCAGACCCAGAAACAGTTACTTGAGGCGCCAGTGCCGGACATAACTCAAAATCAAGGCTGAAATAAGCAACATTAAACAATGCAGCCATCAGAAGAACTTCTTGTGCTCTCTCCCAGTCAGCGGCAGGCCCCCACGGTTGTCCCTGTCTTAGGTCGTCCCGAACCATGAGGGATCTTACCCGTCTTTGACTACCAACCATCTTACGGGGCCAACCCTTGGGAATGTTCTTCTTATCTTTATGGCCTCCAGACTCCCACCACAGGGGCCCACCGTGTGGGAGCTGGGCAGCATTTGCTTACGTGCAGAAACTCAGGCCTCTTGTTATGTCCCAAGGCAGAAACCGTGTCTGAAGAGAATACTGGTTACCACTGCATCATGCAGCACACGTACGTTACAGGCTATAGTGAACGATTAGTATAAGGCAGATAATCGCCAGAATCAGCCCCCTACACATGGCGACAGCCTCCGCCCCACCCCCACCCCCACCCCCGTCTCCCTCCCTGAACTCTTCCAAAACCCACCCTCCGCCCCAAGCCGTGGTTCTGTTACAGGTATCAGTGGGGCAGCGGGGCCTGCAGCGGATCCTCCCGCATCCTTCATCCCCAGCTACACGGCCTCGCCTCCCTTCTGCACACGCGCTCTGCTCTGCTCCCTGCTCCGGGGCCCCTGCCTGCTCTCCTCCCCCCTCAGCCTGGGACACCCTCCCCCAAAGCGGGGCGGAGCGGCCTCCCCCCGTGTGTGGGGCCAAGTGTCCTCTCTTTGCAAAGACCTTTTCTGACCCTTCTGTAGCAGGCATCCCCTCCCCCTCTCTCGCATACCCGTGCAGTCGGCGTCAGAGTCCCTATTATCACTTGGAATCACCTGCTTGTGTGACTCCGCAGAGTGAGACAAGGACTGGAGCGGGGCGTTTATTCCAGGCGGGCGGAGGCCGGGTGCAGGGAGGTAGTACGCCTGCGCATGCGTGTCCGGACTACAACTCCCAGAGGTCCCGGCGCCCAGGCGCCTCGAGTGCGCTTGCGCTTCTGGCCAGGTTTGCACAAGCGCTTCTGGCCAGGTTTGCGCGGGAAATCCGTGCGTCGCTGGTCGAGCTGGCAGGAAGTGGCTGTGCGCGTGTATGTGTGTGTGTGCGGGGTGTGAGTGTGTACAGGCGAGCCTGTGTCCATGCACACGATCAGGTGTGAGGGCGAGTGTGTGTGAGCAAACACGCGTGTCAGGGCGTGTGCGGCGGTGCATATGGGGGAATGTGCGTGAAGGCGTGCAGGTGTGAGCAGGCAGGAGTTTTGCAGCAAGAGGGCAGGTGCGTGTGATGTGTTTGAGGGCGTGCTTGTTCAAGAGAGGGTGTGTTGGGGTGAACGAGTCTGCGTGGACGAAGAAGCGTGAGTGGGTCTGTGTGGAGCCAGCTAGCTGGAGAAGCTCTGGTGTGCTCGTCCTTCATGAGCGTGACTTTGTGGCTGTGTGTGATGGTGTTGAGGTGTGTGTGGCATTTTGCTGCCAACGTGTGATTGTGTTAGTGTGACTCGTGTGTCAGTGTGATTAAAGTGGGAATATGAATGATTTAATTCATGATATTGTGGATGTGATGCTGGGGGAGTGTTTGTGTATCCTTTTCCCACTGTGACTTTGTGTGTCCATGATTGAGTGGAAATTTGTGTGTGATGAGGGTGCATAGTTTGTGATTTTGTGTGTCCCTGTGTGACTGTCTGAAGGGGACTTTGATATGTGATTATCTGAGTGTTGTTTGGGTGTGTCTGTCTGTGACTGAGCAGAAATTCATGTGGTGTGAGGGCATGCAGTGTGTCATTTAGTTTACATATGGTTGTGATTTTGTCTCATTTTGTGCATCTGTTGTTATAGGTTTCTGTGTGAGGCTAACTAGTAAATAAGGAAATGAGTGGTTTGGGAAGCTTATTGTACCATTTTGTTTCTAAACTCTGGGTGAGTCTGTGTATGAATCTGTGTTCCTCTGCAAGTGTGTCTATAGCTAAGTGTGTCATTGTCCCATTTGTCTTAAATTTTAACACCTTAAGGACCGCTCACGAATTTTCTCGTGTTTCGTGCGTCATCTGTTAAGAACTGCTCACGAGTTTTCTCGTTTTTCACTGTAGTTATGATGATTTAAATAACGTGCAGTTTGCCCAAAAACGTGTGATCCCTGGCGTATGTCTTAGAGATTTCTATGTGGTACGAAAGGTGTTTTGTTTGTGAATGAAGTGTTTCTGTGTGTGCATGCTCTTCCACCTACAAAGGGGAGTGTGACTGAGAGGGTGACTTGGTGAGGGTTTAGATGGGATTTTGTGTGTGTGTGTGTGAAGTTGTCTCCCAGAGGCTGCATTTATTTATGTGTATAATTTTGTGACCAGTGCCTGCATGCCATGTGACATTGGGTGTGTCTGTCAAGTATTGACAGAGCCTAGTCACGTGAGTGAGTTTGTACTGGTGTTCATGTCTGTGTGAGATTATGGGGATATGTGATCAATGTTTTTGTCAGTACAGGTGTTTTGCTGCATCTCTGATTTTGTTGATCTTGAGAGTGTGAGTGTGTGTCTGACAGGCCCTCCAGTGTAAACTGGAGGTTGCAGGTGAAGCGGTTCAGAGCATAAAGTCTATACTCACTAGAAAGAAGTGCTTGAAGGGCAAGGATTTTTCCTGTCTCTTTTCTTCACTGCTGTATCTCCAGTACCTAGAACTGTTCCAGGTACCCAGTAGGCATTGTCAGTTCTTGTGGAATGAATGAGTGGGTTCTAATTCCATCTCTGCTCTTCCTAGCTGTGTGTCCTAAGGCAGGTTGCTTAATCTCTCTGTACCTCAGTTTCCTTGAGTATTAATTAATGTAATGCTCCTCACTTCCCACCTCATTCTGTTAGCCAACACAAGTCATGTGTCCAAACCCAAAGTCAAGAGGTGGGGAGGCACACCACAGCTAGGGTGTGAGGCTACTGCAGAGATACATGGCCAAGGGCATGGATACAGGGACATGAAGAATTGAGGGCCTCTAACACCACCTACTGCATTAACTAACTTATGTTATGCTCACCACTGTTCTACAGATAGATTCTATTCTTATCTCACTTTTCAAATGAGGAAAGTGAGGTCACAGAACTTGCACACGGTCACACAGCTGGTTCTGACTTAGGGTCTGCCATGAGGCTGCAGTCATCTTAAAGCTTGACTGGGTCTGGAAGATGTACTTCCAAGGTGGCTCACTCCATGGCTGTTGGCAGGAGGCCTTAGTTTCTCCCCATGTGGCCTCTCCAGAGGGCTGCTTGAGCATCTCATAACATGGCAGCTGGCTTCCCCGAGAGATCCAAGAGAGAGCAAGGAGACACACTATCACTTCATCTCATGTTAGAAGTGAGTCACTAAGTATAACCAACACTCAAAGGACGGGAAGAGGGCTCAACCTCTTGAAGAAAGGAGTTATCAATTTTGTGGCTATATTTTAAAACCTCCACGAGAGGGAATGTTTGGTGAGCACTTCCTGTGTGCACCACACATGCTAACAGTTCTAAGTGCTTCACTTGTATTTTAAATTATTGAATCATCACCAACAACCCTGAGTGTGCATTCTATCATAATTTAGTGGTATTTAGAATTTAGTCTCCCTCCGACATTCCTCATCCCCTGGCTACTAGTTCTCTGTAGTCCTTGGCTCCACCTAATACCCTGTTTTACATATTCATTTTTGTTGTCACTTTCCTCCAACTAGAATGTGGGTTTCATGGGCAGAGGTTTTTTTGTTTTTGTTTTTTCTGTATGCCCAGTGCCTAGAAAGATGCCTGGCGTAAGTAGGTGCTCCATAAATCTTGATCAGATTGAATGTATCATGATTTTCCTGTAGAATCCCATGGGCGTGGGGCAGGGACAAACGGATTCCGTGGGTTTATGAGCTCTGCTAACCCTTGGACCATGTGCAACCTAGCCCATGCTCAGGTGAATCCTGAACCCAGCCTAACCTTCTGTTTTGACTCCTTCCCCCACCCCAGGCCACCTTTCCACATAGCTACTTGAGGGGCTGGTTATGCCACGAACTTGACATTTCAGGAACCGCTCGCATTCCAGGGTATGACACTGAATGTCTCCCAGAAAGAGCGGGGGCAACTGAGAACTGGCTAGAAGACTCTGTACTAGGACATCATGCTGGAGAGCTACAGGAACCTGTCTCACTAGGTAAAGGCAGTGATCTTCCTGTCCACTCAGATACCACCTCACTGGGTAAAAGCCAAGGGGTATCAGGGATATTAGCACTTTCTTGAGATGGGATTTCTCCCCCCGGTCCTCAGGCCTTTGACCCCCATTCCCCTAAAGCTTACACCTAGCTGGATGGACATAATGGAAAAGTTAAGGGTGACTGGAGGCTTCAGGCATGGCTGGATTCAGGAGCTCAAGTGACATTTTCTGGTCTTATGGCTCTGTTTTCTCCTCTGTTGGCTCCACTCCAAGCTAGTTCTCTCTACTTCTGGCAGCTCTAGTCTTCAATGATGCTCTCAGCCAGCAGTCCCTGCAGGGTACAAACTTCTCTTTATCCAGCACTTCTAGCATATGTCTCAGAACTTTTTCTTACTCTGAGCCAGTTGCTGAGGACAGCAGATGGAACTTTTCTATTGGCCAAACTTAAGTTGCCCACTTAGGCCAAACCTAGGTGTCCATCGGCTGACACCTACTGAACACTTGTTATGAACCAGTGTGTGAGTGGAGTGTGTGAAGGGAGGGGGGTGCCAGATAAGGCTTGCAGGGTCGGCAAGAGTTCCATCATGTGGGGGCCTTAGAGGGGTGCCCACAGAGAGCACATCATGGATATCTCGGCTCAACTCAGTCTCGTTTCTTTCTCCGTTTTGCTCACTCTGCCACTCTGTCTCCGAGTCTCTCTCCATCCTTGTGACAGAGTTGACTGCCCTTACGTCAGAGTTCCTTAAACTTGTCTGTACCGCATCCTGTGGTAAAAAGTGCATTTTACTTCCCAGCAGGTAGTAAATAGATGCCTCATATAATTGAAACCAGAATTTTACAAAACAATACTTATCCTCATTACACATATTAAACTCTGATATTTCCTATTCAAATCCATTCTATTTTATTTTTAAAAAAATTGTCCTGGGAGGCCGAGGCGGGTGGATAGCTCAAGGTCAGGAGTTCGAAACTAGCCTGACCAAGAGCGAGACCCCGTCTCTAAAAAAAAAAAAAAAAAAAAATTGTCACAACCCACTAATGCAGTGGTCTCAACTGGGACTGACTGCCCCTCAGGACACATGTGGCAATGTCTGGAGCATTTTTGGTTGTCACGGCTGGAAGGATTGCTACTGATATCTATCAAGTAGAAGCCAGGGATGCTGCTCAATTTCCTACAGTGCCAAAGACAGCCGCCCCACAGCAAAGGACACCTTGCCTAAAATGTCTGCAGTGTTGCAATTGAGAAACCTTACTCCAAACTGGTTTCATGACTCACTGATGAGTCATAACTGCCCAAAGTTGAACATCCATGCAATTCAGCTCCTCTGAAATCCAACTGTGAGGTAGTGAGGGCCCATCTTGGCCCATATGGACTTCCTGGGCCCTAATATTCTGATCTGTTTAACTCATTTTCCTGTCTGCCTTTATCAAGTTCTCATCCTCTAACTGGATTCATCGTTATTGTTTTTTTTCCCTCTGTGGACCAACCCTTCTTTCCCAGATTTTATAATCTCTGCATGCCTTCCCCTTCCCCAGCCTGGACCCATATGTCCAGCCTCACCAGAGAGCTGGTGTATCAGTCAAGATTCTCCAGAGAACAGAACCAATAAGCTTTATATATTACCAGATTTATTTTAAGAAATGGCTCACACAGTTGTAGGGCTGGCAAGTTCAAGGTATGGAGCTGGCTAGCAGGCTGGAAACGCAGGCAGGAGTTGATTTCACATTCTTGAGGCAGAATTTCTTCTTCTCTGGGAAACTTCAGTTTTTGCTCTTGATGCTTTTGACTGACTGGATGAGGCTCACTCATGTTATTAAGGATAATCTTATTTACTTAGACTCACTTGGTTGTAGATGTTAACCACACCTATAAAATATCTTCCCAGCACCAGCTGGATTAGTGTTTGATTGAATCACTGGGCACCAGAGCCCAACAAAGTTGATACATAAGACTAACCATCGCAGCTGGTAATTAAGAATCCTTCTCATTGTCAGTGTCTTATGTCATATCTTAAGGGAATTTGCATTTTTGAAAACTTTCTTGCAGACTAAGACACCAGAACAGAATAGCTTCAAAGCATAACATCTCTGAAGAGTTACCCCCTAAAATTAGGCCCCAACAGGAAGGACTTTGGGACATGAACTTCATGAAGACCCACAGAGGTGATAGCTACCCAGAAATACCAATCTCAATGAAATCCTGGATTGACTTCACAAAGGCTACAGATGCCCTGAGGGTGAGAGGGCCTTCAGCTCCAACTCTTTCTTACTCAGCACCAGCGAATCCACGCAGGGGAGAGACCCTATAAATATGGTGAATGTGCAAGGGCCTTCAGCCAGAGGGCGAATCATATTCAGCAGCAGAGGATTCATTCTGGAGACCAGACAAATGTGAGGAATGTGCCAAAGCCTTCAGGCAGAATGCCCACAGTGAGTAGAAACTTTTTCTCTGTAATGAGTGTAGAAAATCCTTCAGCAAATGCTCAGCCCTCATCTCCCATTAGAGAATTCACGCTGGCAAGAAACTATATTGGTGTAATGAATGTGAGAAGCCATTTAGCAACCAGTCATTCTTTGGTCAACACCAGAGGCTCTATACTGGGGAGAAACTTTATGAGTGCAGTGAGTGCAGAAAGGCCTTCAGCTGGGCCTCATCCTATGCTCTCCATCAAAGAACTCATATAGGCAAGAACCCCTTTGAGTGCCCTAACTGTAGAAGACCCTTCCAGTACAAGCTGTCCCTCGTGGAACATCACAAAATATACACGGAAGAGAAACCCTACAGATGCAGTTAGTGTGAGAAGACTTTCGGGTAAAGCTCTTCCCTCGTCTTCCATCAGAGAGCTCACACTGGGGGATCTCTACAAATGTAAGGAATGTGGGGACCTTCAGATATTGCTCCTTGCTAGCTAAGCATCAGCAGATCCACAGCATCAAGACACCCTACAAGTATAAGGAATGTCTGAAAGCCTTTAGTCTAGTTCACCCCTTAAAGTACATCAGAGGATCCATGCCGGAGAGAAATCCAGATGCAGTGAGGTTAAGGAATCCTTTTGTGGCAGCCTTAAAAATTCTTACTAAAACTTATCACACATATGGAACCTTCAGATTTCATTCATTAACCATGTGTCGGAATCTCCAAGACCACATCCAAGATTGAGTGACTTAGAATGAGTCACATCAGCATTAAGTGCTACTGACAGCTATGGGGAGTGCAAGGACACAAAACAAAATCAGCAAAGGGAAAGGCACATGGCAGCAAAGCTTGGAGGAAACCAGGCTAAAGCTCCCAGGAGCCCTCTACCAATAAAGCCATACAAGATGCCCTAAATTACTCTGGCAATGAGTTGTGACAACACATGTGAGCTTCTACCAGGGAAGCTCATTATAGACACAGTATCCAGGGTTTTTATGGGGGTGGCACATAGGAACACTCTGCCTAACACGTATCAAAACTGAGACTTGCAGAAGGAAAGCAGGCGTTCAGCATAAACCACATTGTTTATATGAGCAGTTTAGAAACAGGGAGCCATTCTCACCACCTAGAATAAGTTTTATATACTGTTGAAATTATTTTAGCTTCCACATTCCCAGAGGCCCAAGGGCCAACCTTGAAAGCCGGTCTTTCTAAGGATAGCAGTCTCAGGCTTGCTGTGTTAGCTCTTCTCTGAATAGGATAAAACCCACATTCAGTGTCAGCTTTTCAAATACACTAAAATCCATGGGTACCGGTTTTCTAGAATCTCTGGATCTCTGGTCTTGGGTCTGTGAAAAATCGTAAATTTCTTTCCTCTCTGACAATAACAGTTGTGACAGAATTCATTGCACAATTCTAAGTTAGTTTCCTGAATTAGCATTTGGGAAAGTAGACATGAAAATCTCACATTCCAAGAAAATGAAAATTTTCCTTATTGAAATTAAAATGATCAGTAGACTAAAGCCTCTTGCCCATTTTGAAGCAAGGAAATACAACTGCACACTCTCTGTGCCGATATTTGTATTTTCTGTTCCGACAGCTATGCCTCTTGAATGACTTCCATTAAGAGTAAGTGACATTCTTAAATACATCTCAAGTGTTGTGTGTCCCTAAAGGCCATAGTCAGTTCTGTTTTCCTTATCTCCAAGCTGAGCCTCACTTTCCTCAGGGGTAAAATGAGAAGGATAACACCCACCCATCTACAATGCTCGATGCATCGAGTCACATGAAAGTTTAGTAAACAGGAAAAGCTCTGTGGACTCAGCCTGTTACAGTTAGCTTTCCCGGGCATTGCTGAGTTAACTGTAAGGATGATGTGGAAGGACCATCCCCAGACTAATTCCAGGCTTGGCTTCTACCGTACGTCAGCACTTCTCTTCATGACTTTGCAGGTAGAAGGTCATTTTGCCAAGTTAAGGAAGACAAATGCCTTGATATCTGGCCTTGCTTTGCTCCAGAGACAATTTTTTTTCAGAAGATACACTCACTGGAAAGTTAGGCAGCTTCAACAGTTATTTCAAATTTAAGAGCTAAATGTAAATATAACTGTTTCAAAATGCCCCACATAATACTAAAACCCCTGATTTTCAGGGATCTCCTCTCTCAAAATAAGAACTGAGTCCCAAAGATGGGAAAAGATCTGTGAGGGCTGTGGTAGAGCAGTGAACAGCATTATCATTTTCTTGACTGGGTAAAGCAAACAGGTTTTTTTTGTTTTTTAGAAGATGAGATTTTTGTGCCTAGTTTTCCAAATGCTAATAATTCCGGAAATTTATTTTCCAGTAAAGGAAGGAAGCAGGAAAAGAGAAGGAGTTTTATTGTATCTATATATGATGTGCTAAATATACAAGCTATGGAAGATAAGATAGATCCAGCCATCTTTCATGGTTTACAGCAGTGAATGGAGATAGCCCTGCAGAGTGTTTGAGAACTTTGTGATGAGTAGCACAGACTGGGGGGTTTAAATTCCAGCTCTGCCACTAGTTATGTGGCCTTGAACAAGCCACATCACCTCTCCAAGTGTACGATGGGGTTCTGTCATCCACCTCACAGAGTGATAGATGTGAATCTCCTGGCATCTAGACTGCTCACTAGAGGCCCTCCAGTCTAGGAAGGGGTCTGAGACTGTTAAGAGGTGGTCAGTTAGGATAATCCAAACTGAAAGTAACAATTATAAAAGCCTTTATTCACTGACTTTGATAGTATAAACAAGACAATGAGAAAAGAGTGTCAACTCCCCCATTCTGTTTTTTCCCATGTAACAGCACTGGGTGAGGATCGGGTGAATCAGTGTAGATGGGGAGGGATCATCTCACTGCTGAGGGAACCCTAAACAAAAGGCCCCCTATCAGCACTTTTCGAGTGGAGATGACTTTTACCCACCCCCCCAGGGGACATTTGACAATGTCTGACATTTTTAGTTGTCACAATAGGAGAAGGAGGTGCTGCTCTCTGCCCTGCATCTAGCGAGCAGGTCAGGATGCTGCTGAACACCCTACAATGCATAGGGCAGCCCTGAAAACAAAGAGTTCCCCAGCCCCAAATGTCAGCAGTACCAGTTGAGAAACACTGCCCTAGACAATCAACCCTGCTTCTCCCATATCTGATCCTGACACACTCCCTCCCTCTCACTCGCAGCTCTCCTATCTCTTCCGGCAACACACAAAGCTATTTTTTGACCAAGGACCTTGACCCATGCTGTTCCCTCTGCCCAGGACACTCTCCTCCTCAGTGTTCATTTAACAGTCTTTGCTCAAAGGCTACCTCCTCAGAGAGCCTTTCTTGGACCATTCAGTTCAAATTAGCCCCTCTCACTTCCACCATAACTCCTTCTCTCCCCCTTTGCCTGGTTTTATTTTTCTTCATAGCACTTACCACCTTATTTTGCTTATTGCCTGTCTCCCCCTTTTTGTACATTAAAGTTTTAGAAGTACTGCTTTCAGGAAAGGGTTGAAAACTCCAGTGCCTACAGGAGCCAGTGAGTATTACCAAGGGAGGCTTCAGTGAGGTGGCCAAATGTTATTAGTCTGGTTTTGAAATTTCAGAATTTCTTGGCAACACTGAAGTTCTTAGGATGTTGGTTTTTTTTATGAGAAATATAAGAAAAACCCTATATGAGAAAAAACACAGCTGCAACAACATATAAGAATAAGAAAAACTTGTGACCTTATGAGAAGAAAACTATAAAACTTTACTGATTGATACAAAGGCTTGAATAAATGAAAAGATAATATCATATTCCTAGATGCTAAGACTAAATGTATCAGTGTTAATTCTAATTCTTTTATCAGTTCATTTCAATAATAATCAAAATACTGGGCCTGGTGTGGTGGTTCAAGCTTGTAATCCTAGCACTGTGGGAGGCCGAGGTGGGAGGATTACATGAGTCCAGGAGTTTGAGACCAACCTGAGCAAGAGCAAGACCCCATCTCTACAAAAAAAAGAAAAATCAGCTGGGCATTGTGGCTCACTCCTATAGTTCCAGCTACTCAGGAGGCTGAGGCAGGAAGATCACTTGAGCCCAGAAGTTTGAGATTGTAGTGAGCTATGATGATGCCACTGCACTCCAGCCTAGGTGACAGAGCAAGTACCCTGTCTCAAAAAAAAAAAAAAAAAAAAAAAAAAAAAAAAAAAAAAAAAAAAAAAAGTAATGTGAATACACATAAAATGGTTAAGATGGTAATATGAAATTTTAAAAATAAGTGCTTCTAAATTAAAAACATTAAACCTGAATATAAAAGGAATATCTAAACCATTAAGATGTATTAGGAATTGTATAGGGACAGGAGGGAAGTATATCCATACATTGTCATCAGGGTCACACAAGGCATTAAAAAAAGTGAAAGGGGATTGCTTTAGATTAAGAGAGACTTGAGAGATCAAACAATCAAACGCAATCTGTGGACCATTTTTAGGTCCAAATTCAAACAAGCTAGCTGGTGTGGTGGCTCACACCTACAATCCCAGCACTTTGGGAAGCTGAGGTGGGAGGATCACTTGAGACCAGGAGTTCAAGACCAGCCTGGGCAACGTAGTGAGACCCCATCTCTAAAAATAAAAAAAATTTTAAAAAGAACAAATTCAAACAAGTCAACTGTAAAAGGACATCTTGGAGATGATCAGGGAAGTCTGATTATGGCCTGAGTAAAACCCTTTTTTCTGAAGTGATTTACAATTTTCCTTTTTAAGGAGATATACTGAAATTTTATAAAAGAGATGAGTCAATTAAAAACATATATTAAGTAAATAAGTAACAGTCTAGGCAGAATATAGATTTAGCAAAAATTGCAAAGGCAGAAATAAAATCACTGAGATTGATAAGGGCCTGAGTAAACCCTGGCCCTGGGGAAAGAAACAGATTTCATGAAATAGTGATGAGGTAGAAACTATCACAAACACATGACAGGATTTTCCTGGAGGTGAAGGGAGAGAAATCAAGGAGGGTGTAGGAAGGAAGTAGCTGCAGAAAAGGATGCGAGCTTGTTGAGAGAGCACAGAAGCCAACCTGAAAGAGCTCTCGATGGCCAGAGCTGGAACCATTTGAAGAACAAAGTAAATAATGATAGTATTGGATTATATCCCAAAGAATAAATATCCAGGAATCCATACAGATATAAATAAATTACTGAATAAATAAATTAATGAAGAAGGCAACTGTTCCTCACAAAAGCCCGCTTAGGAAATGTAGAAGGAATGAGGGGAAATAGAAAATCACCACTACCACAGAAGAATAATGACTATAGCAAGATCCACTTAAATTTATGTGATAATTTAGTGAGTAAAAGTTTGAGGACAAACTGGATACTTCTATGGTCTTAAAAGTTTCTCCCACAAGATATTTATCAATTATGAAGGGAAATAAATGGTAACTTTACAATAGAGAAATCTGGCAGACATCACCTTAAATCAGGCATCAAGTCAATATCACTAACAATAAAATATGTCCACACATGCCCCTCCCCAATAGTAGTGGTAGCAGGATCAGAAACCAGGTCACAGTGGGTTGGAGAGTAGACTGCAGTGAGAAAATAGAGCTAGCCAATGAGGACTATTTCAGCTAGAAGTTTGGAAATGAAGAAAGGGAGAGGGATTGTGTAGCTAGTACCAATTTGGGTGATGTAGGTTCTGACAAGTCCCTTGTTTCAAATTTCATGATTTTAGAGCCACATATCATAGACCAACCTCAAACATTGCTGGATAAGCAAAAGCAGAGCAGTGAGCAATTATAGCAACAATCCACTCTTTCCAAGCAAGGAATCAGGTTCTGGGACTCCAGGTTCAACTGTCTACCATGTGTCTTTGTATTTGACCACCATTCAAGTCAGCGATGGAAAGCTTTTAACATCTTACTAATATAGTATGAAAGAGATTAGTGCAGTTCAAGGTTTGTACCTTTAATGAGTGATGTATGCTCAGCCTAGAAAGATAATTTTAGGTGAAGTTGTTTGTGCTGATGACAAAAAGACCCAAAAGGCAGAATTACTGTTTTTAAAAAAAGGTGGGAGAAGGAAAGAAAGAGCAAGAAACCCCATACCCTCTAAAAACTACAAAAAACTCTACTTGATCAATAACGGCTTTACCCTCTGTAAGAACTATTATAAGGAAGTGTTTTGCAAAACTATACTTTCCTGAATTAGTGTCTAAAAACATCATCATCCAATCCTAAAGTGTGAGAGAAAAGGCTATCAGAACTTCACCCTAAGAAAGCTTTCTGTACCCCTGATCCTACAAGTGTCCTCATATGATTTAATGTGAAACTGTGCTGGGATTACTAAATAGAAAGATGGCTGCAGTCAATATAGTACTATACCTTTTTTTCAGAGAGGATATGGCAGAAATTTTTAAAACCTGGGTTCAATTCCTGCTCCATCACATACAACTTTGGTCAAATCAACTGATACTTCAGAGTTTCAAGTTTGATTTATCTGTAAAATAGAATAAATATCTGCACTAGGCACCTTGCAGCATTCTTTGAAGGATCACATAAAATTATAACAACGTTTTGTAAAGTATGAGGTACTATGTAAATATATTATCAATTATATCAGCTTTGTGGATGAATCAATCTAGGTACACCTTGAAAATCTTTTTAACATGTTCTGTGCTGATACATCCCAGGTGGTGAAGATAGTGTATGTAAACTCTTCTATAAAGATTCAGGCCACAGATTATCAGTCTGGAGCCTAACTGCTAGTTATAAATTTGTGGTTGGGATGTCAAAATCAAGACTCTCCATTTGATGAATACCACTGAAAAAGGGCAAAATCTATTAGCTTCTTTCCTATGTAACAAAAATACTCTTTGTAAGCTTTTCACCTGTGTGACTACTGACATATGTGCTGAATACTCTCTTAGAAAAAGGTTGTCCTACACTTTTGTAACCATTCACTATTTTTAGGACACACTATCATGAATTTTCAAGTTGTTAACAACGTATGAGTTGGTAAAAGACCTTCTCACATCCAGAGCATGCTTTTCAGGATGAGGCCAAAAATGTTGAGAAAATTGTGTTCTCTGACTGAAGGCTTCTCAACAGTGATTGCACTCAACAGGTTTCTCTTGAGAATGGAATTGATAATGTTGAGTGAGGTATGAGGGTCGGCTAAAACACTTCCCACAAAGCTGACACTGGTAAGGCCTCTCTTGAGCATGAATTCGATAATGCTGAATGAGATGTGAACTACGACTGAAGACTTTGCCACAGTCACAACACTGGCAGGCTCTCTCTCCAACATAGTCGTGTTTCCGCTGATAGCGAATTAAATATGTCTTGTTGCGGGGCAACCCAGGGGGAAGGGCTTTTTCTGCCTCATGGACTTTGAGATGTTGCCAAAGGTGGACATTCTGGATGAAAGCTTTGCCACACTGAACACATTCATGGTAGTCCTCCTGACTATGAATTCTTGCACGTCCACAGAGATTTGCATGCTGGATGACAGACTTCCCACCTTCCTTGCGTCCAGAGCGTTTCTCACCAGAATGAGTCTTCTGATGTCTGGTGAGGTGTGGCATGAGATAGAAGGCTTCGCCACATTGTTTACATTCAAACGGTTTCTTCCCAGTATGGATCGGCTCATGTCTCCTAAGGCCCATTTTGCTACTGAAGGTTCTTTTGCAAACTTCACATCTGTTCTGTCTGTTCTCTTGAGACACTGACTGGGGAGTGGTACGCATTACAGAAATAGTGCATTCCTGGGGATCCTTTCCTAGAAGACCCTCTGGTTGTTCAGTAAGATTAGAACTTCTCTCAAGTTCATTACGGCCATAGCTTCTTTCCTGTGCGAGAGTCTTGGGCTCACTCATTGTTGCAGGACTAAAAAGTTTCCCCTGGCTGCTCTGATGTGATTCCAACGGGTCGTCATGAGAAGACTCTCCTACAGAGACATGCTGGAAGTTACCTACCACCAGATCCTTCATTCCTGATCCCAAAGATGATTTTTCTATAGGTAGGTTTTGCTCTGGAGTTAGTTGTTTGGTTTTAGATCTCTTCTTCCACTCTAAAAGAAATGTAAAAGTTGTTCTACTCTTTTATCATTATAATAGAAACAGAAGAAAGAGACCAAGGGTAACAGAATAGATGTTATGGAGGTTTGAGAGTTTTCTGGGAACCCAAGGAGAAAATGGAGAAAGGACAGAAAGGATAGTAAGCAAGGAAGGGTGAGAAAAAGGCAGAAAAGAGACCATTCAGGAGGACTACATGTTGAAAAGATGCCAGAAACAGAGTAGAATGGGGAGGAAACCAGAGAAAGAGTTGGGACTGGGGTTTGTTAGCACTTCCCAAACCATGCTTGGTAGATCACTAATTCTGAAAAACTAATACCATGGTTCTTCAGGACCACTGAGGAAACCCTGGAATGAACAAGTCAACAACTTCTTGCTTAGAATAAAGTAAAAGGATTATAATTCGTTTCTTGCCTCCATATCTCTCGTTTTACCCCAATCCACACTGCCAACCAACCAATTTCCTTCAATTCAACATATATTAAACGCCTATTTTGTGCAAGGCATTACCCAACCAGATAGTTGTCAGAAGTCTGTAAAAAGGACTCTAATCAGACCACAAGAGCAGAGAAGGGGAATTGATTTAATTTAGGAATAAGAGAAGATTAGTGGATGAGACAGCATGTGGGCTTAGTAAGTGGTAAAGGGGGTGGCATGCCTATGAAACAGCCTGAGCAAAGACACAGAACTACGAAAGTACATGGTCCCTGGAAGCCAGAAACACAGGATTTTAGTGGCAAGATCTACAGATGAGGCTGGCATGCAAATTTGGGCCAGAGTGGGAAAAACTCAAATGCTTTGCTGAAAGTTTGGATTTTCTCATGAGGAAGTTAAGAAGCTGGTCAACAATCTGTGCCTTATAAAAGCAACTCTCTGGGTGGGAAAGAAACTGAAGCCAAGGAAATCATCTTTAGATTGATGGACTTCAACAGCCTCCTGAACTGGTTTCTCTGCTTGTTTTCCTAAATCCCATTCTCAACAGAACAGCCAGAGGAACATTTCTAGAATAGCACTGACCAACAGAACTCCCTGAGATGATGAAAATGGTCTTTTACTACAGTAGCCTAAATTAGCCATTAGCCACAGGTGGCTATCAAGCACTTGAAATGTGGCTAGTGTGACTGAGGAACTAAATTTTAAATTTTATATAATTCTATCTCAGTAAATTTAAATAGCCACATGTGCATAGTGTCTACCATATTAGACAGTACAGTTCTAAAGTGTCAATGGCACTGCCTCATTCCCCTGCTCAAAACCTTCCCCTACATTTGCATCTCACAGGGATTGAAATCCACATTCCTTAACATATCCCTATGCGGGGTGGCCCTTGACTATCTCTGCAACCTCATCTCCTATTCCTCTGTACTTTACTCAGACCGCATTGCCCTTCTCTGTTTCTAGAATACCCAAGCTCATTCTCACTTCAGGGCCTGTGTATTTGCTGTTCCCTCTTCCTGTAACACTCTTCCTCAAGATCTTTATGTGGGTCAGCCCATCATCTCATTCAAGTCTTCCTCACTGAGGTCTTCCCTGACTATTCCATCTTATGCAACCTCCCTTCTGTCATTCTCTGCTTTATTTTGAGATACGATTATTTGTCTATTTGTTTTTCAACTACCACTCCATTAAAACTCTATGAAGGAAGGAATTTTTCTTGTTCCATTACTGTATCCACAGAATCTATGACAGTGCCTGGCTCACTGCAGAAGCTCAATAAATACCTATAGGATGAATTAATTAATTAATTAATTACAAAATGAATGAACTAGAGAAGAGAATGAAGAGAAGGTAATAAGGAAACAGAGATGGGTAGAGGAGTCCCCTTGGTAACTTCCTGAATTTTTTTGGACATCCACTTCTCCGCCCACACAGGAAAAGGTGGGACAGGGATGTGTCAATTAACATTATACTGGATACAGTTGCTGGTTCAGGAAAGGGATGTGACCCAATATGGAACAATAAAAAATCAGAAGAGGTATGTCAGGGCCTCGGTTAAAGACACTTCCTCAATCTTGAGACTGCTTCTTGGACACACCAGCCCTTTTTCACTCTTTGTATAGGAACAAAAAAACCCACATCTAGGATTTGTTGTCAGAGTTGAGGGCAGAGTAGAAAGAAAGAATAAAATTAGGTCCTTAATGACATCACTGAGCTCCTAAACCCAACCATCCCTGAAGCCCAGCTGATCAGTATCGTAAGCTAATAATCCCCGACTTAAGCCAGTTCGGGCATGTGTTTTCTGTTAACTGCAACTGAAGGACAGTAATGCTCTTTGCTGATACACATGGTGACCCAATTCAAAGAAGAGGATTTTATGAAGATGGTACATGTTATCGGATTGTAACCATAGAGTTTGGAAAAGGTCAAGTCTAGAATGTTCTTGTCCTTGAGCCATAAGGATGTTAGTGGGGAAGTATTGGAAAAGAGTATGTATATGTGTGTGTCGGCAGAGGTAGGGGGATGGAAACAAGATGGTGGGGGTTAAGAAGGGAAGGGAAGGGGACTTTGGGTGTCAAAAAGTCCGAGGAGTTGGTGTGAGGGAAAGTGGGAGGCAGTGAGAAAGAGAAGTGGTATCACACCAAGCTTTTTTCCTTGTCCCAGTTAACGAGGAAAGACCTATGATTTTTAGATGCAAGGAGAAAGGTGCAGGTGAAGGGAAATATTGGAACACTAGAGAAAAGGGAAACTTTCATCTCTGGAGCTGGACAGGACAGAAACTCCTGCTGCTGGAAGAGATGAGCCCCAGAAAGGAGATGAAGGGAAATACTAAGAAGAAAGAGCCCCTGAGGTGAGAGCACCTACCAACCTTTTCCCTGACCCAGGTGGACTCTGAGGAGTGCTCCCCGACTAGCCTCTCCTGCTCCCACCAACTAACTGGGCAGGGGTATTGCCTTCCAGTGATGTCCATCTCTGTGGGTTTCGACCTTACCACTCACCTTGACGAATCGCTGTATTGTTGTCTTTCTCCATTGCATGTGACTCCTCCTCTTCCAGGTGTGAGATAATGTCAGGTTTAGAGAATTGGTGCCCTGTTGAAGAAGGAAGACTCATAACTTGGGGATTCAGCAACTCCAAACCCTGGGTCCTAAAACAATTTGGAATAATAAGGAAAGAGCAAACTCTAACGAGAGTAAAATGAAGCCTGTTTCCAAGCCTATAGAGCAATGGTTCTCAACAACTTTGTCCCTCGGGGGACATTTGGCATCATATGGAGATATCTCGTCTCTCACAGCTGTGGGAGAAGAGGGAGGTGTTCCTGGCATCTAGTGGGTGGACACAGGGATGCTGCTCAGCATTCTGCAACACACAGAGTGGCCTGCACATCAGAGAATCATCTGGCCCCACATGTCAATGGTGCTAAGGTTAAAAAAACCCTGCTAAAGAGTAAGAATGAAAAGGGGGCCTGAGGGGAGCAGGCTGAGCTCTGTACTTCAGCATGGGAAGCTGATGTAGCTGCTCAAAAAGCCAATAGCATGGTGGTTCTTTTTCTTCCTGTGATAACTTCCATTCTATCTTTGTTTTATTTATTTTTTTTATATTTTTATTTTTTTTTAATTTAATTTTTTTTATTTCAGCATATTATGGGGGTACAAATATT
>VBSM01003212.1:11384867-11432371 GCA_008086735.1 Cheirogaleus medius
CAGTACATGGCTTCACAGATTTGAAAATAAGCAGTAGACAGTGAAAACTCTTCCCCCGACTACATCTGTCCCATCCACCACATTTTTATCCCCACAAACCTCTGTCATTGATTTGAAGTGTCCTTCCAGAGTTTCTTTACACATGAAAGGTATGTATGTGTGCATACACGTGCCCTTCAGGATCCGTGCGGGATTGGCCCCAGGAACCCAGGGTTACCAAAATCTGTGGATGCTCAGATCCCTTATATAAAATGGTGTCATTTGCATATAACCTATGCACATCGTCCCATATACTTTAAATCATTTCTAGATTGCATATGATACCTAATACAGGATCTACACATCACTTCATTCTCGTGGTATCAACATAGTACTCAGCACATGAGGCAAATTCAAGTTGCCTTTTGGAACTTTGTGGAATTTATTTTCCTAATATTTTTGATCGTAGGTCAGTTGAATCCATGGATGCCGAACCCACAGATAATAAGGGCCAACAGTATTTGTGTAGACATAAATATATGTATATATGTGGATACATACGTATATATGTGTGTATATGTATGTGTGTTTATATGTATACACATTTGTATGCACATTATACACACATACAAACATGATCATATGTATGTGATTATTATACGTGTATATCATATACATATAATCTATAATATATATTAATATGTATTTACTTATATCTAACAAAATATTTAAAATATTAAATACTAAAATATAATATAATCTATATAATATGACATGTGTGTATAGTATACCATGATATGTAATGTAACATAATATATGCAATTACATATGGGTGATATTGTGTGTCAACTTTAAATAATGAGATTTAGAAAATATGATTAAGCATAGAATTTGAGTGTAAACCTTGAGGATAGTCACCTGGGAAACACTGACTCCACATGAATGTGGTGAGGATTTCCAAAGTGGAGAAATTAAGATTTCACTTATATAGGCAGAGACAGAAAAGTTCCAGCAGGATTACATTTTCTATACAAGACCAGGTACGTATGCCATAGCGATTTCGTTGGTTATAAATTGCTACATTTCAAGGAAGATTATCTTATTATTCCCTGAAGAGTGGTAGTCTTCTGAGAGAGTCTTCTCTCTGACATCTTTCACTCTTAATTATTTACAGGGAAAAAAAGTCAGAGTTACAGCAGCATACACCTGACTCAGGTTGCATAGCCGCATTCCTTCAGAGCTCAGGATACGGGCAATATACGTAACCTTAACATTTGTACCCCCATAATATGCTGAAATTTAAAAAAAGTTCCAACAGCTTAAGTTTGAATTATTTAATTTCACATGTGAAATATCTGGTCTTTGACCCTGTTCCCTGGCATACAACTCCTAAAATTCTTAGAATCTCCAAAGTGATGTCTTTTTGTATGCTAATGAGTTGACTGATGGCTGGCAGTCCCTAGGTAGCTTCGGGATGGGGCTGGTCACCAGAAAGGCCAAGGAAGGATTGAAAGGTGGGGACCTTCAACCCAGCCCCACCCCCTTCAGCCTCCTAGTGAAGTTGATTACCAATGATCAATGGTTTAATTAATCATGCCTACTTAATGAAGCCACCATGAAAACCCAAAAGAAGGTTCTGAGAGCTTCTGGACAGCTGAACACAGAAGCTTACAGGAAGTTGAACAAGAATTCATCCCTGTGCTGGGAGGGTGATGCACTCCAGCTCCTTGGGAACAGAAGCTCCTGCACTTGGGACCCTTCCAGACCTCACCCTATGTATCTCTTCATCTGGTTATTTATTTGTATCTTTTAAAATATCTTTTGTACTAAACCGGTAAATGTTTTTGTGAGTTCCATGAGCCACTTTAGCAAATTAATCAAACCCAAAGAGGAGGTCGTGGGAACTCCGACTTGAAACCAGCAGAAGATCCAGAGGCCTGGACTTTCGACTGGTATCTGAAGATGGGGCAGCCTTGGGGACTGAGCCTTCACCCTGTGGGATCTGATGCTGTCTCCAGGTGGAGTTCTCCCAACAAGATTTCTTTCGTATTAAAAAAATTCCTTTTTCCCTGGAAGTCCTCCTTGTCTCAATAATTGGATCTTTGTATGTCGGTCAGTTGGACCCAGCTCAAGACCCCATTGCAGTTTCAACAACAAGAACAGAGGAAACACACAGTTTGAGTTTTTTCCACTTTCACAATATGATACATATATTTATATACTTCATATTTATATAACACATACATTTACTGTGATATAATTATATATTCGTATGACCATAGTACATATACTTAAATGTTTGCATAAACACTCATATTCTCATATCCTCCGTTTTTTATACAAAAGATGGAACACTTTAAACACTGTACTGCGCCTTTTCTTTTTTTTTTTTTTTTCACTTACCAATACATCTTGGACAACTTTCCATATCAGTACAAAGACAGTTTTCTCACTGTTTTTGAACAGCTGCTTGGATTCTATTATATGGTTGTGACCTCATTTATTTAATTGGTTTCTGACTGCTGGACAGTGGATTTGTTGTCGATCCTTTGCCACAACAACCAGTGTTGAATACATAACTTTGACTTTCAGCAATCCTGCTTGTGTGCAAATCCACTGGTAAGACAGAGCCCCTGAGGCAGAATTGCCGAAGCAGAGGAGACATACAAATTGCATTTTGATGGAGAGTTTCTAAACGTCCTCCATAAGCAATATTTCACAACCCCCAGCCTATCTGAGTGTGCCAGCACCCACGCTGGTATATGAAGCTATTTCGGTTTTTCCAAAAATTGAATTGAGAAACCATACCTAGGGTAACTCTAGTTTACACATTTATTTTTTTCATGAGCAAGGTGGAGAATGTTTTCCTATTTTTAGGAGCCATTTGTATTTAATTAAAGGGCATTTATCCAGGGCTCAAAATATGTGGACAGGTGTACTGAAACATGAGCAGTAAATATTCTATGCAGATGGTGACCACGACAATGATGATGTAGTGGTTAATATGTCTCAAACACTCGCTATATGCCAGTTGCTGGTCCAACCTAAGTTTGTTTGGTGGATTCTTTCCTCACAATAAACCCATTTCCTGAATGAGGAAACTCAGGCTCACAGAAATGGCTCAAAACAACGGGCAGACATGGTTGGGAGAAGACCCAAACTTAGGTCAATTGATAACCAATGGTCTGACCTGACCATCCATGGACTCATTCGAGGTGGAGAGGGAAGCCCTGGATGAAACAGGGCTGAGACAGAGCCCTGCTAGGAAGGCCCAGAATGCATCCTGGCCAGGCTGCATTAAACAGATACGGAAGTGTTACCAAAAAAAGTCAGTGTTCGTTCACCTGCAAAGTAACAAATGACTCTCCCCGAGAACTCGGGCCTTGATCGGTAGGAGTTTTATTGCTGGCAACAAGTAAGGAGAGAACCAGGAATATTCTCCAAAGCCGTGTCCAGGGGAAAGTGGCCTGCAGTTTTTACGCGGCAAGAGAGAAAGAAGAAGATGTGTCGTCACATGTAGGGGAGGGTTCCAACTGCACAGGCACAGCAGGTTGGCACACCAGCACGCATGTTGCATATGGCATGTTATTAGCATGGTGATGAGGAAAGTTCACTCGAATTCATCTGTAGGCTGCCAGGGTCTGTCAGGGGCTAGTTTTAGCTGGCTGGGTGGCCATAGGCCTCACAGGGTTCTGAAAATCAAGGCTCTAAAACAGGCCGGTTGCTTAAGTCGGTTGAATCTCTATAGTCCCTGGAGACCCTCCCTTCTGCTTACAAAATCCACCCTAGAGATATGTCAGTCCTCATGCTTGAGAGTTCAGGGTCGAGGCTCAATCTTCTGGGACCTCTTCATGTTGATCAGGGGCACCATGTCCAGCGATATTAGAGGAGAGAAAATGCCTAGATATTAAATCTAAATACGTTTTAGGTTATCCTGGGATAGGTTGTAAATGTTGGTTCTGTTGCCGTAGAATCAGCTGCATTGAAGTTTTTAATCTAGAAGATACGAATTTCACTAGAAGGTTCAAGATGCAGGTACTCAACATCAGCAACGAGAGCAATAGAACTAGTGGTCCTATTTGGGCAAAAACCAGGAAAAACTCAGCATTGCTGATGTGATAGTTTCACAGATGGAGTCAGAAGCATGGCTCTGTTGATTGAAAGTGTGTAACCAAGGAGCCTGGGCATAGATTTCTTTACTATTAACTCCTATTTTCCCCAAGGTATTGACCCAGGTACAGCAAGAGGAGTTACAGCAGTTAAGTGCACATACTCTTCCCTGCTCCGCTAAGAGGTAGTCGAACGCTCTGCGGTTAGCCAGTACTATTAATACACTGGCCAAGGAGAGTGAGACTGGAGCTCTGGAGGGCTTTGCCAGTGTTGGGTGGTGAGGACTCTACTGTCCTAGTCAGGTTTCTGGGGTGACTTCATGATGAACGGATCCTCCCCAAGGAGCGGTCAACCCTGCGGCAAGTCCAACACCTGCCAAAATCAGTCCTTTTTTTGACCTGCCATGGTAGTTGGTTGTGTCATGAGTTGTTATTCTGATGGGCCCCAAAAAGCCCGCAGTAGGTTGTCCTGAGTACAGTTCATTGTCCACACGTGGGCAAGCCACTGCGAGGAACAGGAAGGACAGAACTCTAGGGGTCGTTTAGCTGGGGAGTCTGCGGTGAGTGAGGCACAGGTGAAGACATACCCTGACAGGTGCACACCTGTGCCGGGTTATGGTTCTTACCCAGCGGAGTAGTCGGGGGGCTCCAAGAGGGAGGTGTGTCTTTGCTATACTGGGGGAATAAAAGTCAGAGCCCAGTTTACCTTTTCAGCTGGGTGGAGCCCTTCTGTAAGCTCCGGAGGATGAGTATGTCTCTAATACGAGGGGGGTTGCTTATTCCTTTCTAAACTGCGCATTTACGGTGACAATTGGAATTGGGATCCAGTAGGTCTGTGAGGAGACACCAGTGCGTAGCGTTTGGAGCGTGTGTGAAGTTAGAGTTGTTGGGGTAGATACCAGACTCAGACTCTCCACCATCACATTTTAGGTAAGCCTGTCCTCCTGGCATCATTTCCTCTAGGAGTGAGATCGACACATTCTATAGACCAAGAAGGGCCCAGCTGAGCCACAATAGCTTGGGTGGGACCTGGGGTCTCCATGGAAACTTGTGGCATCAAGGTCTCCCATTATGAAGCAAGTGACAGGCCGTGCTGCTGTAGTTTGGGGGTGCGCATGGCATGTCCGACACGGGGACGGGTCGTTCCCCTCTGCCACACTCCAGGAGAAGGTGCGGTGTCTTCCCGAGACTGCTGACCACAGTGATAAGAGGCGCCGGGCGGCAGTAAAGAGAGAGAGTCCACGTTTCCGTGTGGAGATTTTCCACCAGTCGGGAATTCGGACAGAGTGTAAAAGAGCCATCGGTGTGACGACTCCTCCGTGGCTGTCTTTTGGAAGAGGAGCTTGAGGTCAGAGACTGGTTCTCAGGTGTATGTTGAACCTGGGAGAGGCTGGTCCAGGGGTTCTGTGCAGGCTTCACTCTGGAAGGAGCGACCCAGGTTCTTAGTCCCCGCAATTAAGAGAAGACCGAGTGGCTAATAGCATAAAGGACGGCCGGTCTAGACGGGGCTTAGTGGGTCTTGAGGGGCTCAGACCTCCGAGTCTTAAGATAAATCCAGTCTCCAGGTTGATATGGGTGAAGTTCACCTGAGGTGTATGTGTTGACTGAGGGCTGGCATAACTTTTCCCAAATGCGATTTCCCAGTGTGTTTTACCACCCTCAACATCAGGGCATGTCACAGGCTCGAGTGTGGCCGGGAAGCTCTTCTGCGGAGCCGTTCAAAAGGGCTGAGTCCCACTTGCCCTTCCAGTGCCAGCCAAGCCCGTGCTAGTGCTACAGGGGGGCTTTCCCCAGTTTTCGTGAGTTTCTTGACATATTTTGGAGGTGGAAGGGACGTCTGTAGTTCTACAATCGTGTTCAACCTTTCCTGATGGCTGGGGGCTGCAGGCTCCGTACAATTTCCACCTGATTCCCAAGGCGGAGGACGCTCCCTGGGTAACCCTGGAGAGGAGGCCGCTCTGTTGTCACTTTGGAGGGACCGGGGCAGGCCAAACATCGGCGGGTGCCTTTAAGTAAAGCTCTGACTGCTCATTTGCCTTTTCTGTGCGTGAAGGGGACGCTTCCATCCAGCTGGTAAAGGTGGCCACACAAACCAGCAGGTGCTGAAGTCTCCAGGTGCCTGGGACATCTTTGTGAGGTCTGTTTGCCTGTCCTCTCCCAGCGCACCCTCAGCTGGGCAGCTTATGCTAGTGGAGGCCCAGGGGCCGGGGCCTGGCCCAAGCATTATTTTGTACACATTGTGGCACCCATTAGACACTTGGTCTATTTTAGCCCATAAGTCAGATGCCTTTATTATGCGCGTCAGCCAAGGTTTCTTTGCCACAACGTGACAACTCATGGGCATATTTCGTTACAGCCCAAACTAGATTTTCAGGAATCCAGATTCTTCTGTGTCATTAACAGCCTATCCTTGAGTCTAAACATGGGAAATAACCTTCCTGTTTTGCTTTGTTCAGTTCCCGAGGCAAGTACTGGGGTTGATACCTGTGGAATGGCAAACCGGGGAATAGGGTCGTTTGTAAAACTCGCCTGTTGGCGCCAGGTTATTTCCTTTTATAACCTCAGAATGCCCCTCTGGCGACCCTGGCTGGGGACCGCAGCTGCCCTGGCAGTCACCATGAATTCCCGACTGGTGGAAAATCTTTACTCCCGCCTGGCGCCTCTTACCACGGTGGTCGGCAGTCTCGGGAAGACACTGCACCTTCTCCGCCAGTGCAGCGGGGGGACGGCCTGTCCCGTGTTGGGTACGCCATGCATACCCCCAAGATAAGGCAGGGTGGCCTGTCGCTTCCCTAAGACGGGGAGATCGTGATGTCACGCGTTTCCATGGAGACCCCAGGCCCCACCAGTGGTGAGGTTAAGGACCTGCCACGCCTTCACGTGGGTACCAGGGCTACTGATATTATAGCGTCCTCCCACTGGTAAGCCAATGGTGTCCCTTTGTTTCTAGCACGCTGGACACCTGATGGGGACCTAAACCGCCAAGGTCTGGCCCAGGTTTAGTTTCTCAGCCTCCTCTACCGTGTTTCCCCGAAAATAAGACCTACCCATAAAATAAGCCCTAGCAGGATTTCTAAGCATGTGCGCAATAGAAGCCCTACCCTGAAAATAAGACCTAGTGATGGCGTGGCTACACAGCGTGTCTGCACAACCCATGCATTTCGTCACGGAGCGGTAAAGAAGACGAGCAGCCCTTCTCATCTGCCCCGTGAGAGATCTATGGCTCGACAGGAGAGATTGGGGCCAGTGGTTCTAAAGGAAATAAAGTCGGAAGACATTCAGGATGGAATTCGGGGTTTGGAGAGTTATGATGATGTTCCAGAAGAAGACGACTTAACTATATTTGAATGAATGTAGATGGTTGTACCATACTTAAAAAAAATAACACACCCCCTGAAAATAAGCCCTAGGGTGTCTTCTTGAGGAAAAATAAATGTAAGGCCCTGTCTTATTTTCAGGGAAACACAGTATCAACAGGTAAGTTGCAGCAGCCACCCCCGGCCACAGCGCCGAGCTGTTTAGAGAAACAAGTGACTTCCCTTCTCTGTGGTCCCAGCATTTGGGAAAGTACCGCAGAGCTATTCCCTGTCTGTCTCAGGCAAACAAGCCGGAAGGTTTAACCAGCCAGGCAGGGCTGAACCAGGGCCACCGACAGCACTTCCCTCAGCTTGTGAAGGCCTGAGGGCATCACCATCCCATTCACAGGGCTTTGACTCTGACCCTTGTGGCTTTTCACAGAGAAGCTTTGCTACTAGCCCAAAACTGGGAGTCCTGCCATTGCTGAGAATCCACATGCCTGCTTTGGGTCCTCGGGAGGGAGCGTTTGGCAGGCAGACATGTTTCTGTCCTGGGGCAGGTTCCTGTGTCCCTGAGAAAACAGGTAGCCCAGGCAGTTACCGTGTTTCCCTGAAAATAAGGCAGGGTCTTACATTTATGTTTCCTCTAGAAGACACCCTAGGGCTTATTTTCAGGGGATGTGTTATTTTTTTTAAGTATGGTACAACAATCTACATTTATTCATATATAGTGAAGTCGTCTTCTTCTGGAACATCATCATAACTCTCCAAACCCCGAATTCCATCCTGAATGTCTTGCGACTCTATTTCCTTTAGAACCACTGGCCCCAATCTCTCATGTTGAGCAATAGAGCTCTCATGGGGCAGATGAGAAGGGCTGCTCGTCTTCTTGACCGCTCCGTGACGAAATGCATGGGTTGTGCAGACACGCTGTGTAGCCACGCCCATCACTAGGTCTTGTTTTCGGGGTAGGGCTTCTATTGCGCACATGCTTAGAAATCCTGCTAGGGCTTATATTATGGGTAGGTCTTATTTTGGGGGTTGGGCTTCTATTGCGCACATGCTTAGACATCCTGCTAGGGCTTATTTTATGGGTAGGTCTTATTCTCGGGGAAACACAGTAACTTGTTCTTTTGAAATCCAGGCTTCTTGGAGGCTTTATAGCCCCTTGCAGCTAGAAAGCCTAGGGCAGTAACAGTATTCTTATCAGATTCCTCCTTGGAGGGGCTGGCAACTGAGACGCCATCCGCATAGTTCGCTTTCCTGAATGCAAATCCCTCAAGTCCTTACTCAATATTCCATTAAAAATACTGGAGGTGGTTTTGAATCCCTGTGGCAACATTGTCCAGCAACACTGTTGTTTTGTTTTTGTTTTGTTTCCAGAATGTTACAGGGGTACAAACTTTACCTGAAGGAAAAAAAGACATTCTATAATAAAGATCTGCACTCGAATGTCTACAGCAGCACAATTCACAGTTGCAAAGATGTGGATGGTGCTGTTTTTGGAGGGACTCGGGGTCTTCCCATTCAAAGGCAAATGTCTCCTAGGACTCTCGGCTCAGGGGACACAGAAGAAGGCACCGTAACGGGACTGGGCACGGCTGGGTGAACATCCTGCATGGCCTCACTGTCGGCCTGCAACTCTTGAAGGAACCAGTGTTCCTTGGTTCCTGGCTTTTTGACGTCACAACGGGGTGTGACAGGATGAGCGGTGGTCTTGAATTAAGCCTTCTTTAAGAGGTGGGTGGCAACCCTGGGTCTCGGTCCTGGTTCCTCTGACCTTACCAACACTGGCCTGGCTGGCCTTACTCTCCTGACCTCTCCCTGGGCCCACACCCTGGGCCAACTTGGCTTTCAATCTCTAAAGGAGCCACCTGAGTCTCGAGCTCCCCTGAGTCAGAGCCAGCGTGGCGGCGGCGTGGGCTCGGGGGCCTCTGCTCATACTTTGCCTTTGCCCTGATTGGAAGAAATTGTGGCCCCAAACGTAGGAGTGTAGGGGGCTGATTCTGGCGATTGCCTGCCTTATACTAATCATCCACTATAGCCTGTAATGTACGTGTGCTGCATGATGCAGTGGTAACCAGTATTCTCTTCAGACACGGTTACTGTCTTGGGACATAACAAGAGGCCTGAGTTTCTGCACGTAAGCAAACATTGCCCAGCTCCCACATGGTGGGCCCCTGTGATGGGAGTCTGGAGGCCATAAGATAAGAAGAACATTCCCAAGGTCTGGCCTCAGTAAGATGGTTGGTAGCCAGAGACGGGTAACGACCTCCCACGGAGGGGGGCAACCTAAGACAGGCACAACCGTGGGGGCCTGCCGCTGACTGGGAGAGAGCACAAGATGTTCTTCTGATGGCTGCATTGTTTAATGTTGCTTATTTCAGCCTTGATTTTGAGTTGTGTCCGGCGCTGGCGCCTCAAGTAACTGTTTCTGGGTCTGAGACCATGGGAAATTGTTCCCTTTTGATACAACTCCGGAATTGATGGTTGTCACTGCTGTGCTCAGATGCTCACGTACAAGGAACTAACCCTGGGTCTGGGGGGATATAAAAATAAAGCGACCGGTCCATTGGGCACTCGAGTCATGTGAAGTCTTTATGTGTGTCTGTGTCATTCTTTATGTTCTGTGTTCCTCCCCTGTCCTGTAATCGGGCCACGACATAGGAGGTCTCTTCCTAACAGGAGAACGGGGCACTCAGGGACACAGGAGAAAGAGTAAGTCAGAGACTTCGCTCCCACATGACAGACCAGAGGCCCCAGGATCTTTTGGCATTTCCTTGTCCAGACGCACGTTATGTTACATTCCCTCCTGGGTGGGGCCCTTTCTCAGGGGTCAGCACAGACTGTGGCTCCAGTATGTCTTAGGGATGCAACTGTCTCCTCTCCTAAGGTCCCCCGGGGCTCCTTGGGAGGTATGGGTCTTGCTTTGAGGAGCCCGTGGGGAGCCCCAGGGTGCTGTCAATCACCCTCTTCTGGGTTACAGGGGGGCCAGCTTGGCGGCCCTGAGTCCCACGGTGGGGGCCCGGGCTGCTCACCCTTCCCTCTTCTTTCTCCCTCCAGGTTACTCAAAGCCACCTGTAGGGCCACAGCCAGGTGGCGGGCTCCTCCCTTCATCTGCCTGTCTTCCTTTCTGTGGGAGGTCACATCCCTATTGTTGCAGACCTCAAAGGTGACGCCTGCTAGTTGGGAAGGGGAGTGCCTAGATTTACCGCCAATATCTGGAGTTTCCTCCGAATATCTGGGGTGTTCTGAGCAACGACATGGGAGCCCAGCACTGCGTGGCCTCCCGTGTCTCCAGGGTCCCAGGGGCTATAAGCCCGGAGCCGTCTTGCTAACCTCTCCAGGAGCACGGGGGACTCTCATGAGGGCCTTGTTCTATTTCCTGGAGCTTCTCCAGTTGACAGTGGCCTGCTGACTTCCCTCCTTCCTCTGACCCAGCCACTCTCAGTCCCTGTCATTGTGGGGGCCCCCGTGCCCAGAGGGAAGCCAAGGACGCCTCCTCCTCCCCTTCCCTGCCGGGGCCCCCAAAACCAGCTCTTCCTCCCCAGGGGCTTCTGCACCTGGCCACCTTGTTCCCTGTGGCTCGCTGGCCAGCTATGTGTCCCACTTGTTTTTGCAGGGAGAGGTTTTGATAGAGGATAAAACATAGTCCACAGGGTATTTCACCCCATTGCCCTGTACTCTGTGAAATAAGTCCGACTGGAGAGTTGCACTGTAAGTAACAGACCCATTCTCCGGCCGTTTTCCTGACTTCCTAGGGAATACTGGGGCTGGGCTGTACTGCAGTGAAGTGTCATTTGCTTTTTGGCCATGGGTGGGTCTCCCAACAGTTTCCAGGGCTGCAGGGGGCACCAGAATGGGCTCCCCATACCCTAGGGTCTTCATACAGTCCGGTCCCATCTTCCAAGAGGCTTCCACCGGGGTTTGTGGTGACACAGATTCCCCTACCTTTGGCCCACAGAACATTCTTAGCTCTCTCTGCTGACCACCTCAGCCTGGCTACCTGGAGCAAGAACACAATATGCATTGTCTTTTCTGAACCGTGCCCGGTCTGGGCGGCCTCCTAAGAAATCTCCTTTAAGAGGCAGAGAGGAGTAGGGAAGGACCCGGCTCGGGCATGGACAGGTTGGTGAATTAATTAAACAGGTGAGCCGGTCCTTTGTGGGGGGGGCGGGGCGCATAGCCTCCCTCTGTTCTCTCAGGCTCACCCCAACGGCCCTTCCTGGTCAACCCAGCAGTCCGATGCGTTTGCTCTAGGACTGAAGCCCAGTGTTCCAGGGGCCGCCACAGCCTGGAGCGGGAAGGGTCCACACTTGGCATCCACCCAGGCCACAAGCACAGACAGACACTCAGCCCCACGGCTGCACCAGACGGGGTCAGCACACCTGAAGACAAGTGTCCTCGTCTTTATGTCGCCGTCCCCCGCTTGTTAAGGCGGACGGAGGTTTCCCTCAGTTCCCAGACCTGGAGGGAGCCTTTCGTCTCCCCAACAACCCTGGATCCCTTGACCGTTAGCCCAGGCGACCCGGAGTCCTAATGACTGAGACGGAAACTGCCCTTGTAGTGGGTTCATGGAGCTGCCACCGCGTTCGGCCTGGAGGGAGCAGTGAGTTTAGGGCGCAGCTCTCAGGGACGTCCTGCGGTGCCCGTCTGTGGACCAGACCCCAGGTCGGCATGTCCTGGGTCCCTCTCTGTTCCTCCCCTCGGCAACTCAGGTGAGTCAGCCGGGCCCACTGCCTCCCGTCAGGAGCCCAAGAGTGGGGTCAGCTCAGGGCCCGGTCCACAGTCCCACCTGGGTACCAGATTTGTTACCCCCAAAAATCAGGGTTTGTTCCCCTGGCAAGTAACGAACAACTGTCCATGAGACCGAGGGTCTTGACCGAGGAGTTTTGTTCCTTGTCACAAGCAGGGAGAGCACCAGGATTGTCCTCTGCAGCAGTGTCTCCCCAGGGGAAAGTGGCCTGCAGGTCTTACGGGGCCGTAGAGAAGGAAGTGCTGTCACCGCAGGGAAGGGTTCCATGCGCAGGCGTAGCGGGTCCGCTAGCTCACAGGTCGCCGAGGGTGGAGACTTCAGTATGGCGACCAGGAGAGTTCACTTGAGTTCATGTACAGGCCACCAGGGTCTGTCAGGGGCTACTTTTGGCTGGCTGGGTGGCCACAGGGTTCCGAGAAACTAGCTGCAAAAAAGGCTGATTGCTCAAGCTGGTCTCATTCCCACACTCCCTGGAGACCCCCACTTCCTGCTCACAGAAGCAGAGGCCCAGACGAGCCAAGGACCCCTGAACTGGTGAGTCTGGATTGTTGTGAAAACCTCGCTGATTTTGTGGCTATGGGAAAAAGGATTCTAAACTTTATATGGAGAGGCAAAAGGCCCGGTATAGCCAGCACCACACTGAAGAAGAAGAAAGTTGGGGGACCCGCACTGCCGGACCTCAAGACTACCGTGTTTCCCCGAAAATAAGACAGGGTCTTACATTTATTTTTCCTCAAGAAGACACCCTAGGGCTTATTTTCAGGGGATGTGTTATTTTTTTAAGTATGGTACAACAATCTACATTGATTCAAATATAGTTAAGTCGTCTTCTTCTGGAACATCATCATAACTCTCCAAACCCCGAATTCCATCCTGAATTTCTTGCAACTCTATTTCCTTTAGAACCATTGGCCCCAATCTCTCCTGTCCAGCCATAGAGCTCTCACGGGGCAGATGAGAAGGGCTGCTCGTCTTCTTTACCGCTCCGCGAGGAAATGCATGGGTTGTGCAGACACGCTACGTAGCCACGCCCGTCACTAGGTCTTATTTTCGGGGTAGGGCTTCTATTGCGCACATGCTTAGAAATCCTGCTAGGGCTTATTTTATGGGTAGGTCTTATTTTCGGGGAAGCACGGTATAAACTACAGTAATCGAGACAATGTTGTATTCACAAAACTATAGACAAATAGATCAATGGAAGAGAACAGAGAACCCAGAAATAGAACCACATAAATAACAAATGGATCTTTGACAAAGGAGCAAAGTGTATGACAGAGCAAAGATAGTCTTTTCAACAAATGGTGCTGGGACAACTGGACATCTCTATGTGGAAAAAAATAAATCCACAGACCTTACGCCCTTCACAGAAATTAATGCAAAATGGATTACAGACCTAAACAGACAATGCAAAACTAAAACTCCAAGAAGATAACATACAAGAAAATCTAGGTGACTTAGGGTTTGGCAATGACTTGTTAGGCACACACACACACACACACACACACACACGTGCCCTCAAAGAGTCAAACCCAGCCTCACACCTCCCAGTGTGTGGGATCCTGTGAATCGCCCGGCCTGCATATTTCATCCAGCAATCCACAATTAAGAGATTATTTCAACTCTCAGAGGCTCAGCTTACCTCTGTAAAAATGAAGAGAGTAGATTATTTCACATAAGATTTAATGTTGAACATCCACATGACTGACGCTGAGAGCAGAGTTTAGGTGGAGTACAGGCGCTTTGAGAGCAGCTACGGGGTTTACTGTTTCTAGGGCCTGGGAGTCAGGAGACAGAGGGGCCCTGGGCTTGTCAACTCGGGGGTTGCGTGTCTGGGAGGGTGACCCAGAGGTTTGTTGTGTGTGTCTGCAACTCCCTGCAGAACTCTCTCCCCCAGCGCCCTCCCCGTCCCAAGTCCAGCCTTGCAGACAGGGAAGATCTGTAGGCCGCAGAGCTTCATGCTCTGAGCAGCACAGGGGCCTGGTGAGGGGCGGTGGCCCGGCCCTGGCGGGATCCCCAGACACACAGTGTCCCCAGGCATGGGTGACCCTCCCACGAACACTCTGACACACACTCCTATTCATAATGGAGTACTTTCAAAACCCCAAGACACACCCTCAGCCTTGCAGGACTACTTGAAAAAATTGAATTCCACATACAGATACAAACACCCCTACACACACACACACACACACACACACACACACACAAATGTAGAGAAACACATCCACACTCCCAGGCACACACACATGCACAGAAACAGGCACACAACTGTGTTTAGAAACACACCAATTTTCAGATAATCCCTGAGGACACCCAGGCACACACTTGGGGGGACTCTGAGAGACCCACCTGCTCTGGCTGGCTGGACCCGCCACACACATGCCGCTGTGCATGTGCACACGCACCATCTGCAGACACACACCCCGAAACTCCGAGTCACCCCTCACGCAGAGCCCCTCTGGCGGACACCTCGGCGCACCCTCAGCCTCCGAAGGAAGGTCCCCAACAGATGCCCCCTCAGACGCACACCCAATGGGCCCCCAGGCCCCCACAGCTGGGCTCTCTTGGACTCACTGCAGCCCAGAGCCCTTTTCTAAACGCATTTCTCATCTTCAGGTCTCCATATCTGTCCTCCATAGACTCCCAAATACTTCCTGAGGGGCCCCCTGCCACTCTCCAAGCCCCCAAAACGGTCTTCAGGGTCCCCCCAGGTCATCCTACTGTGTCCCAGGCAGCCAAGTCAGTAACTGGCCCTGGCCCTCGACCGACCCATTCAGCATCCTGGCATCCCAGAACCCACTTCCCAGCATGCCCCAAGGTCTGACCCTCCCCTCCCACGGCCCTCTGCACCTGTCCTTAGGCCTGGCCCCAGAGGGAACCTGCTACCCACTCTTGCCGCTGGCCCAGCCCCTTGGAACCTTCCAGCCTGCTGTCCTACAGGGCAGGAGAAATCCACAGAATGGGAGAAAATAATTTCCAAATCATATATCTGATTCATAACCAGAATATATAGAGAGCTCCTAAAAATAAAAACAAAAACAACACAACTGATTATGAAATGGGCAAAGAGCTTGAGTAGATATTTCTCCAAAGAAGACATACGAACAGCCAATAAGCACCTGAAAAGATATTCAACATCACTAAACATTAGGGGAAATGCAAATAAAAACAATGAGAAAAAGTATCCAGAATATAATAAATTTTGATGAGATTGTGGAGAAAATGTAATCCTTGTATACTGTTGGTGGGAATATAAATTGATACGGAAACTACGGAAAACAGTAGTGCCATTCCTCAAAAAATCAAACATAGAATTGCCTTATGGCCCAGCAACTTCACATCCCGGTATATGCCTAAAGAATTGAAATCAGGGTCTTGAAGAGATATTTTTATACCCATTTTTGTAGCAGCATTATTTGCAACAGCTAAAATGTGGAATCCAAGTGTCCACCAACAGATAAATGGACAAGCAAATGCGGCATATACATACAGTGGAATATTATTCAGTTTTATAAAGAAGGAAACACTGATATATGCTACAGCATGAATGAACCTTGAGGACATTAAGCTATGTGAAATAAGCCAGACACAAAGACCATCATATACTGTATGTTCTGTATATTGTAAACAGCATATTCTCTTTGTGACTGGCTCCCAATTAAATGAGGTACTCAGAGTAGCCAAAGTCATAAACAAAGAAAGGAGAACGGTGGTTGCTAAGGGCTGGGGAAGCAGGGAGGAGTGGGGAGAGTTTGTTTTAACAGGTTCAGAGTTTCAGTTTTATGAGATGGAAAGAATTATGAAGATGGATGGTTGTGATGGTTGCATGTGGTGAATGTATTTAATACCACTGAACTGTATGTATACTTAAAAATGGTTAAGATGGTATATTTTATGTTACACATATTTTAACCATATTCTTTTTTTCAATAAAAAAATTGAAATTATAAGGATGTTCATTTATTACAGTACCATTTATTGAAAAGACTATCCTAACTCCATTGAATTACTTTTGCACATTTGTTTGCTTATAATTTTTTTTTATTTCAGCATTTCTACAGTGCCACTAAGTGATAAAAGTGTTTCAGCTCCGTTATAGTCTTGTGTGAGGACTTTTGTATATGTGGTCAGTTGTGGACTGAAACACTGTTATGCATCACATGACTGTACAAGGTGTGTACATGCCGTATCATTTTATATTCCCACCAACAGTATACAAGGTTTACATTTTCTCCACAATCTCATCAATATTTATTATTTTCTGGATATTTTTTCTCATCATTTTTATTTGCATTTCCCTAATGTTCAGTGATGTTGAATAAAAAATTGAAAAAAGAAATATTCAGCACACCCAAGGTCATACCAATTTTTCCCTATATTTTGTTCTAAACATTTTACAGCTTTATGACTTATTTTGAATTGATTTTTATAATAGGTGTGATTTATGTGTCCAGATATAGAGGAAAGGAGGTATATGGATGTTCATTTATTACAGTACCATTTATTGAAAAGACTATCCTAACTCTACTGAATTACTTTTGTACATTTGTTTTTTTGTAATTTTTTTTTATTTCAGCATATTATGGGGGTACAAATGTTTGGGTTACGTATATTGCCTTTGCCCCACTGAGTCAGAGCTTCAAGCGTGTCCATCCTCCAGATGGTGCACACCACACCTGTTAGGTGTGTGTATACCCATCCCCTCCTCCCACTTCCCATCTGCCCAACATCCGATGAATGTTATCACTATATGTGCACTTAAGTGTTGATCAGTTAATACCAATTTGATGGTGAGTACATGTGGTGCTTGTTTTTCCCTTCTTGTGATACTTCACTTAGTAGAATGGGTTCCAGCTCTATTCTACTCAGCTACAAAAAACACTGGTGATATAGCACTTTTGTAAAACAGTCAACTGACTATACAATCGTGTGTCATTTAGCAACTGAGATATGTTCAGAGAAATGCATTGTTAGGTGATTTTGTCACTGTGTGAATATCATAGAGTGTACTTACACAAACCTAGATAGTATAGCCTATTACACACCTAGGCTACAAACCTGTACAGCATGTCACTGTACTGAATCCTATAAGCAATTGTAACACAATGATAAGTACTGTGTATCGGAACATGGAAAAGGAACAATAAAAATATGACATAAAAGATTAAAAATGATACACCTATACAGGGCACTTACCATGAATGGAGCTTGCAGGACTGGAAGTTGCTCTGGGTGAGTCAGTGAGTGGGGAGTGAATGTGAAGACCCAGGACATCACTCTACGCTGCTGCAGACTCTATAAACACTGTGCACTTGGGCTACATTACATTTACTTTAAAGATTCCTTTCTTCAATAATAAATTAACCTTAGCTTACTGAAACATTTTTACTTTGTATACATTTAATGTGTTTTAAACTTTTTGACTCTTTTGTAAAAATACTTAGCTTAAAACACATTGTACAGCTATTCAAAAACATTTTCTTTATTTATATCCTTTTTTCTATTTTAAAATTTTGTATTAATTTTTTTACTTTGTAAACTTTTTTGTTAAACACTAAGACAAAAGCACACATTAACATAAGCCTACACAGGGTCAGGATCCCCAATATCACTGTCTTCCACCTCCACATCTTATGCGACTGGAAAATATTCAAGGGCAGTAACATACACGGAGCTGTCATCTCTTATGATAACAGTGCCTTCTTCTGAAATACCTCCTGAGAGATCTGCCTGAGACTGTTTTATGGTTAACTTTTTTCATAAGTTGAAGAAATACACTCTCAAATAATGATTAAAGTATAATTATAGTAAGAATATAAGCCAGTAACATAGTTGTTTATCATTCTCAAGTATTATGAACTGTGCTATATATGAATATGAATCACAGCTCAGTAGGTTTGTTTACATCAGCATCACCACAAACACATGAGTGCATTATGCTATTATGTTCCAATGACTACAGTGCCACTAAGTGATGTTTCAGCTCCATTATAGTCTTATGTGAGAACTTTTGTATATGTGGTCAGTTGTGGACTGAAACTTTGTTATGCATCACATGACTGTACAAGGTGTGTGTACCTATTTCCGGACTATCTATTGTGTTCCACTAATATATGTTTCTGTCCTTTGGACAATACCACACTGTGTTGATTACTGTAGTTTTATAGCAAGTCTTGAAATTATGTAGGGTGAGTTCTCCAACTTTATTCTTTTTTATAATTGCTTTGGCTATTCTAGTTACTATGTCTTTGCATATAAACTTTACAATAAGTTGTAAATATTTATGAAAAAAAGCTATCTGGAATCTTTTTTTTAAGAGATGGGGGTCTCACTATGTTGCTGTTCTTGAACTTGTGGGCTCAAGCAATCTTCCCACTTCAGTCCCCCAGGTAGCTGGGACTACAGGCCCATGCAACCACACCCAGCTGGGATTTTGATTGAGATTGCTTTGAATCTGTAGATCAAACCTTATAGAACTGACATCTTAACACTATTGAGTCTTCCAATCCATGAACATAGTATATCTCACATTATATTTTTATCTATTGATGTCTTTCATTAGCGCTTTGTAATTTTCTGCATAGAGATCCTGCATATGTTTTGTTAGATTTATACCTAAGGACTTCAGTTTTGTGGGATTGTTGTATCTGATTTTTTTTTTTATTTCACATTTCACTTGTTTATTGCTGGCATATGGAAATACAATTACTTTGGATATTCATCTTGTATCATGTGACCCTGGTAAACTCACTCACTAGTTCAGAGTTTTTCTTGTAGATTCTTTTTGATTTTCTATAGACAATCATGAGGTCATCTGAGAATAAAGGCTGTTTTATTTTTTCCTTTCCAAATGTTTGATTTTTATTTTATTGACTTATTTCAATAGCTAGGATTTCCAGTATAATGTTGAATAGGAATAGTGAAAGAGGACATTCTTGTCTTGTTTCAAATGTTATGAAGATAGTACTTAATAACTGCTCTCTCTTACTAGTAAGTATGATGTTATCTTGAGGTTCTCATAGATATATCCTTAATTAGGTTAAGGAACTTCTATCCCAATTTTGATGAGAGTTTTACCATGCATTTTTTTCCTGCAACTATTGACGTGATCATATAATTTTCCTTAGTTATTAGTATAGTGATTATCTTAATTGATTTTCAAATGTTGAACAGTCTTGTGTTCATATGATGACCCCCACTTACTCATGGTATATTATCCTTTTAAGATATTAATGGATTTGATTTGCTAAGGAATTTTACATCTATGTTCATGAGAGATATTGATTTGCAATTTTGTTTTCTTGTGACATCTTTTATTTTGGTATTAGAGTAAAGCCGACCTCATAAAATAAGTGGAAAGTGTTCCTTTCTTTTCTATTTTCTGGAAGAGAGTGTATTATTTGTGTTATTTTTTCCCCTAAATGTTTTGCAGAATTAAATAAAGCCATCTAGGCCTGGAGTTTTATTTTTGGGAAGTTTTTAACAACAAATTCAATCTCTTTTTATGGCTATAGGGCTATTCAGGTGATCTATTTTTTCCATAGTCAGTTTTGGTAATTTCTGTTTTTTAAGGAATTGTTCCATTTTAACTAAGTTATCAAATTAATGGACGTAGAATTATTAGTAGTGTGTCCTTATTCTCCTTTTAGTATTTGTGGGAACAATAATGATTTCTCCTCTTTCATTTTTGATATTGGTAATTTGTTCTCTCTCCCTCCTCCTCCCTTCTTCACTCCACACTGCTTCTTTGATTAGCCTGTCTTTTAAAGTCATTATTTTTGGGTTTCCTTCATTGAGGAGATTCCAGCTTGCTTGCAGAGCCCAAACCTGGACTCTTTGGCCCTGGACCCCAATCTTCCAGGAAAATGAATTCTCTGGTTGTCACAGAGATAGAAGTATGTAGCCCATTGCCTAGGAAACTATCAGTTGCTTCTTCTTGCCTTGGGAAAGAGGATGAAGAGAAGTGTAGTTTGGGATTGGCTACAGAGATAATCTCAATCTGAAGTTTTTCCACAGTCTTAGACTCCAAACTTGAAATGAATGTTTGCTCCTGGGGTCCTGCATCCGAGTCACCAGATGGATAGAATGCCACCCCCTACTGGTCTCTGGAGACTGAGAACCGGGAGAACCAGGCCCCAAGGCACTGTGGCAGTTCAATTCCCAGGCCTGTGCAGATGAGCCCCAACCCCCGTCACCCCCTCCTGCACTCCCTGAGACCTGACTGCACTCAGAGAAGTTTTAGGAGGAGACTATGGGGGCTGGGAGAAGCAGGCGATGGTACCCAGGTGAGTTCTGATGATTTGTAAACCTCATAATATTTGAGAAGCACCTTCACTTACATTATTTTTAGAATGCACATAGGGGTTTTGAAGGTAGAAACTGTTATTTATTATGACTCTATTACAGAAGAGAGTGCTGAGGCTCAAAGAAGTGATATGTTTGTTCAAGGTCACATGGCAAGTAAGTGGCAGAGCCAGAGTGGGCACAGGAGTCTGTGGGTTAAGCTGGCTCCCCAGGTGATCTTGATTTTTAGGCAGAGAACAGCCCTGACTGACATATTAACACCTTAAGGACCGCTCACGAGTTTTTGCCTGTTTCGTGCGTCATCTGTTAAGAACCGCTCACGAGTTTTCTCATTTTTCACTGTAGTTATGATGATTTAAATAACGTGCAGTTTGCCCAAAAATGTGCAGTCCCTGGCGTATGTCTTAGAGATTTCTATGCGGTACGAAAGGTGTTAAGTGCAGCCTCAGGAGAGGACCAGAGCCAAGCAGTGCTGGGATTCTCAACTTTCAGAAACTGAGATAATAGCCTATTTTCTTGGGCTGCAAACGTACACCACATGTTACTGTGCTGAATATCATAGGGAGTTATGACACAATGGTAAATATTTGTGCATCTAAACATAGGAAAGGTACAGTGAAGAAATAAGATATAAAAGATAAAAAAAAAATGGTACACTTGTGTAGGGCACTTGCAATGAACGGCGCTTACAGATCTGGAAGTTGCTCTGGGCGACCCGGTGAGTGAGTGGCGAGGAAGGTGAAGGCTTAGACACTGCTGTACATGACTGTAGACTTTATGAGCACCATACACTGAGGCTGCACTAAATTTATAAAAATGTTCCCTCAACAATAAATTAAGCTGGGCTTATTGTAACTTTTTTACTTTATAAAATTTTAATTTTTTAACTTTTTGACAGATTTTTAATAACATTTAACTTAAAACACAAGCACATGGTACAGCTGTAAAAAATGTTTTCTTTATATCTTTATCCTATAAGCTTTTTTTCTATTTTTAAATTTTCCTTTACTTTTTAAATATTTTTTTAAAAAACTAAGACGCAAACACACACATTGGCCGAGGCTTACACAGTGTCCGCATCATCAATAACACTGTTTTCTACCTCCACATATTGTTCCACGGGAAGGTCTTCGGGGCAATAGTAGGCATGGAGTTGTCATCTCCTAAGATAACAGTGACTTCTGGAATACCTTCTGAAGGACAGGCTTGAGGCTATTTATTGATGCATAATAGTTGTACATTTTTATGGGGTACATGTGGTATTTGGATATACAAATACAATGTGTAGTAATCTAACCAGGGGCAGATGAGACATCGATAATCTCAAGCATTCTTCCCTTCTTTATGTTGGGAACATTCCAATTTCTCTTCTCCAGCACACTGGAACTGTACAACAAATTATTGTTACCTGTAGTCATGCTACTATACTAAAAAGCACTCGATCTTTCCCTTTCTACCTAATTGTGTATTTTTGTACCCATTAACCAGACTCTATTTTCTCCCCCACCAGCCTAACTTTCTGAGGTAACCAGCAGTCCAACTCTCGACCTCCATGGAATTCACTTTCTTAGCTCCCACATATGAGTGAGAATATGCAATGTTTGCCTCTCCGTACCTGGCCTCACTTAACATAATGACCTCTAGTTCCATCCACGTTGCTGCGAATGACAAGATTTCATTCTTTTCATGGCTGAATAATATTCCACTGTGCATATACACTACATTTAAAAAATCCATTCAGCCTAAGTGAATGAACACTTAAGGCTGATTCCATATCTTGGCTATTGTGAATAATGCTGTAATAAACACGGAGCATATATATCTCTTGGATATACTGACTTCCTTTCTTTTGCATATATACCCAGAAGGAGGATTGCTGGATCATAGTTAAATTGTTAGTTTTTTGGGGGAACTGCCACACTAGTTTTCATAGTGGCTGTACTGATTTACATGCCTACCAATAATAGTGTACCCGTGTTCCCCTTTCTCCTCATCCTCACCAGTATCTTTTATTTTTTGTCTTTTTGATAAAAGCCACTTTAACTGGGGCGAGATGGTATCTCAGTGTGGTTTTGACTTGCACTTCCTTGACAATTAGTGATGCTGAGTGTTTTTTCACATACCTGTTGGCCATTTGTATGTGTTTTATTGAGAAATGTCTATTCGGATCTTTTGTCTGTTATTTTTATTTGTGTAAATTTAAGGGGTACAAGCACAATTTGGCACTTGTATATATTGTGTAGTGGTGAAGTCTGGGCTTTTAATGTATCCGTCGCCCAAATAATACACATTTTACTCATTAAGTAATTTCTCGTCATCCATTCCCCCTCCACGCCCCCGCCCTTCTGAGTCTCCACTATCAGTCCATACTCTATGTCCATGTGTACACATTATTTAGCTCCCACTTATAAATGAGAACATATGCAGTATTTGTCTGTTTCTGAGTTGTTCACTTAATGGCCTCTAGTTCCATCCGTGTTGCTACAAAAGACATGATTACATTTTTAATGGTTGAATAGTATTCCATAGTGTATATGTACACCACATTTTGTTTATTCAATCATCTGTTGATGGAAGTTTAGGTGGATTCCATTTGTTTGCTATTGTGAATACTGCTGCAATAAACATATAAGTGTACATATCTTTTTGATACAATTATTTCTTTTCCTTTAGGTAAATACCCAGTAGTGGAATTGCTAGATCTATGTATCATTCTTTGATAACTCTCCATACAGTTTTACATAGGTGTTGTGCTAATTTATATTTCCACCAACAGAAGTGGAAAAACTCATTTCTTTCATCAGTGTTTTATAAAAGTTTTCCTTGTAGAAATCTTTAATCTCTTTGGTTTAATATGTTCCTAGTAATTTTATTTATTTATTTTTTGCAGCTATTATAAATAGCTGCCTTCTTCATTTGGTCCTCAGCTTGATCATTATTGTATTAATATAATTATTCCCTTTTCCCTGCACCCTCACCAACATCTGTTACTCTGTCTTTTTAAGAATAGGCATTCTGACGAGGGTAAGATGATATCTCATTGTGGTCTGAATTTGCATTTGTCTGATGATTAGCGATGTTAAGCATTTTTCATATATTTGTTGCCCATTTGTATGTCTTTTTTTCAAAATTCTCTATTCATGTCCTTTGCCCACTTTTTAAATGGGATTATTTGGAGAGTTTTTTTTTGCTGTTGTTATTGAGTTCCGTATAAATCTTGGATATCATTCCTGTGTTAGATACATAGTTTGCAAATATTTTCTCCCATTCTGCAGGTTGTTCACTCTGTTAATTATTTCTTTTGCTGTGCAGAAGCTTTTTAGTTTAAGTCCCATTCATCTATTTTTTTGTTTGTTTGTTTCTTATACTTTTGAGGTCTTAGTCATGAATTCTTTGCCTAGGCCAATGTCCAGAAAAGTTTTCCCTAGGTTTTCTTTTTATAATTTTAGGTATTACGTTTAAGTCTTCAATCCATCTTGAGTTGATTTTTGTGTATGGTGAAAGATAGGGGGCCAGTTTTATTCTTCTGTATATGGCAATCCAATTTCCCCAGACCTATTTATTGAAAAGGGTATCCTTTCCCTAATGTATGGCCTTATCAACTTTGTCAAATATCAGTTGGCTGTAGATATGTGGCTTTGTTTCTGGATTCGCTATTCTTTCCATTGATCTAGGTGTCTAATTTTATATTGTTACCATGCTGTTCTGATTACTATAGCTTTGTAGTATAATTTGAAGTCAGGTAATGTGATGCCTCCAGCGTCACTCCACTTGCTTAGGATTGCTTTGGCTATTTGGGCTCATTTTGCCCCCATATGAATTTTATGACGTTTTTTCATTTGTTTCAGTGAAAAACATCATTGGTATTTTGATGGGGATTGCATTGAATCTGAATCTGTAGGTTGTTTGGGGTAGTATGGGCATTTTAACAATATTAATTCTTCCAATCCATAGGGTATTTTTCCATTTTTTGTCCTCTTCAACTTCTTTCATCAGTATTTTATAATTTTCATTGTATTATAGAGAGCTTTTACTTGTTGGGTTAAATTTATTTCTCGGTATTTTGTTTTTCGTAACTATTATAAATGGGATTCCTTTTTTGATTTCTTCAGATTTTTTGCTATTGGTGTACAAAAATGCTATTGAAATTGTATGTTGATATAGTATCATGAAACTTTACTGAATTTGTTTATCAGTTCTAACAGTTTTTTGGTGGAATGTTTAGGTCTTTCTAAATATAGGGTTATGTCATTTGTGAACATGGATAATTTGACTTCTTCCTTTTCATTTTGGATGACTTTATTTCTTTCTCTTTTCTAATTGCTCTATCTAGGAATTGCTGTACTATTAATATATATTAAATAAAGCCGTGAAAGTAGGCATTCTCATTTTGTTCCACATCTTAGAGAAAAGGTACTCAATTTTTCCTTATTCAGTATGATGTTAACTGTGGATTTGTCCTATTTAGTATATATTTTTCTGAGGTATGCTCTTCCTATACCTAGTTTGTTGAGAGTTTTTATCATGATGGGATATTTAATTTTATCAAATGTTTTTCAGCATTTGTTGAAATAATCACAGTTTTTGTTCTTGATTCTGTTAATGTGATGTATCATATTTATTGATTTGCATATGATGAACCATCCTTGCATGTCTGGGATGAATCCCACTTGATCATGGTGAATGATCTTTTTAATGTACTGTTGACTTCTCCTTGCTAGTCTTTTGTTGAGGATTTTTGCATCTATGTTCATCAAGGGTATTGACCTGCAGTTTTTTTTCTGTTGTGTGCATCTCTGGTTTGGGTATCAGACTAATGTTGGCCTCATAAAATTCTATCTTTTTCAGTGTTTTGTTGTTGTTTTTTTTTTTTTTTTTAAGAGTTTGACTGGAATTGGTATTAGTTCTTCTTTAAATGTTTGATAGAATTCCACAGTGAAGCCACCATGTCCTGGGTTTTCTTTGATGGGAGACTTTTTATTACTACTTCAATCTTGTTACCTATTTGTCTGTTCAGGTTTTCTATTTCTTCATGATTCAATCTTGGTAGGTTGTGTGCATCCAGGAATTTCTCTGTTTTTTTCTAGGTTTTTCAATTTGTTGGCATATAGTTTCTCATAATAGTCTCTAATGATCCTTAATATTTCTGTGGTATCAGTGGTAATATCTTCTTTTAATCTCTGATCTTATTCATTTGAGTCTTTTTTTCTAAGTTAATATAGCTAAAGTTTGTCAATATTTTTATCTTTTCAAAATACCAACTTTACATTTAGTTGATCTTTTGTATCTTTTTTCTCAATTTCATTTATTTCTACTCTAATTATTTTTCTTTCTTTCTACTAATTTTGGATTTGGTTTGTTCTTGCTTTTCTAGTTCCTTGAGGTGCAGCTTTAGTTTGTTTATTTGATGTCTAACTACTTTCTTGATACAGGTGATTATTGCTATGTAATTTCCTTTTATAACTTCTTTTGCTGTATCTCATATGTTTCAGTACGTTGTATTTCCATTTTCATTTACCTCAAGGAATTTTATTGTATTTCCTTCTTAATTTATTCATTGACCCATTGGTTGTTTAAGAGCATGTTGTTTAATTTCCATGAATTTGTACAGTTCCCACTTTTTTTCTGTTACTGATTTCTAGTTTCATTCCATTATTGTCAGAAAAGTTACTTCATGTGATTTTAATTTTTAAAAATTTGTTAGGATTTATGACCTAACTTATGTTCTATCTGGATACTGTGCTATGAGCTATTGAGAAAAATGTGTATTCTGCAACTGTAGGATGGAATGTCCTATAAATGTCTGTTAGGTCCATTTAGTTTAGAGTCCAGTTTAATTCTGATGCTTGTTAATTTTCAGTCTGATGATCCATCCATTGCTGAAAGTGGGATGTTGAAGTCCCTATTATTATTGTATTGTGGTCAATCTCTCCTGTTATGCCTATTAATATTTGTTTTACATATTTGAGTGCTCTTGTGTTGGCTACATATATATTAATATTTACAGTGGTTATAGCCTCTTTAAGATAAAGTGACTTTTTTCAAACAGCATATAGTTGGTTCTTGTTTTACTTTTTATCCATTCAGCTACTCTGTGACTTTTAATGGAAGAATTTAATCCATTTATATTCAAGATTATTACTGACAGGTAAGGGTTTACTATTGGCATTGTTACTAATTTTCTAGTTGTTTTGTAGATCCTTTTTTCCACTCTTACAGTCTGTTGATTAAGGCTAGGTAACTTTTCTCTAGGAGTATGTCTTGATCTGTGCTATTTATTTTTAGTGTATCTATTTTATGTTTTTGCTTTGTGGTTACCATGAGGCTTATCAAAATAACCTTATAATAGGTTATTTTCAACTAGTAATGACTTAACTTTGAATGCAAAGGAAAGTAACAAACTTTAAAACCACCACACACTTTACACATCACAAACATCACAAACTTTAAAACCACACTTTAAAACAATCCTCCTCCCCCCATATTTTGACTTTTTGTTGTTTCGATTTACATCTTTCTATATTTCCTATCTCTTAACCAATTGTAGTAATTACTGTTTTTAATAGTTGTCTTTGTTTTTCAAACTTAAGATATAGGTGGTTTACTTACCCCAATTACAGTATTAGAGTATTCTAAATTTGTCTGTTTTCATTCTTTTACCAGTGAGTTTAGTACTTGAGGATGTTTTCTTGATACATGTTAACATTCATTTCTTTCAGATTGAAGAACTCCCTTTAGCATTTATTGTAGGATTGGCCTGGTGTTGATTAATTCTCTCAGCTTTTGTCTGGGAAAGTATTTCTTGTTTGTGTTTGAAGACAAGCTCTGCTGGTACAGTGTTCTTTGTTGGCTGTTTTTTCTCTTTAGCACTTTGAATAGCCTCCCACTCTTCTGGTCTCCGTGGTTTCTGCTAAGAAATATGCTGAAATCTGTATTGGAGCTCCATGAAAGTGACATGTTTCTTCTCCTGCTGCCCTGAGTATTCTTTCTTCTTCTTTGTTGTTTGCCAATTTGATTATGATCTGCTGTAGGGGATTCCTTTTCGGGTTGAATTTGAATGGTGACCTCTGAGCTTCGTGTACCTAGATGTTGTCATCTTTCTCAAGATTTGGGAAATTTTCAGTCATTATTTCACTAAATGTATTTTCTAGGCCTTTTTCTCTCTTGTCTCCTTTGGGAATTCCTATTATGTGGAGGTTAGTTCACTTAATGGTGTCTCATAATTTTCATAGGATTTCATTTTTTCTTTTTGTTCCTTTAATTGGGTAATTTTATATGTTCTATCTTCACATACACTAATTCTTTCCTCTGTTTGATTGAGTCTGCTCTTGAAGCTTTCTAATGAATTTTTAAGCTCAGTTATTATATTCTTCATTTCTATTCTGTTTTTTTTAATTGTTTCTATTTCTTTGTCAAATTTCTTATTGTGTTCCTGGATTTTTTCCCCAAATTTTACTTAGTTTTCTATTTGTATTTTCTTTGATTCATTGAACTTTCATAAGAGGATTATTTTGGATTCACAGTCAAAAATTTAATACATCTCCAATTCTTCTGAGCCCATTGCTGGATCTTTGTTGGGTTTCTTTTGGTGATGTCATATTTTCCTGAGTTTTCACAATCCTTGTGGCTTTAGGTTGGTGACTGTATGTCTAAAGAGACAGGCACCTCTTCCAATTTTTGCAGGTGTATTTATGTGGTGTTAGAGATTTGCTACTTAGCATTGGAACTTAAATCTAGTCTGTTGTTGCTTCCCATTCTGGGGAGGACTTACAGCGAACACTGGAACTAAAACACTGAACTGGAACTAACTCATTGCCCTACCATTGTGTCCTGGTCTGGGGAAAAATTATAGTGAGCACCAGAAATTAAACATTGCCCTAGAACTATATTGCTGTTATTTTTTCCCCAGTCTGGGGAAGACTTACACAGGCACCAGACCTTAACCCAACCATTTAGTCATGTATAGGCCAGGAGAAGGCTCCACGTGAGCATCTGGGCTTTATGGAAAATCCAGCCATGGATTAGGCCCTTCCTATGGATTGTGCCCCTGTAGCTCTATGGCACCAGCCAGTTTCTTCAAGATGGCATCCCCACTGACAGGAGCACAGGGTAGCTGCCATGATCCATGTGCCAGCAGCTACTACAATCCACATGCCAGTAGCCACAATCAGTGCCTCTTTTGACACAATTCACCCCAGGTGGTTCAGCTCTCCTAGCACTCCCAAAGGTTCCCATGGAATTGGACGAGAGTGGACCACGAAGATGCCCAGATCACTGGGGAGATCAAATGTCCACCTCCAATTTCTTCCTCTCACCTCAGAAATTATGGCTCTAAAGAAATTCTCTGTGAGTAGTGCTATGCCAGCTTGGAGGAAGGAAAATGGCATAGTCTGAAATGACTGTGTCTCTTACTGGACACAGATTCTCTCAATTCTGTAGGTCCAGGGTCTTTTCATGCGTCTCCCCCTGCCCCAAGTTCCAGTGAATTCAAGGTAGTATCCTTATCTTTGAAGTGTTCCTAGCAGTATTTTTGTGGGGGGAGTGATGCAAGGATAAATTCTATTCTGCCATCTTGCTAATGTCACTCTCTGAGGCAATTGAATTAAAATTAACTTTTTTATATAAGTAGAGGGATGGTCACGCTTGAAGCTCAGACTTGTGGGGGGAGGGGGGGCAAGGGCATTATTTGAAACCCTAAAATTTGTACCCCCATAATTTGCTGAAATAAAAAAAAAGGAGTATACTCTAAAATATCAGAAAAGAGGTATAGCATAGGAAACACATAAACCAGTAACATAGTTTTTATTACCATTATCAAGTATTATGTACTACACATAATTGTATGTGCTATACTTGTATACAACTGGCAGCACAATAGGTTTGTTTACACCAGCACCATAACAAGCATGTGAATAATGCATTACACTATGATGTTATGGCAGCTACTTCACTAGGCAATAAAAATTTTTCATCTTTATTATATTGAGACCACCATCATATATGCAGTCTGTCACTGACCAAAACATTGCTATGAGTTATGTATGCATAACTACATTTGTTTGGGCCAATAGCTGGACTCTCTATTCTGTTCCCCTTAACTACGTGTCTGTCTTTCGGGCAATACAACACTGTGTTGATTACTGTAGCTCTACAGTAAGTCTTCAAATTATGTAATGTGAGTCCTATAACTTTTTTCTTTTTCAGAATTGTTTTGGCTATTCTAGTTTCATAGCCTTCCCATATAAATTTTAGAATAAGCTTGCTGATATCTATAAAAACATCTATCTGGGATTTTGATTGGGATTGCATTGAATCTGTAGAGCAAATGACATCTTAACAATATTGAGTCTAACAATCCATGAACATAGTATATTATTCCAATTATTTTAATTTTCTTTGTACAAGATCAGGTAATCAGCGAAGAGCAATAGTTTGACCTCCCCTTTCTTAACTTGGATACCCTTTATGTTTTTCTCTTGCCTGATTGCTCTGGCAAGAACTTCTAGCACTATGTTGAATAGAAATGTTGACAGTGGGCACCCTTCTTTTGTTCCAGTTCTTAGGGGGAATGTTTTCAACTTTTTCCCATTCAGTATGATGTTGGCTGTGGGTTTGTCGTATATGGCTTTTGTAATTTTGAGATATGTTCCTTCTAGGTCTAGTTTGTTGAGGGTTTTTATCATGAAAGGGTGTTGAATTTTGTAGAATGCTTTCTGTGCATCTATTGAGATGATCATATGGTCTTTGTTTTTGCTTCTATTTATGTGGTTAATTTACATATGTTGAACCATCCTTGCATCCCTGGAATTAAGCCCACTTGGTCATGGTGGGTGGATTATTTTTTTTGATGTGCTGCTGAATTTGGTTTGCTAGTATTTTATTGAGGATTTTTGCATCTATGTTCATACAGAATATTGGTCTGTAGTTTTCTTCTTTTGTTGTGTCTTTTCCTGACTTTGGTATCAAGACAATACTGGCTTCATAGAATGAGTTGAGGAGAATTCCCTCCTTCTCAATGTTAGGGAATAATTTCTGTAGTATGAGTACCAGCTCTTCTTTGTAGGTCTGGTAAAATTCAGCTGTAGATCCATCTGGTCTGGGGCTTTTTGTTTTGGGAGATTTTTTATTACTGCTTGGATTTCATTGTTCATTTATTGGTCTGTTCAGGAATTCTATTTCTTCCTGATTGAGTCTTGGGAGACTGTGTGTTTCCAGGAATTTGTCCATTTCCTCTACATTTTCTAGTTTATGTGCATAGAGATTTTTATAGTATTCATGGATGATGTTTTGTATTTCTGTGGTATCAGTTGTAATGTTTCCTTCTTCATTTCTGGTTGAGATTATTTGGGTCCATTCTCTTCTATTCCTGGTTAATCTAGCAAGCAGTCTGTCAATTTTGTTTTTTTCAAAGAACCAACTTTTTGTTTTGCTGATCTTCTGTACTGTTTTTTCGTTTTCCATTTCATTTAGGGATGTCTTTCATTAGTGCTCTGCAGTTTTTTCCATAGAGATCCTCCACATTTTTTGTTAGATTTACATCCAAGGACTTCAGTTATGTGGCATTGTAACTGATATATTTTTTTAAATTCATATACCAGTAGTTTATTGCTGGCATATAGGAATACAATTGACTCTTGGATATTCATCTTGCATCATGTGACCTTGACAAACTCACTTGTTAGTTCAGTTTTTTTAATAGATTCTTTTTGATTTTCTACATAATCAAGCAGGTCATTTGGGAATGAAGGCAATTTTATTTATTCTTTTCCAAACAGTATGACTTTTATTTTTATGAGTTATCATACTACCTAGGATTTCCAGTATAATACTGAATAGTAGTGCAAGGTGGTATCTTTTTCTTCTTTCAGATTTTATGGAGAAAACATTCAATAACTGTTTTCTCTCACCAGTAAATATGATATTATCTGTGGATTTTTCACATATACCCTTAATTAGACTGAGAAAGTTTTATCTGGTCCCTAGTTTGCTAAGAGTTTTATCATGGATTTTGTCAAACACTTTTTCTGCAATTATTAATGTGATCACATAATTTTCCTTACTTAGTCTATTAATATGGTGAATTACATTGATTGATTTTCAAATACTGAGCCAGCCATGCATTCAAACAATGAACCCCATTCCTTCATGATACATTATCCTTTTTATATATTGCTGGATTTGATTTGCTAATTTTTAAAGGAATTTTGCATCTATGTTCACAAGAGATATTGGTTTGTAATTTTTTCTTGTGACTTATTGGTTTTGGTATTAGTGTAATGCTAGCCTCATAAAATTAGTTGGCAAGTGTTCCTTTCTCTTCTATTTTTTGGAATAGAGTATATAATTTGTGTTATTTCAAATGCTTGGTAGAATTTACAAGTGAACCATTTGGTTCTGGAGTTTTATTTTGGGGAGGTTTTGATTACAAATTCAATCTTCTTTTATATAGGGCTATTCAGGTGATCTATTTCTTCTATAGTCAGTTTTGGTAGTTTGTGTCTCCCAAGGAATTGGCCATTTCCTTTATCAAATTTATAGAATTGTTAGTAGTGTGCCCTATTCTCGTTTTTGTGATTGTGGGATCAGTAGTGATATTCCCTTTTTCATTCCCCATATTGTTTATTTGTTCTCTGTCTCTTTCTTTTCTTTGTTAATCTGCCTTTTAAAGTCATTATTTTTGGATTTTCATCAGTGAAGATATTCCAGCTTGGTTCCAGAGCCTGAAACTAGACTCCTTGGGTCTGGAACCCAATCGCCTAGGAAAGTGAGGTTTTTTTGTTGTACTGCACACAGAAATGTGCAGCCATCTAGGAGACTACATAATCCTTCTCCTCGCCTTGGGAAAGAAGATGAAGGAAATCATGGCTTCTAACTGGCTACAGAGATAACCTGGGCCCTAAAGTTTTTCTGGAGTCTTAGATTCTGAACTCGGAATAAATACTTGCTTCAGGGGCCTGGCATATGGGTCATTAGATGGACAGAATGCCTACCTAAATGTCACTGAAGACTGTGAAGACTGGGTAAAGCAGGCCCCAAGGCACTATGGAGGTTGGAGTCCCAGGCTTGCACAGGGAGTCCAGTCTCCTATTCCCAGTCCCCACTCCCGCCATTCCTGAAAAGTGAAACACACAGAGTAGAATTTAGAGGGAGACAATAAATAGGAGCTGAGAGGAGCAAGGTGAGCTCTAATCTGTAAACCTCATAATATTGAGAAGCACTTTTACTCACATTACTTTTAGAATGCAAATAGGGGTTTTGAAGGTAGAAACTATTATCATGACCATTTTACAGAAGAGAGTGCTGAAGCTCAAAGAAGTGATACCTTTGCTCATGATCACACAGTAAGTGGCAGAGCCAGAGTGGGCCCTGGAGTCTGGGTTTAAGCTAGCTCCTCAGGTGATCCTGATTTTAGGGGGAGGGAAGCCCTGGCTGACACTTTAAATGAAGCCTCTTGAGAGAAACAGAGCCAGATAACCCATTAAGCCAGGCTGGGATTCCTGACATCCAAGAACTATAAAAAAAAAATAAAAAATGGGTGTTTTGGTCCTTTAAATGTGTGGTTACTCGTTAGAAATAACCGGTATTATAGCTGAGGTGATACTAGCAAAACTAGCTGCCACTTTTGGAAGAGTAGCCAGGTTACATGTATTACCTCCTTTAATCATGAAAAGCAACTCCATTTTACAAAGGAAGAAACTGAAGATGGGAAGGTTTAAAACATGTACTTAGGCTGGGCACAGTGGCTCATGCCTATAACCCCAGCAATTTGGGGAGGCTGAGGTGGGAGGATCACTTGAGGCCAGGATTTCGAGACCAGCCTGGGCAACATAACAAGACCCCATCTCTAAAAAAATAATCATCCAGGCATGGCATCACACTCCTGTAGTCTCAGCTACTCAGAAGGCTCAGATGGGAGGATCACTTGAGCCAGGAGTTCAAGGCTTCAGTGAGCTAGGATCGTGCCATCAACTCTAGCCTGGGTGACAGAGCAAAACCCCATCTCTTTTAAAAAAAAAAATCTGAAATAAATAAAATATGTGCTCAAGGTAACAAAGTTGGCCAGTGACAATCCTAGGATTTGAATCCAGGAGGTCTGAATCTAGAGCCCAGGTACCTGACTACTCAAGTATCTAACATTCTTTAAGCACCTACTGTGTGTGCCAGGTACTATTCTTAGTGCTGAAGATACAACAGGGAACTAAACAGATGAACTTGTGGCGTTTACTTGCTAAGGCAGCAGAGAGACAATAAAAATAAGTAAGGTGAACCAGATGGTGGAATATAGCACTATGAAGAAAATTAAACAGTCTGAGGGTGGTGGTTATGTTTGGGAAGTGCTGTGACTTTAGGGTGGCCAAGGAAAGTATCCCTAACAAGGTGACATTTGAACGAAGCTCCAAATGAGCCCCAGTAACAAGATATATTGCTATCAAGAAGGAGGTGTGTTCTGGGCAGAGGGAACAGCAAGTGCAAAAGCCCAGAGTTGGGGGCATGTATGATGTGTTTGAGGACCAACAAGGAGGGCAGGAAGGATCAGAGGCTAGCAGGCCTCTTGGGCATTTGGTCTGGGAGGGCCCTCCTCCTGAGTCTGAAGTTGGTGGAAGTGGGCATCCCTTCAGGTCCAGGTCAGAGTCACTGCCAGTGGTCTGGATATCTCACCAAGGACGACTCTGCCAAGAGTTAGGGCTAGGGAGAGAGTCCGCCTCTTCCTCTCTCACAGGTGAAAGTCATGGTGGTTTTTTCCCATTAGACTTATGGCTCCTGGTTGAGGGAAGGTGTAGCTAGATGGGGAAGAATCTGAGCTCTGAAATCACTTTGTCATGAGCCCCATCTCTCACCATGCCCAAGATCCAGAATATCCTCATCCCAGTTGGGGGGATGGAATTGGAGATGTGTCCCTAGCTAGGTTTAATGCTCTGCTGTGGATGTCTGAAATTGCTAGTAATTTCTGAGCATAGGGTTCCACATTTTCATTGTGTGCTGGGCCCTGGAAATTATATACCAGTTCCGGAAAAATATTATTATTTGTTACATTTTGCAAGAAATGAAAGCACAGAGATGCTAAAGCACAGCTAGGAAATGGGAAGCTGAAATTTGAACCTGAACTCAGGTTGGCCCTAGGGTGCGTGCTCTTAACCACTGGTCTAGGCAACATTTGACCTTGGGAGAGCCATCCAGGAGAACAGCCTTCCCATTCTCACTCCAGAAAATAAAGCAGGTGACACTCTGCCCCTTTCCTTTTTCCAAATTAAGGGGGTTGGTAGGTAGAATGATGACTCTCCAAAGATATCCAAATCCTAAAACCTAGTACATGTGAATATTTTACCTTCCATGGCTAAATGGACTTTGCAAATATGAGTAAGTCAAGGATCTCGAGACGAGAAGATTACCTGGATTATCTGAGTGGGACATAGATGTATTCACAAGGTTCCATAAGAGGAGGACAGGAGGGATAAAATCAGAAGTAGAGGTCGAGGGGATGTGGTGAGGCCATTAATCAAGGAATGCAGAAAGCCTCTAGAAGCTGGAAAATCAAAGAATGGATTCTCCTCTAGAGCTTTCAGGAGAAGCAATGCCTTGCTGACACATTGATTTTAGCCCTGTGAGACGACCTATTTCAGACCCTTAACTCCCAGAACTGTAAGACAATAAATGTGTGTTGTTTTAAACCACTTTTTAAATTTCTTCATAATACCTCTCGCTGCCTGACCTTGACTTATATGTCAGTGCGAACTCACTGCCAGCCACAGCATTGTTAATCATCAGAGAAGTGCAAACTGGAACCACAACAGGATGTCACTTCACATGGATTTGGAATGGCTGCGTTGAAAAACACAGATGCTATCAAGAATCGGAGAGGCTACAGAGCAACTAGAACTCTCATGCATTGCTTGGAGAAGTGTAAAATGTCCGTTCAATAAAGAGAATCATAGAAAAAACATCTCTAGTCTTGGCTGGGAAAATCTAGAACTGATCTTGCTTTAGCATTTAACCAAGTCATTTGTTCTATTTCCAGTGCCAGTTTTTTAGGAAACACAGTTTTTTGGCATTCTGACACTGCCTTGTTTTCCTGGTGAGGCTGAAAAATAGCTGAGCCTGCCTGACCTCAGATGCACACACTGATTTTAACTGTGGGTCAATGAAGAAATTAAAAAGGAAACAAAAAAAATTCTTGAAACAAATGAAAAAGGAAACACAACCTACAAAAACATATGGAATACAGAAAAAGAAGTACTAAGATAAAAGTTTATAATAAGTGCCTACATCTAAAAGTGAAAAAAACTTCAAATAAATAACCTAATGATGTATCTTAAAAAATCAGAAACACAAGAGCAAACAAAACCCAAAATTAAAAGAAATAATAAAGACCACAGCAAAATAAATTTAAACCAAAAAATTTTAAAAGATCAATGAAATGAAAAGTTGATTTTTGAAAACATAAACAAATTTGATAAACCTTTAGCCAGACGAAGAAATAAAAAGAGAAGACTCAAATAAATAAAATCACAAATAAAAAAGGAGACATTACAGCTGATACATAGAAATTCAAAGGATTATTAGAGACTACTATGAGCAAGTATATGCCAATGAGTTGGAAACCCAGAAGAAATAAATATACATTCCTAGACACACATAGCCTACCAAGATTGAACCATGAAGAAATCCAAAACATGAATAGACAAATAACAAGTAATGAGAGAGAAGCTGTAATAAAAAGCCTCCCATCAGAGAAAAAGCCTGAGGGCTTCATTACTGAATTCTAATGAACACTTAAAGAAGAACTAATACCAATCCTACTCAAACTATTCAAAAAACGTCGAGGAGAAGGGACTACTACCAAACTCATTCTACAAGGCCTGTACCACCCTGATACCAAAACCAAAGACACAACAACAAAAGAAAACTATAGGCCAATATCTCTGGTGAACATAGATGCAAAGATCCTCAACAAATACAAGCAAACTGAATTCAACACCACATTAAAAAGATTATTCATCATGATCGAATGGGATGCATCCCAGAGATGCAAGGATGGTTCAACATATGCAAATCAATGTGATACATCATATCAACAAAGGACAGAAACCATATGATCATTTCAATTGATGCTGAAAAAGCATTCTATAAAATTCAACATCCCTTCATGATAAAAAACACTCAAAAACTGGGTATAGAAGGAACATATCTCAACATGACAAAAGCCATATATGACAGAGCCACAGCTAGTGTCATAATGGGGAAAAACGGAAAGCCTTTCCTCTAAGATCTGGGACAAGGATGTCCATTTTCACTACTACTATTATTCACTGGAAGTTCTACCTAGAGCAATCAGACAAGAAAAAGAAATAAAGGGGATCCAAATTGGAAAAGTAGAAGGCAAATTATTTGCAGATGGCATGATCTTATATCTAGAGAAACCTAAAGATTCCACCAAAAACTGTAAGAACTGATAAACAAATTCAGTAAAGTTGCAGGATACAAAGTCAATATACAAAAATCAGTACCATTTTTATATGCCAACAGCAAACAATCTGAAAAAGAAACCAAGAAAATAATCCCATTTGCAATAGCTACAAATAAAATATCTAGGAATAAACTTAACTGAAGAATTGAAAGATCTCTACAATGAAAACTATAAAACATTGATGAAAGAAATTGAAGAGGACACAAAAAAATGGAAAGGTATTCCATGCTGATAGTTTGGAAGGATCAATATTGTTCAAATGTCCATATTACCCAAAGCAATCTACAGATCAATGTAATCCCGGTCCAAATACCAATGACATTTTTCACAGAAATAGAAATAATAATCCTAAAACGTATATGGAAACCACAAAAGACCTAGAATAGCCAAAGCCATCCTGAGCAAAATGAATAGAACTGGAGGAATTACATTACCTGACTTCAAATTATACTACAGAATGGTAGTAACCAAAACAGCATGTTACGAGCATAAAAGCAGACACATAGACCAATGGAACAGAATGGAAAACCCAGAAATAAATCCACACATCTACAGTGAACTCATTTTCAATAAAGGTGCCAAGGCTAAAAAGCTTCTGCATAGCAATGAAAACAATTTACCAAGTGAAGAGACAACTCACAGAATGGGAGAAAATATTTGCAAATTACACATCTGACAAGGAAATTAATAACTAGAACATATAGGGAGCTCAAACAACTCAATAGGAAAAAATCAAACAATCTGATTAAAAAATGGACAAAAGATCTAAATAGACATTTCTCAAAAGAAGACATATAAATGGCCAAGTATATGAAAAACACTCAACATTATTTTTCATCAGAGAAATGCAAACCAAAATTACAATGAGATATCATCTCATACCATTTAAAATGGCTTTTATCCAAAAGACAGGCAATAAATTCTGGTGAAGATGTGGAGAAAGGGGAATCCTTATACACTGTTGGCGAGAATGTAAATTAGTACAACCACTATGGAGAACAGTATGGACGTTTCTCAGAAAACTAAAAATAGAACTGCCATATGACCCAGCAATCCCACTGTTAGGCACATGTCCAAAAGAAAGGAAATCAATATATCGAAAAGATATTTGCACTTCCATGTTTATTGTAGCACTATCCACAATTGCCAAGATTTGGAATCAACCTAAGTGTCCATCAGTGGATGAATGGATAAAGAGAATGTGGTGCATATACACAATGGAATATTTTTCAGCTATAAAAAGAATGAAATTTTGTCATTTTCAACAACATAGATGGAACTGGAGAAGATTACATTAAGCAAAATAAGTCAAGCACCAAAAGACAAATTTAGTATGTTCTCACTCGGAGGAGCTAAAAATTAAAGCAATTTATTTCCTGGAAATAGTAGAATGATGGTTACAAGAGGCTGGGAAGGGTAGTGGAGGATAGGGATAAAGTGGGACTAGTTCATGAGTACAAAAATATAGTTAGATAAAATGACCAAGATCTCACAGTTGATGGTGCAACAGGGTGACTATACTCAACAATAAGTTATTATAATATCTACTTCAAGATAACTAAAAGAGTGGAATTGGAATGTTCCCAACAAAAATGATAAATGCTTGAGGTAATGGATACCCCAATTAACCTGATTTGATTATTACACATAGTATGCCTGTTTCAAAATATCACATGTACTTCATAAATGTATATAATTATATACCCATAACATATACCCATAATAATTATATATATACCCATAATAATTAAAAATAAAAGTTTTTTAGAAAGAAAGTAAAATGATGGGAAAAGATATGTAAATATTAACCAAAAGAAAGCTGGTACGGTTATTTTAATATTCAGACAAAGCAGACTTGAAGAGAAAAACCATTCTTGAAAAACCATTCTTGAGACAAAGTAAATATTTCATAATCACACCAGGTAGAATTCACTAAAAATATATAACATATATAAGGCAAAAAGTGATAGATATAGGAGGAGACAAATCTGTAATTATGGTGCGAATTTTATAAATAATCACCAGCAAATGATCATACAAGTAGATGAAAAGGGAAGAAAAAAACTGGAAAATTGTAAAATGTAGGAACAACATGATCATCATACTTGGCCTAACGGATATGCAGAGACCACTGAAAGTAACAATGCAAAATACCTTTTCTTCTTGTATGCATATCGAACATCTAACAAAATAAACTGTATATTCAGCCATAATCAAGGCTCAACAAGTTTCAGATGATTTCTGTAAGAGCAAATCTATGGTTTAGAACTCAGGAGTATGGCTACTTATGGGGAAGAAAGGAAGCACCATGCTTGGATGGGGTCAGAAGGGACTGTTTCTGGGCCAAGGTTCTAATTTTTTATATTTGTGGCCATTACAGTGTTGTGTTCTTTGTGGTAATTCATGGATGTGTGCAAGTATGATTAGTTTACTTTTATCTATGTCTTACCTCATTAAAAAAGTTAAAAAATTATATAATTTCAATTATAATAAATTATACAATCATCTATAATTATATATTATATAAATTATATAATCATAAATATATATTAATTATATCATAAAAGAATCCTATAGATTAATGTCTAAATTTAAATTATTTATAATTCATTATTATATACTTCTTTCTTTTTCTCTTTGTATTTGGATACCACTATGTAAGGATATCGTCCTAATGCTCTGTCTCCATCTTACAAACATCTTACAGACACTGCTGATACAGGGAGGATGGCAGAATTAAACAATGGGAGGAGTCCATGTCTTTGATGCTATCATGAAGCCTGTTGGCCTGACCTGCTCACTTCTAGACTTCTTGTTAAGTGAAACAATAATTGCACTTGGTTTAAACCATGGCAGTTGGGCATTTTGTACTAGTTGCCAAAGCCACTCTAAACAAAGGACACTCCCTCAGGGTTGTAAGAACAACCCTCACAAACACAGCATTGCCTAGAGGATGTGTCTCTGACAAAGGAGTCGGGGAGTTGGTGTGAGATCCTGGTTAAACATTCAGAACGGAGCCTGGAGGGCTGAAGGGAGTTGAAGGAGTGAGCCAGTATTTAGAGTAACAAGTCAATGACCATCAGGTAATCTAACTTGTCTCCTCCCACCCATTATTCTCTTTCAAGCACCCTATCCATTTTATTTTTTTTATTTTATTATTTTATTTTATTTTGACAGTCTCATTCTGTTGCCTGGGTGGAGTGCAGTGGCATTGTATCTCACTGCAACCTCAAACTCCTGGCCTCAAGTGATCCTCCTGCCTCAGCTTCCTGAGTAGCTGGGACTACAGGCACATACCACTATGCCCACCTAATTTTTCTATTTTTGGTACAGATGGGGGTCTCGCTCTTGCTCAGGCTGGTCTCAAACTCCTGACCTCAAGCAAAGCTCCCACCTCGGCCTCCCAGAGTGCTAGGATTACAGGTGTGAGCCACCGCGCCTGGCCCTTATCCTGTTTCTTTATAGCACTCATCATAAATTTGTCACCATGTATTTGGGTGGTCATTGTTTAAGGATTCAGTTTATTAAGACATTCATTTCATTCCTGCAAAGGAGAGCCCCAATAGCTAGCTGCTTAAAAATGATGCACGTTTATTTCTCATGTGAAAGCCTAGGTAGGTAGTCAAGCATCATCAGACATGAGCTCTCATTTTGTTATTCTGACATCCTTAACACATGGCTTCCATCTCGCGACCCAAGATCCCTCGTCCAGGCCGCACCATCACGTCTACATTCCGGGGCTGTGGGGGAGGGGGAAGAGAGTAGAGGGCTGGGTGTGACCTGGAAATGGCACATATCTCTACCGTGCTCATCCCATGGCCTAGACATGCGTCATATGGCCACACCTAGCTGCAAGGGAGGCTGAGAAAATATTTACTTATTTTGAATATCCACACACCCAAGCAGCATTTAGGAAGAATGGGAGAGAATGTATATTGGGGAAGAATTAGTTGTTTTGGCCACTGCTTTCCTCTCCATACATACTGCTATGGTCTGAATGTTTGTGTCCCCCCCAAATTCACATGCTGATGCTCAAACCACAAGGTATTAGTATTAAGAGATGGCACCTTTAGGAGGTGATTAAGTCATGAGAGCTGAGCCCTCATGAATGTGACCGGTACTCGTATAAGAGGTGTGGGAGAGCCGGCCTATTCTGCCACGTGAAGAGACAGCAAGAAGGCACCGCCTCTGAAACACAGAGCAACCCCTCACCAGACTCCAAGTCGGCCGGCACCTTGATCTCAGACTTCCCAGCCTCCAGAACTGTGACCAATAAATTTCTGCTGCTTATTAATTACCCAGTCTAAGGTATTTTGGTATAGCAGCCCAAATGTACAGATACTCTTGGTTCCATGAGGGCAGGGACAATGTCTGATTTGTCCCCCAGAATCCCAAATGCCCAAAACAGTACCTGACACTAACCAATGTTCCATTGATTCGTGAGTACGTGAAGATGGCTTAAGAGAAGAGTTCAGAGTCAGAGAAATTTTAAGAAGATATTGCATGGAAATGAGAATGGTTCTTGAGAAATGCATGATTCTTGAGTAAAAGGCAAAACGTGGGTACAAACCAAAATGAAAGTTGACTTCTCTCCCAGTGTTCTCTAATAACTAATGCAGGATGATAGGCAAATGGTCAGTATAGGCACTTCCTCATGATGGGACGAGGGGAAAAAGAATAAGAATTTCAATCAGAATCTTGAGAAGGTAAGCTCCCATTTATAGCATGTTATGATTAAACAGTAACTTTCTAGCAATGGAAAAGACTTCCTTGGAAAGGAGTTTTTTTGAGCTTGTGATGGTCATCAGTATCTCCATCAGGGAATATAAACCACATCTGTATGCTAGGATTCTCTGCTCGTAAGCAACAGAAATTCATTCAGGTTAACTTGAGAGGGAAAATAGATTTTACTAGAGTACTACTGTGTAGCTCAAAACAGTTGAGTAAAGAGTTGAACAATTGGTCCTTCCAGAAAAACAGCAGTCAGAGAAGACCCGTTCATCTCATCAGGGGGAATTAATGGTCTGCCTCTTTAAGGTGTGGTTCTAAGAATGACTCAGCTTTGAACACCTTCCATCCATATGTTGCTCTTCTGAAGGTTCAAAGTCTTGGGTGAGGAAGTCTAACTGGTCTACCCCAAACGATATGCTTGTCCCATGGCTGGAACGAGGGAGGGTCACAGATGGCGATCCACAAGGAATGGAGGAGGGATAGCTCACGAAAATCAAGCAGCATGCTGTTATTAAAATGATGTCACACAGACAAAGAAGAGCTGCCCTCCACAATTCACCCTTTGGCTTCTGGAAGAAACCATGGAACTCTCCTTGGGGACCTTCTTGAACTATTTTGCCAGAGGGTAGTCTCTCCAGATTTTTTCCATACTGTTCCTTGCTAACATTATTTAGCAATTCAGTAAAATAAAGATGGCTGTAAGTTCTTTGCCGCTCCTCCCATCGAGAGGTGGAGTCTATTTCTCTTCCTCTTGAATCTGGGCTGGACTGTCACTTGCTTTGAACAGTAGAATATGGTGGAAGTGATGTAGTGCCAGTAATGGCCCTGGGCCTTAGGAGGTCCGGTAGTTTCCCCTTTTGCCCTCTTGGATCCCTGAGCCGCTATGTAAAGAGGTCCTGAGATCCTGCTAGAGAGACCTCCAGCCATCATAGCATGGGAGTGAAGCCATTTTGCATTTGCAGTCCTAGTAGAGCCTCCGGACAGATGACTACATCTGCATGAGTGGTCCTAAGGCAAGATCAGCAGCAGAACATTCCAGCTGAGCCCAGCCCATACTGCAGAACTATAAGCAAATGATTGCTGGTGTTGAGTCATTAAGTTTTGGGTTTGTTCCTTATGTGGCAAGAGATGACCAAAACAAGCAGCAGCCCTATTTCTACTTGATGCTTAGGGCCAACCTCAGCTATCACCATCATCTTCTCTTGTCTGTTTGTCTAATGGTAAGAGGCACCCTGAAGGCTTGGGAATAGTCTCAGCTTCTAGTTCTATGGAACTATTATTGTGTCTGGTGTGTGTGGTGGAAAAATTCCCTTGGGTAGTAAAACTTCTAAATCAACAGGACCCCGTGTGGCAGGAACAGAAAGCAAGAATTTTCAGTAGGCAATTGATATCATGGGGAAAAGTATATCTGCTTTCAATTCTTTGTTTCTGGACATTTGCTTTCCAACCACAGACACATCATAGGTTTAGGGGCATATTTCACAGCTGGTAGAACAGCTCTCCAACCTCAGAAAGTGGCATCCCTCATTGAAGACCAGAGTTGAGTCTTCCTTAAGCCACGCCACTGTTGATAGGGATTATGGAGGTGTCAGGGATACATGTCAGCGCAAAGAGAGTTCCTTGGCTATCAGCAATGTGATGAGGTATAATATGGTAAACTCACTACACTGATGCCCCCAGTTCTTCACTCCTCCCTGTATCTATGCCCTTTGTCAAGTGGCCTTATAATTCTTTTCCTAAATGTGGAGTATATTTTCCCCCTCCCTGGCGACTTGCTCTGGCCAGTAGACTGCAGTAAGTGACAGTGTACCAGTTCCAAGTCTAGGCCTCAAGAGACCTTGTTTTTCTACTTGTTCTCTTGCACTTCTGCCTTCACCAAGAGGAGGTGGTCCATCTGTCTTCAGAGGATGAGACACACGTGGCTAAGAGTCGCCCCCCACCCCCAGCTATAACTAGCCCCTGTTAGCTGACAGCCAGCCAACCAACCCCCAGCCTAGATAAGCGGAGCCACCTGGCCAACCCTGAGCTGATCCTGGATATAGGAACGATAAACACCTACTGTATGCCGCTAAGGTTTTGTGGTAGCTCGTTATCCATGACTGCTACATATGGTATGTGAGTGAGGTATGAGGGATGCAGTAAGTCCATAGATATTAATAAGAGGCTGGTAGGCAAGAAATCAAAAATCTAGGTCCAGAAATAATCTCTCTGCCACTGAAGCTACATTGCTCTCTCTCTCTATGGTGAAAAGCACTTGTATGATCCACCTGCCACCAGATGTCTGGCTGGCGGGGTCATATGGTACTAACTCCTGGCTTCCTTCTCACTCATGCCTTTCTATAGGAGGAGTGGCTTAAACTCCTTAGGAGCTGGCTTGCCTGCAGACAGCATGTTACCTCTTAACTGTGCTTTACCTTGCAATATTTCAGTTCCCAAGAAATAGTATTTTAGATTAATATCCAGTAGTCCTTGGGAGGTTTCTTTGTCAACAAATCAATTATTTATGTAAAAGGCACCCAAGGGCAAGCAGTTCAGCCGGACTCTCTAGGGCACTGGGTGGGGTAGGTGAGGCACCAAGAACCAGGATTCTCTCTGGCCATGTGGCCTTATCTCCTTCCAGGTCTGTTTGTCCATGAGTATACCCAGCCCCAACTTATATGACCACTCGGGTAGCCCTTAGTCTCTTTTCAGTCTGATTGGACGTTAGAAACCCATGGGCACCTATCAGCTGATGCCAGGGAGGGGTTAAATCTGATGGAATAAACATGGCAGCAAGGAAGTTCAATACCCCTTCGCCTGGGTGTGAGTAAAGGGAGGAACTGCCCAAGAGCATAACAGCTGGTCAGGTAACCCCAAATGACACCCGCTTCATTCCCTTCCTATACCTTTTATAATATACTTTTCAGGAAATCAATCTTTAAAAGTACTGACCCTCTCACCCTGACCTATGTTGACAGCCCTTATCCTATAGAATGATCATCAAAGCTGTGACCAAAATAAATGGCACAAGACATAAAAGTTTTAAGAACATGAAAGAATGCAAGACTCTTTCAAATCCCAGAATTAAACGAAAATGAAATCCCAAAATTAAAAGACACTTTTATATCTTAAGAGCAAAATCCAATCATGTGACATAGAGAGAATCAGAAGGAAGTGGAGTACACGACCAATTCCTTTGAGTTATGGAATTAGGGACACAGAAGCCACAAGTTGGGTATGTATGGCCGAGTTAGGGACTTGGCCGAAAATCTCTGGTCACTATGGAAATACAAGCATGTTTAAAGATTACGGTCTATCTAGGATGATAAAATGTTTCTGGTGGTGAAGTCAAGTTGGTGTATGGCTAATTAACTTGGGAGACAAAAAGTATGGAAATGACCTCTCTGAAGATAATCACCTTTTAACCTCAGGCAAGAGTTAGGAATAGATACCTTAAAGAGATTCTAAACCTTAATATTAACACTTTTATGTTAAGGGTTCATTAGTACTTTTTTCTGTTTGAGAAAATCTCTTAATTACAATTAAAAATGCCCGTTCAAGTAACTAAAATATACTTGTGATTATTATTAAGTTTAAAAAATTATTGGAATATATGTTTTAGTTTTGTAAGCACAGTTGAAAAGGTGGAATCAAGTAGTATTAAAAGACCCCCTAGAAGTAATTGGATGATATATGTAATACTTTAAAATAGAATAAGATTTGCAAGCCAAACTTTTTTAGGCCTAAAGAGGCACTAAACTTCTGGATTTATAACTTTAACAGAAAAAAAAACAACAAAAAAAAAACCTATTTGACCACCCCAAACACTTTACAAACAAGAGACTGAGAAATATTTTATTTTTAACTTTATTTTTATTGTTGACACTATTACAGATAGATAGAACGACCACAACCATATTAACAAACCAAAAACCTGTGCACAGAAACAAGATGAAGAAAATACATCAGGATGTTAACCACAGTCTTTGGATGGTGAAAATATGGGTGAGTTTCTCGTCTACATTTCTGTACTTCAAAGTTACTATAATAAACACATACTTCACATCTTCATATATAATGGAAATATATGTAATAAAGGTGGACTACCAAAACACTATAATGATGAAGACCACTCAAGGAAACCGAGACAAAATAACTATTATCCCACAACAACCACACAACCATTTCTTAATTGTTTTCCATCCTTCTTCCCATCTTTGACACTTATGCATACTTATCATTAACACCCCAGTAATCACAGACCGGTGTACAGATCGAGATGTTGCTAACAGCAGTTGTTGCTGGGTGTTGGGAATACGGGTGAATTTTCTTCTTCTACTTTACTGAATTTCCAAAGTTTTCTATGAGTATGTATTATATTTGTAATGGAAAAATACATACATAAAATTTATTACCAAAACACCAAAGATTATTCAATGAATTTAAGACAAAATATTTAACCATAATCCCACAACAATACTATTTTAGTTATTTCCCACATTTCTTTTCATATTAGACTTTATGTATACATATTTAACACTGTTATAATCACAAGCTTGTGCACTAAAACAAGATGGAGGAAATAGATCAAGATGTTAACAGTGAGTTGTTGGGTGCTGGGAATATGGGAGGATTTTTTCTTTTCTAATTTACTGTTATTTCCTAATTTTTCCTTTGGGGAATGTATTATGTTTGTAACGGAGACATACATAATACACTTTGTTATCAGGACGCTACTTTAACGAACATTTGAAAAAATTAATATGAAAGTATTTAACCATAATTCCACACAGGTAACATAATAGCTATTTTGAATACACATTTTGACACAGTTATAATCATAAACCTGTGCACAGAAACAAAAGTAAACAAGATACTGAAGAGTATATCTGTCTTTGGATGAGGGGGATGTAAATTTTTTTCCTCCACTTTTCTGTATTTTCCAAGTGTTTGATAATGGGTTCTAATTATGTTCGCAATGGAAACGTGATCATAAACATTTTAGTAACACTACCATAAAGAACAATCAAGGAATTTAAGAAAATAATGCTCGACTATAAGCCTACGACACCACCACCACCACCATGACAGCTTTTCACTATAAGCATACATTTTTAAACAGTTATAATTATAGTATAAATATAATTTTGTGTCCTGCTCTCTCCACTTAATAGTCTGTAAATATATTTCCACGTTACTGCACAACTCGTGATTATCATTTTTAAACAGCTGCATAAGAGTCCACAGATACATTTACTTAATCATTGCCCTGTTGTTTACCATTTAAGTTGTTACTAACTCTTCATGAACTTAAGGTTGGAACAGACACCCTGACGTCTGGCAATTGCCTACTGAAAAGAGCCTGCTGATTAACACTAACAGTAACGAACCTACCAAGTTCACCCCAACATCAACACCGAGTCCCGTCTCAAGACTCCTCTTGCCATGCAGGGCCTCAGTGCCTCTCAGTGCGCCAGGATGTCCATTCCAACCTCAGGTCTTCCTATGCAGCTGGCCCTCACCTACACCATGTCATCAAGAAAGCGCCTTCCTTCAAACTGCGCAGGACACCCAACTCAGTTCATTCTCACCAACCTGGCTTGCCAATCCTTCCTCCGGTGTTTTCTTCTGTCTGTCTCCTCTCCCGCCTAGGTCTGGTGATGTTATTAGGACTCCCTTCTTTGGTTTACACATTTCTGCTTCTTGCTCTCAACTCTATAACGTCCCTCGACTTTGGCATTACCTGCAGCTTTGACGCACTCCCCACGAGCCCTAATCCCGATCTAGGAGAGTAAGATTCAGACACATTTCCCCCAGTGGGTATTTAATGATCTGCACTTATTTTGCTCACTTCATGTACAGATCTCTTCTTTTTTTTTTTTTTT